>QEPC01008345.1:639024-649812 GCA_003113815.1 Sphenodon punctatus | reverse complement strand
GCTAATCAGTTAGTCTTGGGTTAATGTAATAAATAAACATTTTTAAATTATTTATATTATAAAGTATGGCAGCAAAGCACAGCAATAATTATATTATTACCAAAACAAACAATAACACTAATCTAAAAGTTAAAAAAAAAAGTTACATGTAACAGTGGAGATTTGAACCAGCTGAATAACAGCTACAAATTGTATGGCAAGTGGCAACAGTAACAACTATGCCAACAACCAAGCTCTGCTGTTTAGTTCAATTGTTCTAGACTGAGGAATTGTGGAATGAGGATTGTAAGAAACTCTTCTGCATTGACTTCACACAGTTTCACACTTCATTCCTTCAACTTTCAGAGCCGGTCCTATGATGTAAAAAATGACTCAATCAGCAAATACACAGGTCACTTTAAACTCCAAACATGAATTTTGGACAAAAAACTTTTCTTTGCAGATCTTTACGTAAAAGATCAATTTGCAATATAATACAAACACCGTTCCTTCAACTTCCAACCAGAACATGTTGTACATGCATGTATGTACTGAGAAGAAGGAGCAGTTTTTAAAAAAAAACCATATCAAATAATAATGTTTATTTTCAGCATTAGCTTTCGCCATAGCTGAGATCAATAAAAATAGAAACAAACAGACAAACATAATCATACTTTAACTGGCCCAATACAATTCGGGACCACTACATGTAAACAGACTAGAGATTCAGAATTTCCAAAATTTGTATCAAAACATGCAACTAGACATAGCATAACAAAAGATATACACACTAAAAGAATATATCCCCCTCCTTTCTCTCAAAACAAAAATGGGGAAAGGAAGAGGAAAGGTTCTCATTATGGCTTAGTTGTATCCCGCCAAATCAGCTTAAATCATACACTCTACCCCTTAGGAGGGAATCCGCCCTCCACGGAAATTAATACATCAACGGCCTCAAGGCACTCTACCAGCACTGGTCAGGCCAACCTGGCTGGAAACATGCCTTACTCTTTTATGAAATATACCTTGACGCGACTTGGCCCCTACCTCCCGACTCACCTTAGGTGGGCTGTCTCCACCAAAATTCTGAGCCCAAAAGTTATCACTGCTCTAGATCGGCTTGAATCATCCCCCCTCAATAACATCCGTACCTTCTCATCGTCTTCCACAAAACTGGGTAGTGCCTTTATATGCATTAACAGAAATTCCTTTCTCAAGTTACTATACCCAGAGCAGTACAGCAAAATATGCTTCACGGCATCTACTGGTGCATCCTCACACATCCGACATAATCTAAGATTCTTAGGAGTTTTAAGGTATCTCTCCTCCATCCATACGGATGGGAATAGATTGCATCTGAAGAGTGTCACTTCCCGCCGAACCTTCATCTGAGACCAGTCTAAGTAGCCTGGCCACCCATGCTGGGTGAGAAACAGGTAGTCTGGTGCAATCATTTGAGCTTGGAGAGCCGCTTCATCTTGTTGGATTTCCTGATCCACAAGCCTCTGCCTTTTCTCTACTGTTGCTTGAGCAAGGTCCAATGATCTCAAACGCTCTTTGTCCAAGCCCATCCTAACATATAAGTCTTCAATAGGATGTGACCAAGCAGACACAAAACTTTCCTCTTGAATGAGGGATAAAGTGACTGGGGGTTCAACGGAAACACCACTACTTTAAGCCAATATTTGAGTAGTGCTAATGTCGCCTGAAGCCTAATAGATCTTAATGCAATCTCTGTCCTCAGAATGACTCTCGGGGTACATTTGGGCAAGCCCAGAATAGTACGAATGTACTTATTCTGGGGGGCTTCAAGCCTATCTAAGAACTCACTGCCCCAGACTGGCACAGCGTACGGAAGCTGTGTAATTACTTTGGCCTTAAAGAGATGGATTGCTGGTTCAATTAGCGTCCCTCCCTTAGCAAAATAAAATTTTACTAGGGCTTTGGCTATATTTCGTGCCTGTTGCAGAGCTGCATCGTAATGATGCCTCCAACTCCCTGAAGCCTCAAAGATAACTCCCAGGTACTTAAATACCCTAACCTGTTCTATCACCTCATCCTTGATAAACCAACAATGTTGCTTTCTGGATCTGCTCACCACTAGAACCTTTGTTTTTCCATAGTTGATAGTCAGGTTCTCTCTCTCGCAGTAAAGTGCAAACCTTTGCATCCCCCGTCTCAAGCCAACCTGGGTCAGTGAAAGCAACACCGTGTCATCGGCGTATAAGAGCATAGCCAACCTCTTGCTGCCCAACTTAGGTGCGTGTAGGTCCGCTCTTTCCATATATGGAACCGCATCATTTAAATAAAAATTAAATAATGCTGGTGCCAAGAGGCAACCCTGCCTAACGCCCCTTTCTACTTTTATAGACTTGGTTAATGGGCAACCTTTACCAGCTCTAACCTGCAGGGAATTGTTATCATGCAACTTGATCATTAGGAAGAGCAAACGGCCATCAATTGAGGTCCGTCCTAACTTACTCCATAACCGTTCTCTGTCAATGGAGTCAAAGGCGGCCCGCAAGTCGACAAAGCATCAAAAAAGGGAGGGGGTATTTGCTTGCACCCCATCATACTTGGTGAACAGCGTCCTTAGCACAACAGCTTGATCGATAGCTGACTGGCCTGCTCTAAATCCCACTTGCTCTGGGTGGATGACTGCCTCTTCATCCAAACACCCCCCCAACTTACCTAATAGGAACTTGGTATAAAGTTTCCCAATTATTGACAGCAGGCTGATAGGCCTATAGTTGGCTGGATCCAGAGCATCACCTTTTTTATAGACGGGCACTACTATGCTCTGGAGCCAGTGCCTCGGGATCGTACCCGTTGCGTTTATGGTCGTAAATAGGGGGGCCAAAAACTCCGCCCACCAATCTGGGCTATGTTTTAACAATTCCTGGGGAATAAAATCACTGTCAGGAGCCTTTCCCTCCTTTAACGAGCGGCTCAGCACCTTAACCTCATCTGGTGCGACCGGTGGCCGCTCTGGGAACCTGTCAATAGGATGAATATCAAGTTCTGTACCCCTTGGGTGTGTACATGCAAAAAGCGCAGAAAAATGCGCCTCCCATTTGGCTGCTGAGGGCAACATTTCCGGAGTTGAGCCTCTGTTGCCTAGGGTGCCTGCTATCAATCCCCAAAATTTCTTGGAAGAATGAGCAGTTACTGCAGTACAGAGAGACACACAGACAGCACAGCACCAGCAGCAGTCAGCATGACAGGTAGCACAGCGCAGCAGCGGCTGCACAAAATAGTCATACTCCCTTCGCAAAACCGCGATAAGCGCTCATGACTGTGTCTCATATATTAAATTGGCGGAACGCGGGAAAAGACCGCTGATTTTATATGACAATGGTAACGATCAGCAAATGGGTGAAACACATACATGCCGCATCTGCAGATTCTTGTAGCGGAAGAATCGCAGAATCGTGGGGTACCGTGCGGAATTCTGCAAGGCGCAACGTGGGATGCCAATATTTAGGAATGGAATTGCGGTGCGGTAACAGCTGCTGCCGCATCAACCCTACGCCCGACCACCTGCATGGGTCGCTTATGTATTGTGTTGCCCCATGTTAGCTGCCCAACGATTGGTGCAGGACCAGGGGTGTGTTGAGTGCTGTCACTGGGTCCCCAGTCTGGCGTATCATCCCCCAGCATGCGCCGGCCACCTGCCCGCTGGGGGGGATGGGACCGCAGGGTGCCTGGCTTTTCCATGGGCGCTGGCCCCCTCCCCATTGCCTGTGGGCCAGCCCTGTACACCCCGGGGTATCCCTGCATCCACACCTGCTCAACTTCCGTTACTGCTATGGGATGCCTTAGCATGCTGCAGCTGTGCTCGGTGGTGATACAGTGCCTAACTTGGATGACTGGCCTAGCGCTGTAGCCAGCCATGGCCTCGCTCATCTGTCATCACCTGTGCTGGATCTCATAAGTCCGGTGTGTGGGTTGGGGAGTCCTGGCCTCAGCAGGCTGGCCTATCTCAGGCATGCAAGGTCACTCTTGGGCGTGGGGAGCAGCTATCCCTGTGCGTGGCTCAGTCACTGCTGTCCTCCGTCTCACTCCTGTTGCTTCTCCAGAGCAGGCCTCGCTGCTGTCATGGCAGGTTGTTGTGCAGGGCACTTGGATGGGGATGGGGATGAGGAGGGGGTTCACCCTGTGCAGACATGCTGTTGGGGACCCTATGGCAGAGCCCCAACGTGCAGCTGTTGGTGGGCAACCCCGTCAGTGGCAGATGGCTTCCAGCTCCTGTCATGGTACATTTAAATGATGAGACATCACGTTGGGACCCCAGCTTGCTGGGGGAATGCCCTTGTCAGGCCTCGGGGCCTGAGGAGATGGGACCGCCGCCAGCGGCGGAGCCCAGGAGGAGGCTGCCACGGCGCACGAGCCAGGATAGGGCCAAACGCCAGGCCCCGCAGCACCACGTCCCCAGAGAAAGCGGAGGAGGCCACGCAGCCCGAAGCCCCGCCCCCGCAGGCATGCCAACAGCCCGCAGGAGGGCCGCCAGAGACAGCCAGACCTCCCACCAACGTGCATCATGCAGCCACGCCCCCCGCCAGCGTCCCCGACGTGGCCACGCCCCTGCACGCCCCGCTGCGGCGTTCACAGCGGTTGCAGCTTAGACGCTCAGCACAGCCTATATAATGCAGGGCCTAGCACTCCCTCCTTGCTGGTGATCAGAGCCAAAGCCTGTGAAACCGGCCCCGTGTGTATAGAGCCTTGGAGACAGAGAGTGTTGGAGAGAGAGAGAGAGCATTGGAGACTGAGAGCGAGGAGAACGAGTGCGTGAGTGTTGGTGTGTGCGTGTGAGTGTGCGTGTCAAAGCCCCGTGGATAACTGTGAGTGGGTGTTCCCCTTCCTTCCCCCTAGCCCACGTGGTGTCCAGGAACTGGGTCGTGCAAGAAGCCCCTTTCCTCCTCTCGTGTCCCCACCCCCGCCCCTGCGGGGGCCCCTGGCACTGGTGTTCCTCCCACCTCTCTGCACCCCCCCTGGGACCTGGGTTCCGGTGTGCTTGTGGCCCGTGTGTAAGGGGCCTTCCCCGGTTGGGAAGTGGCTGCGCCTCTATCCCTGTGATGAGCTTGGTAGGGAGAGCCTGAGAGCCTCCAGACTACCGTATAAGACCCTGAGGGAACCTTTTCTAGAGGCAACACTTCCCAGACCTCGAGGGGAACGCTCTAGCCGGGCCCGAAAGGTTTACGTTCCTTCTCCTTTCCCTACCTTCCCCCGTGGGACCATGGGTTGCCCCCCCGGGCCCCACAGCCCTGGAGCTTGGCTTCACCCTCCTGTGAAAACCATTGTGGAGGCATCCACCTGCCGTTTTCATGGTGTGGACCACTGAGGAGATCATGGCCGTTCACCTGGTGGTGGCGCGACCCGAGTACTGGCTTGCCTTGCAATCCAGGGGTTCCCCCATTGCTGCCGACTACACTGGCACCCTCCTGCAGCATCCCGCGAGTGGCCTCAGACTTGTGGGTCCTTCTTTGGGACTTGGTCTTGCTGCCCTCCAATGTTGGTGGATCCCTCCTGATGGGGACCCCTACCGTTGTGGAACTTGGTGCCTTTCGATCAGTGAGGAACCTACCAGCTGTGAATACTGCGGCCACCACTTCCGATCAACTCCTGTCCCACTTCCTGGTGGATGCTCATATGTGTTCCTGGGGGTTGCACAGGGGCCTGTTCACCTGGGAGGGTCTTGCGCAGGGGCCTCCATTTCTGGAGCACCCACTGCACCATCCCTGAGCTGTGCCACCCTGCCACCTGCTTCCTGCCACCCTGTTGCCCGTGACTGTGCACTGCCTGCCCCCCACCCCTGTGCCACTGCACAGCCACTACGCTGTCATGTGCATCCCTTTTACCAGCTACCCCATCTTCCTGACCCCATTGCCTCCTGTGTGTGCCCACGGCTCCATTCCACAGGGGTTTCCATTGTGCCCTGGCCCGCCTGCTGCAGGTGTACCTGTCCCCTGGTGTTTGGGTACTCGTGCCCGGCCGTGACTCCACGTGCACCCCATCCCCTGCCACTCTTTGGTGGGGGGACCCCTTTCCCCATCTCTAATAAAGTACATTTCTGTCATGGTTGGTCCTGCCTTGCTTCTGTGCCAGCGGTGCCACCAGGCCATCCCTCCCATGGCGGCCTCCCTGCCCCCGTCTGTGTGGTTGGGTGCTGGGGGTGTGCTTGGTGTGTATTTGTGGTCACTGGGGCTGTGTTATGGTACCCAGTTGTGTGTACCCCTGGGGGCTCCCCCACTTGGCACATACACCTGCCCATGTACTGGTGGTGGTATTGGAGGCGGGCGCCCGGTGGGACAACCCCCCGGGTTCCCCTATCGGTTGGTGTGGCCCTGCCCCTGCTCTGCCCCTGTGCTGTCACCCCCTGTTGGTGCGTTCCATCTACGGTTGTGGCAATGGATGGACCATGGCAGCAGCAGGCACAGTGGGTGGCTGGGCATGAGTAGGGGGTTTGTGTGCCCCAGGGGTGTGCCCCTCCGGTCACCCTTTATGCAGGGGTACGGGGTGCTGTACAGGGTGACCTCTGGGTGCGAGTGGGCTGTGTTCCCTGTGTTGTTGTTGCCCCCTGCCCTCCCGTGCCCTGTTGGTTCATCCATCCCCCATCTCACTGTCCCCTCTCCGATGCAGCTACTGTGGTCATGTTCCTGGCTGTCCTGTGGCTGGCTGGGATGGTCCACCTGCAAGCAGCCAGCGGGCTGTATGATGCAATTCGTGAGTGTGCTGCTTGTTTGCTGGACCCTGTCCCTGTGTGTCTCTGTGGGGGTGCAGTTCTTTGGGGCCCATGACCAGTTCTGATGGCCTTCCCCCCTCCCTCTGTCCCTTCCAGTGCAGGCGATGATTGTGGAGTGGATGCAGGAGCAGGGGGAGGTGTTGGACCTCCTCCTGCACATCCAGGAGAGGCTGCATGGGCTGGACCGTGCGCAGGTTGATCGCTGGCACCGGGTGCAGCATCGCTGGCCCTATTGACCGGGGGTTGCCCTGGTCCTGCTGTTGCTGCTGCTGCTCCCCCCCTTCTGTTGACCCATACACCTGCCTCTCTCTGTTGTCCCCTGTTCTGTTTTATTAAACTTTGTTGTGTTCCTTCCCCGGGTGTGTGTGTCATGCTTTCCTGTGCCCTGTCCCCTTGTATGGGCACCTCTGGGGGGTGCTGAGCAGTTGCCTGGGTGCTGTGGCTGCTGTCCCCCTTCAGCCCCCCATTAGTTGTGGGCCTGTCCCTGTGTGCTTGTGTCATCTGCTGTGTGTGTGGTGCTTGGCTGTGTGGGGGAACTCCGTGGCACCGGGCTGCCTGGCCTCTGTGCCGGGACTGGGAGGGGACAGCTACTTTGTAGCTCCTGTCGTCCCTGCTCCCTCCTGCCCCACCCATTCGGGTTCTGGTGGATTGGGGGCGGGGCTGTGTTACACAGCTTCATTTGCACTCGGTTGGCCATGTTGTGCCATCGCTGTGCTCGACGGGTCTTCCCCACCGTTCACAGTCTCGGATGTGCATATGACTGTCAGGGGTGTTTGCTGGGTGCTTCTCGGGGTGGGTATTTGGCCGCTGGGTGTTTGTCAGCCCCTCCCCTTTCCATCCCACTACCCCCCGCAGTGCTGTCCATGTAACAGTCTCCCTGCTTGGCACCGCTGGGTATTCGCTGGGTGTGCTCACCCACCCATCTCCACCCATCGTCAGCACTGCTGCGGCATCCATGTAAAAAAGACCTTAATGTGTGTGTATTAGAGTGTGTGGACTACCTGATAGTGCTTGTGTAACTGTGTTCCTTGTCCCTCATCCCTGTGTGTGTCTGAGTGTTCGGGTGCTGTGGGTGAGTGTGGTGCAAGACACACACACACACACACCGGGGTCTCCTTCCTCACTTCCCGGCAAGCGAGAAACCTCATCCCCTGTTCACTATCCTGTTACTGTACCTTGTGATCCCTCACCGGTCCAGCACCCCTCTTTCCCCATTCCCCCTCCCTATGCATGAGGAGACCTAGAGTGTGTGGAGGGCACAAGCCCACGCTCTCCTTCATATGCTCTGCGTCCTATGATGATAGAAGCCTGACCTGGTTTAGGTCGCAGGGCCAACCTTCTATCCTGATGGGCATTGTTTCCCCCGTAGCATCGAACAAAGCAAGAGCGTGGGCTCGGCCTGGGTGCATAAAAGCCGCGTGGGTGACCCTTCCTTTCCTTTCTCCCTTAACCCGCCGCCTCCCACTGACACTACTCATGGTTTCCTATCTTTTAACCAGTTGCTGATCCCTATTAGGACACTGCCTCTTATCCGATGACTCTTTAATTTCCTCAAGACTCTTTCATGAGGGACCTTATCATCAAATGCCTTCTGAAAGTCCAGATGCACTATATTAACTATATTGACTATATATATTGACTGGCTCACCCTTATCCACATGCTTATTTACACTATATTGACTGGCTCACCCTTATCCACATGCTTATTTACACTATATTGACTGGCTCACCCTTATCCAATGCTTATTTACACCATCAAAAAATTCCAATAGATTAGTGAGGCATGACTTCCCTTTCCTAAATCCATGTTGATTCTTCCCCATTAAGCCATGTTTATCAGCATGCTCAGTAATTCTGTTCTTAACAACCATTTCCACCAGTTTGCCTGGCACTGACATCAGGCTCACTGGTCTGTAGTTTCCTGGATCACCTCTGGAGCCCTTTTTAAATATTGGCATTACATTTGCTACCCTCCAATTCTCTGGTACAGTGGCAGATTTTAGCAATAGGTTACATACCTGGGTTTATACCTGATAGCACTTGGCATCTGGAAATAAAATCATATTGCTGATTCTATTGAGCAAATTGCATACTTTAATGTGTGCCTATAGTGAAAATTGAAAGTGAAAATCAGTTTTTGCATGTTGTCACGACCTGGTTTCTCAATCCACTGCTAGACAACATACAGCAGCAGACAGTTTTATTGGACTCTCACCCATCTTGGTGTTGTAAATCCCTCTTCGTTCACATAAAACCTTCAGTCAAACACACACCTTTTGTACCCACTCTTTCTAGCATCTTCTACATTGCCATATAGTAAGGGCAGAAAACATCCCTACACGTCACTAGTTTGCCCAAAGAGATTTATCTGTGCGATCCAATTGAGGCACTGCCAGTGGTCTCATGGATATCCTCTTGTTGTCATCATCAAGGCAATGATGAGAGAAAATGGCAGGGAAAGTCCAGCCTCCATTAGTGACTGCCCTACTTTTGGAAATGCACAGATGTCCAGAAAAGTCACGGTCTTGTTCACATTCCACTCATAGGGTCCCACTCTTCCATTCTGCTGAACTTGGAACTGCAGCAGGGTTGCACGGTGTCTGCAGTCCATCATGCATACATAGAACCCCACTGTGTGCATTTGTCATTCTATGATCCCATAGGCTGTCTTGGAGGATGGGACTGACAGTTCTCTCTGTGTACATTAGGCCTCACCCAAGCATCAGCAGAGGCCATGGTATCCATAATTCCCCAAATTATTTGGGCCCCGTATCCTGGGCGGCCACAGCACCCACAGACAAAAGACAAAGCTATTTGGCTTTCCTGGGCAAACAACCTGCAGCAAGTTTTCTATAGTGTTATTGTCATGCCGCATCAGAGAGTGCGGGCATGACAGGGTGAGTCCTGGGTTGCTAGGTAACCCGATGGAGTTCTGCGGGATGCTACCCGAGCCAGTGGCAATGGACAAGTGGTGGGTCCAGCTTGGCCTGCACAGACGCCACTGAGAATGCCCCGCCCCGACACAGCACACATCTGATGGGGCAAAGCGCAATGTAGGGGGTGGAGCCCCGACCACAGATACTGCCTGGTCGGCTAGAAAGGTACCAGTGGGGCAGCAAGACCCCGCTAGTAATCGCTAGAGAGGCTGGCCCCCACTCTTGTGAGATTGTGACCTTGATTCAAGTGTGCGTTTGTTCTTGTCTTGTTTGGTACTTCCCTCGTGTGTACAGTTGCCTGTCCCCACCCCTCCAGATCCTTGTTCAGTGTGTGTGAGACCCAGAGCTGAGCCCTTCCCTCCCCACACTCCATCACCTTCGCCCCCTACCGCATCCCCTCCTTACTTCCCGAAACGAGCCCTCTCCTCCTCCTCTCCTGCCTCCCCTTCAGGCACGGCTCCCCACCCAGGAAATTTGGGGCACTGCCCACCTAGCATCCTGGGGGACCCCCGCTGCGCCGCTCTGTGTGGGGGGGGGGAACCGCCACCACTTTTGCCAGCCACAGCAGCCTCTGACCAGCTTCAGAGGCTGCTGCGGCTGTCAGAGTAGACTCTAGTGAGAGTGGGTCCTGGAAGGGACAAAAAGGCTGAGCTGGCTCAGCTGCCCAAACCACATTTTCTATTGAAAATGCAATTTGGGTGACTGAGCCCCTCAGTCCACAGCACGCCAAGGACGTGCTGTGGAGGAAGGGACTAGCCATTCCATGGCACCTAATGGGCGCAATAGAGCTTCTCGCCTGGGCGCTTGTTACAAACGTCAAGGTGAGAAGCTTTGAGCTGGGCGGCTGAGGCAGGGCCAGTGGACTTCTCCCTGTCTCAGCCGCATGTGGGGGGACAACTTAGGAAGCCAGCTAGCAGTGCGCTCAG
The DNA here is from genome assembly GCA_003113815.1 of Sphenodon punctatus. NCBI lineage: Eukaryota > Metazoa > Chordata > Lepidosauria > Sphenodontia > Sphenodontidae > Sphenodon > Sphenodon punctatus. The sequence goes on along the minus strand of QEPC01008345.1, from coordinate 639,229 downwards.
TCAGCCCGCTTCCTGGACCTGGGGACCCTGCCACTCTCCCCCCACAATCTGCCGCTCAAAGCGGCAGGGAGGGAGGGGGAGCGGCAACTTCAAAGCAGGGAACTTTTGTTTTGTTTTGTTTTGTTTTGTTTTAAATTGCCCACGTGTCCTGCTCCAGAGGAGCAGGACACGTGGGCAATTTAAAGCAAGTAAAGTCCCCCCCCCC
>QEPC01008345.1:603133-627613 GCA_003113815.1 Sphenodon punctatus | reverse complement strand
AAGGGGGGACAGGTGGGAGCGAGGGAGGCCAGCAAGGAGGAGGTTGCAGTAGTCGAGGCGAGAGATAACCATGGCATGAACAAGGATTTTGGCCGAGGAGACAGATAGAAAGGGGCGAATGCGGGCTTGCTGGGAGACAGGGTGGTATCTCCTAAGGTGGCCCAGGAGCCCCTTAGGACGGCCGCTGCTGAGACCCCATTTCTTGCTTGGGTGGGGCATAATTGGGGGTATCAGTCTTTGGGACAGGCCCTCCCCAGCTTTGCTACACCACTGTGCCTAGCCATTCACATGTGCATGAAGTTAATTCCCAAACTAGAGAATTATTGCTCCCCTATGGCTAAAGCAAAAAATCCTAATAAGGAAGAGTAAACTTTAATGGGGTGGAATCAGTACTCAGGTATACTCAGCAGGGGCCTAGCTGTGCTTGTACTGAAGTCACTGACTTCAATACACTGACTTCAGTGGGAGCAGAATTAGATCAATACTGAGGGCTTTGAAAATCTAACCTTACAAATTTACAAAGCACTTTCTGGAATATAATTCCATGCTACATAGGCAGAGGATTCACAGACATCCTACCAATACTAATTTAATCTCAGATCCTGCATTGGGCTCTGCAAGGACGGGGTCACAAGTAGATTAACCTTTCACAAAATTAATGGGAACAATTTCTATAAATATAAGCTGAATTTGTATACTCTCACATCATACATTTCCCCTCATAGAGGATGAAGCTAATTAATTCATACATGTTTTCTAGGCATTGTTCACTGAGTTATCAAGGCAGTATCAGTGGGGGAGGGTGTTAGAAACACCTACTGGGATAATGGAACCATGTGATTTACCAAACTTACATCTTCGAACTTGTTGGGGATCCAATTGTTACATAACTATTGGATCAGTGGGGTGAGGATCAGGGAGGCTTAAATGGGAATAGCATTGGGTATAGATAAGGATACTATGGCTGCAATCACCAATTGGATCTCAATCGATCTCAAGTAGTCCAACTGATGATTGCAGCCATAGTATCCTTATTTGCACCCAATGTTATTTCAATTTTAATGTCCTCCCCCATCGATGATGTCTTGCTACCTTGCTGAATGATGTCTAGAAAACATGTGAACGATGTTCACATAGTTATGCAACATTTGGATTCCCAACAAGTTTGTAGATGCAAGTTTGGTTATTAATCATATGGTTCCATGAATTAATTAGCTTCATCCTCTATGAAGGGCTGATGTTAGATTGACTGGATGAAAGATACCCGGATCATGCCTCTTACCTTTTTCAAAGATTACCAATATGTATCCCTTTCCAGCAGCCCTCTGGTATTAACCAAGTTCAACATAATTGGCCATGATTGGTTTAATGACTTTCTGACTCTAGGGAGTTGCACAATCTATGTTTATTTGAACACATACTTCGAATATATCCTTATCTGCTTTTTAAAAGCCAGGCCTAACTTACAAGGCAACAGAACTAGAACTGTGTCCCATCCCATTATTCCCAAGCTCCTTTTCATCTGTATTGTCTGGTTTAGAAGCAAATTTCTTTTAAGTGTGTGGGCACACTTGCCGGTGCCTAGATGCCATTGTGTGCAAGCCTCAGTTTGTATGGACATCCCCATACAACTCAAGTTAGACTCAAGCATTTCACAAAATATGATCTTCCACCCACGAAGGCCACACACACACACAATACTATAAAATGAAAATATTAATATCCTATTTCGCAGTCTCACAATGTACACAATATCCAGCTAAAAGATGTTGCTTCAGTGCTGGGAATCCTTGGCATGTGCTTAGTTGCCCAGGCTGCTCCATGGTAGGAAGCAAAACACTGATAAAGTCTGATTGCAATGTTTAACAATCCAACAGTCAAGAAATCTTTGGAGAGCATCAGCAGCTGGAAAATTTTAAGAGAAATAAAGCTAGAAGACCACATAGAGAAAAACTGCAGAAGACTGGCTGCATGTTGACTAGATTAATCTGAATATTGTCATGGAGCCGAACTGCTTCTTACTAAAAAGGCATATCATGAGGGACCTTTCTGCACAAGTATCTTTCCCCTTCAAATAGTTCTTCTCCTTCCCATCACAATAGGAATGGTTTGCAGTTTGCTAAGCATGTACATTTCAAACATCCCAGGCTGTTGGGGTGCTAAGAAGCTCTGCCCCCTTGATTATGAAAGTTATTCTAGTTGTTAGAAGGGGTAGTAGACCCTCCAAATGGCCCTTTGCTCCTCACAAAGTACATCTGTGCTGTCAGCCACTACCACACTTGGGGGACTGTAAGAAAGATGCACAAACCTCCCCCACCCCCGTGCTAAGTGAACCAATCAGCTACAGATTAATGCCATCTTTAGGCCACAGCTCTAAGACAGCAAGTGTGTTCTTCTGCTGTGCAAGAAAGAAAGTTCTCTGTCTGGGGAAACCTGGATCAATTGGTTTTCCTAAACTTGCTGTTCATGAGCAAAGAGACAGAATTGGAATGAGGCAAGGTTGTTTTGTCCCCCACCCCAAAATGAAGACACAAACACCAATGTATGGGGTAAACTAGGCCACACCAACATTTTATTAAATCTAGTCGGGTGAGGAGGGGGCTCTGCCCCTCCGGGTCTTCTTAAAGTTAACTATTAACTCACTGAACTAGAGTAAACTTAGGTGGTCTGATGTTCCTCAGTACCACGACATTACTAACTATGTCTGCTGGAACGTCACACCTGTCTGGTCGCCCCCAGCCGGGTCAGGAGGCCCTTGCCTACTGTGACCCAAAGAAGGAAGTGGGGGCAGATTTCCTTGAGCCCTAGACCGCCCCTGTCCTAGGGCCCCGGGCATGTCTCTCCCCCCCCCCCATCCTGGGTCCAGAGTGACGCCGACCGGACCAGCTCTAGCCTTCACTCAGACCCCACCTCTTAAGGAGATGACCTGTCAGCAGACTATCCCTAACTTCTTCCTTAACTACGTCACTGGACCCCTGTCACTAGAGACTGTCAGCGTATGCTTGGCTAGTCTCGCCCCCCNCCCCCCCCCCCCCCGCGACTCCTCTAATAGCTGGTTCAATACTTTTTGCAATGCCTGTAGATAAATTTCCAGCCCATCATCGGACAGGTGCACCCAATCCACCCTATATAATTCTGGCCTGTTGAACTTAATTTGCGGATGTCTAATAATTCTAACCCCCATTTCCAACACTAATCTACCAATTTCTTTATTAACCTTCCTCCTTGCCCTGTCTACCTTACTGGGGTGCACGGCATCCCTCCATCTGATTCTCTCGAGCATCTCAGACCACATTATAACCGTATTTGGGAGAATCCGCCTTGCCTCAAGCAAGTCTTTCTTCATGCTGGTGACCAAGTGCAGACTTGTATCAAACGGCAGGTTGTTCTCTCCCAGATGAATCACAAGAATGTCTGGATGCGGAAGCTTTGTAAGCACGTGGACCAGTGGCAGAAACTGGGCCCATCTCATCCCACTCTGGCCTTTCCACGTCACCTTGGTCACATGTCCGAGCCCGAGCTGGGTCCCCCAATACGAGCGTCTCACTCATTTTCCGGCCCAATACACGATGCTGTGGCCAGCTATAATGATTCTCTGCAGCCGGGCAGGCAGCTCCCCTCCTAGGAAGAACACACACAAGTTACTTTTGTATAGTTTCCATGCTTTACTTTGCCTGCATCCCGTTGCCATCCCCTCAAGGTCCCTTAGTTCATAACTGGACCTTCTGAATATAGGAGCGGTAGGCCCCCGACTTCCATTGGCCAATCGTCTTGACCTCCCGCTCTGACAACCCGGTGGCGGCTGCGCAACTTGCAGCCCTGATCCTGAATGAATGGGAGTCGAACAATTCAGCTGGTAAGTTAAGTTTTGTCAATGCCTTATTCATTACCACCGAGAATTGGTATCTTGTGAGCTTTGCCCCGTTCTCGTGGATGAACAACTGCCCCCTCACCTTTGGGCATGCTACCATGTACTCCTCCAGCACCCTTAGGGGGCAAATTTCAACCCCGTCTATTCTCGTTAACTTTATCAACTGGCCTAGTTGCCGCTGGTTCGTCTTGGACCCTCAAATCAACACTGCAATCCCTTTGTGCCCCACCTGGACGTCCTCCATGGCTATTACCCTTCCCCCTTGAGCAAGTGCCGACACGGCCGATATCTCGCTCATCTGAAAGACCCCAAAAACTGCTAGTGTGAATAAACTGTGAAATAGGCTAAACTCAAACCCTAAAGAACAGACCCTGGGAAGGCTCAGGCATAAGTCCCGTAATATCGTTGGCGTGATGGGCCGCCCGCTATCACCCCCCCTCAGTGTCTCCTGTTGCCAACCTTCTAGCATCTTCCTCGCAAAGAACCCCCCATTTGGTGAATGAAACCCAGCCAATTTGTTGTAAAAGACTAGCGCGGCCAACTTGCCGGAGATTATTCCGGGCACCAACCCCCTTTCCCTTAAACCAATGGCAAATTGCAGCGTTTGGGCCTCGGTGATCGGGAACTGTGTCCTCCAGCCCTGTTTTTCCCTAAAAACCTGGAACTCTGCGAGAGACTGTAGGTAAGCCGCTCTAGTTTGGGGGGCCAGAGATCCCTGCACTGCCTGGAACATTGCTACCATCCAATGCTCCATATTCTCGGGGGGGCGTTCCTCCGGCTCCTTCCTGGCCTCCAGCGCCAGCTGTCTGAACCGCTCCATCTGTTGGCGAGAGAGCGCATCAGCTATGCCGTTGTTAATGCCCGGCACGTGCCTGGCTGAGAATAAAATGTTACTCGCCAAGCATTGCCTGACAAACGCTCTCACCAACCCCATCACCCTCTTGGAGTGGGAGGACAAAGCATTCAAAACATGTACTACGGAAAGGTTATCACACCAGAATAAAATAGCTTTGTTTGCAAACTTGGCTTCCCATATGTGGACTGCAATCACTATGGGGAACAATTCCAAAAAGGTAAGGTCCCGCGTCCATCCCTCCTGTATCCATTCCTCTGGCCACGCAGCTGCACACCACCTTCCTGCCCAATACACCCCGAATTCCAAGGATCCGGCTGAATTGTATTGGACCTGCAATTCAGCCTCCATCAGCCACCTCTGCCTCCAGATACTGACTCCATTAAAATTCCGCAAGAATTGGAGCCATAATTTTAAATCTTCTCTCATGTTGGCAGAGATTTGGACGTGGCAGTGTCCCAGTAGGTTAGAGCCCACTTTCTCAAAGCCTGACTAGGAACACCCACCCCGGCACCACCACCCGGCACGCAAAATTAAGGCTTCCCACCAGGGCCTGCAGTTGTTTGACCATCGCTTTCGGGCAGCCCAAGACTGCCTCAATGTCCCCAACCATGGTATTCAGCTTGTCAATTGGCAATCGGGACACCTGTTGCACGGTATCCAATTCAATCCCCAAGAATGTCAAAACTGTTGTGGGGCCAACAGTTTTTTCGGGCACCAGGGGAACCCCCAGTTCGGCCGCCATGACCTGGAAGTCCTGGAGGGCCCTTTCACACTCTCCTGTCCCCCCCCTTTCCCAGGAATAAAAAATCATCGATATAGTGAAGCATATATCGTGACCCCGTTCTTTGGCGTGCCAGCCATTCCAGCAGGGAGCTAAAGCACTCAAAGGCTGAACAAAATACCGAACACCCCATGGGCATCACCTTATCATAGAAATATTGGTCTCCAAACTGGAATCCAAGTAGCCTAAAACTCTCAGGGTGAACTGGAAGCAGGCGGAACACTGACTTTATATCGCACTTTGCCAGAAGAGCCCCTTGCCCACACTCTTTAGCCATTTCAATTGATGCATCAAGGGATGCGTAGCAAATGGAACATAACTCTGGGGGGATAGCGTCATTCACTGACCATCCCTTAGGGTGGGACAGATGGTGGATGAGGCGAAACTCACCATGCTGCTTCTTTGCCACTATGCCCAAAGGTGATATGTGTAGATCGGGAAAAAGTAGGAAGTTGAAAGGGCCCACTATGCAGCCCTCTCTGAGTTCCTTGTGGAGCTTGACTGCCACCAAGTCTTCCTTTCCCTTCCCCGACTGCAAATTCACTACCCATGACCTTGTCCTCTCTAATCTGGCAGGTATCACAAAACCTTCTTTGAAGCCCGCCACTACATAATTGACCTCTTTGCGCATCGGACAACCTCTGAGGGCACTTTCAAGTGCCCTATGGTTGACCGGTGTTGGGGCCTTTTCCTCCCCCCTGTGGGTGGCCGCCCCCAGCCCTTCCCTGTTGTCTCCCTCGCGAGGGGCCCCGTATCCTGTTACATTGGACCCCCGAGTGACTCCCCCCGCAGTGGGAACAAGCTTGCTAAAAATGGCACGTGACCCGGGAGCAACCCCCAGGCCCATTGAAATCCCAGCATGTACCCCCCTTCTGGCTGTTCCGCCTCCTGCCTTCCCGAAAGGTATAATTCATTGGGGCTACCCCCCCTCTTACTAGGGTGTGACCGCTGTCGGTCCTGTGTGTCCCTGCGATGTTGGACATAGACTCGAGCCACAAATCTGTAGCATGCGCATCCCATCTTAGCCCCAGGGTAATTGCCGCTCTCTTCCGAAATCTCTCATTGTAGCAAAGCCACGCACCCGGGTTCCCGGTGTCATAGGCCCTGTGCACAATATCTAGGTATTTTATTAGTTCAGCCGCTCGTTCGGGCGCTGCCTGCACCATGACACCCATCAGCACCGAGAAGGCGGCAGACCAATTGGCCCAGTTTCTATCTACCTTTGGGTGTTTGAAACGCTCCCTCTACTTTTCCTTCTCGGTGGAGTTGGGGTCTGGCGCAGGCTCCATATAGAGCAGTGAAAAGACATCTACATACTCACCCTTCCATATTTTTTCCCGTGTATGCGGTGCGAGGTGCGCCCCCCTGGCACTCCCACTGGCACCCAAGTTCCAGATTCCCAGTGGGCAGGCACTAATTGGGTAGCCTGACTCTGGCCCAAGGGGCCAGTCGACTTGGCCGGGTCCTCCCGCCCAGGTTCAGCAGCCCCCCCTGCCTCCTGGAAAGGCCATGGCACCCAGACCCTAACCATTCTAGCCATCCCGCCCCAGCGAGTCCAGGCGGGGCAGTCTGTTCCATGCTCCCAGCACCCCCTTTTGACCCACAATGATTTTGGCTACATTGGCTGCACATACCTTGGCCACGGTTGCTGGTGCTAGCACCCTCCTCTGTCGCCCTGGGGGAATCAACCCTTGATTGTGACTCCGCATGCTCCCTAGGTGCTGATTCCTCCGTTCCACTTCCTGTAAGAGGTTCCTCCTGTCTCGGCACCATCTGCCTTCCTTCCGCCAGCCCAGCTACTCGCTCTTCAAGCGCCTCAAAATGCCTCATGAATGAGTTTAGGGTCTCAAGGACCGCCGCCAATTGGTCTCCATGCACCCTCTGTGCCGGTGGTTCATCTCCTTCAACCCTAAGGGGCGACAAATGGCACTTCCCCCCCCCGCCTGGGTGGGGAGGGAGACCTGGCGGGCACCAGACCAACTTGCTCAACTGGGGGCTGGTCCCTGCTGCCTGCGCGGGGCCTCATAGTTGCAGGTGATTGACCTCCCATGGCTGCTACACCAGGGACTCCTACCTCGTCCTGAAACTGGGCTGGCAGCTGCACAACCCTTGAGCTGGCCCTGATCCCCGTGCTGTTCTCTACCCTATGCTCCTTTCCCAGGTCACCCGGTCAGGGCTCCTCCCCTGGCTCTTGCTCTCCCTCTTCTCCCACCTCATCTCGGGTCCCCATTCCCCTACTATTGGGTGCCTCCTCCGGGATGTGACCTTGCTCCCTATGCACTAAGTTATTCAGGACACCCTCACACCCACTCATGCGGGCCTGGAGGGAGTCCAGCACTTCTTCCACCCTCTTAGCCAGAGCCTTTTTTGCCATGCCCTTGCCTTTCTTAGCCCCATTCCCTTTCACCATCACAAAGCCCACTGGTGGCCCCTGAGGCCTGCAAGGCCATCCCTGGTGTGCCCACTCAGGCGCAGCCACTGCCGTAGGAAAGCGGTCCCGGCTGCAGTCTGCGAGGCCACCTGCACTGCACCCCCTCTAGCGGGGCTGCTGCCAGGGGGAACACAGTGCCCACCGAGGCCTACAATGGCCATCTCTAGCATGCCCCTGTTAGAGGGGTCGCTGCCAGGGGAACCTGGTCCCCACTGAGGCCTGCAATGCCGCTTCTGCCCCTGGACTACCCCCAGGGAGCCCTCCTCCTTCAGGGCTGTTGCTGTGGGCAAACCCAGGGCCCCCTAGGACCAACAAGGCCACATCTACTATGTCCCTGATAGTGGGGCCTCTGCCAGGGAACCGAGTCCCCACTTTGGGGCCTGCAAGGCCGTCTCGCCCTCAGTGGGCCTCCAGAGAGGCTTATAGCCCCAAACTAAAGCCAGTCAGGCCCCTGGGTGCACCCGTTCATGGGCTGCTGCCGGGGGAAACCTGGTCCCACCTAAGGCCTCCACTGGCCCCCATGCACTGGTGGGGGGGGGGCTTCTTTGCGGCCTTGCAGGCACTGGAGAGGGGAAGGTGGGAGTGGATTGGTTGGCATGGGGGGAGTGGGTGGGTTGGTGTGTGTGGGGCAGACTTGCCTGGGAATCCTGTGGGCCATGTGTCTCTGAGCCCCCCATCCCTCTCGCTCCACCCGCTACCTCACGGGTGACTCATTGCATGTATTTTGCAGAGGCTGTGGGACCCAATGCGCCGCGAGCCTGTTCCCTCCCGGTACCCCCCCCCGCTGCCCCAACTTAGGCCATCCCAAGGAACCCCCCTCATGGCAGCGAGAAGCTTGGCACTGCTCTCCCGATGCTGTCCAGGCACGGAATGGCGGGTTCCACGTCTGGACCAAGATGGTGGCTGCGAAGTCCCGATCTCATGCGAGAATTCACTTAGCGCTGCTTACGTACTGCTGTACGTCCCCCGCCCTGTCTTCCTTTCTCCACAGGGGGTAGAGACAACAGCCTCTGCTGGCAAGCCACCGCCCATACCGGGTAGTGCCACGTGGTGATGGGGACTTTGCTTGAACCCAAGAGCTGAGCAGATGAGGCAGAGGCAGGACAGTACAAGATACAAACTGACAAGTAATGGAGTGTCATGTGAACAGCTTTTTAGGTGAGAAGTAGCCTGAACTTGATGTATTGAAATTTGAGAGCCAGTGGAGGATGAAAGGAAAAACTATCTTACACCGATTGTGATGGTGCAATGTACACAAACGTGTGGATTGTATACCTCATCTCCTTTTATTTTGAACTTGTATGTATATAGACTCAGAACTGTAGGAATAGAAGAGACCACAAAGGTAATTTAGTTCCACCATTCCTGCTCCAAAAGCAGGATCCCTTCACCTACAGCATCACACACAGATGCTTGTCCAGATGGTCTTTGTGAGCCCATGGGCATTTTTACATGGATGCCACCCACCCATCTACACCCATAAGCAGGGTGGGAGACCATCTGTGTGAACGGCGCCAGGTGGGTATGCACGCTTCTGCGACCCACCCACCTACACCCATGGAGCATCCGGGAAGAAGCTGACATGCTCTGTGGGTGGAGGTGGGTGGGGATGGGTGTTCAACACCCACCCATCCATGTGAATGACAAGGCACACCCACCCATGGAAAAGGTCCGCTGAAACCAGCGAGACACAGCTAGAGAGGCCCCGCAGGAGCCCGCAAGCAGACACACCCACCAGGAGAGATGCCAAATGCTGTGCCAGGAGCCCTTAAAGGAGAAGAGAGTGAGGACATGGGTGCTCCGACTCCCAACATGTCAGGCAGAAAAGCCCAAGACAAGACCAAGGGAGTCAATGCCACGACATGCATGGGAAGGGGCAGGGTAAGCCGCAGGGCGGTGGGCCCGGGCCACCAGCATTGGGGGGGGGGGAGGATGCCTACTTGACAGCTCACTCATTCCAATACAGGGCAGAGGGTGCAACGCAGCACTGACTGAAGCCCCACCTCCACTCCCATCAACGTGGCCCAGGGAGGAGAGCCCCTTCGATGGTGAGGTAAGACAGGGGGAACCCACCCACACAGGGGAGAGCACAGACAAGCCCTGAGCACATGCCAGGGTATTTCTGGCCAGACTGCTAACAGCTCCACTGCCCCCCCTCACAGGATAGTACCCACACACTGGAGCACAGCACCACCAGGGAGACAGCTGAGGAGGGCCTCTGTGGCAGTCAGGTAAAACAGCGGGAACTCCTGTGGAGGAGGGGGAAGGCAAGGAACACCCCACAGCAATAACAGGGGTACAGCAGGATAACAACTCACTCTGAGGTATTCCCCCAACAGGAGAGCACCTGCCACCACAGCCCCAGAAAGCAAGGCTGGACAGCCCCCCACAGGAAGAACCCAAAAGGGGAACCCCTGGACCAGTGTCAGGGCTGGGCCTTGAACCCATGGCTCTTGGGGTGCTGGAGTGCCTTTCTAGAGCCCTGTGGCACCTGGGGGGGCCTGTGAGTGGGTTCTCCCTCTTTTTGTCTCCTCTTGTGTGGTTGCTCCTTGTGTGCCGTGCCCTTCCCCAGCTGTAGCCGGTTACCCTAGTCCTGCCTCCCAGATTCCTGATTGGCCACAGGAAGTATTTAAGCCTTGGTGTGGCCACAGGAAGCTGGTGGAGCAACGTCTCTTACCCCCTTCCACTTCGTGTCTGTTGTGGTTGAGTATTGTTAGTTGTTGTGTATTGTGTGTGCAAACCCCAGCCTCCCTGTGTGTGTTTGATCCCTGTGTTTCCCCCTCCCCCAAGTGTTGTGAGACTGTGTATTGTGGCCCCTGTTTGACTCCTGTGTGCTCCTGGTGAGGTGAGTGAAGTGTTGTGAGACTGTGTATTGTGGCCCCTGTTCAACTCCTGTGTGCTCCTGGCAAGGTGTGTGCTCATCTTGCCCCTTCCTTTGGCCTTGCACTCTGGACCTTGGTGGTATGCCCTAGGCGAGCCCCCATGCCTGGCTGTCCCCCGTACTCTGTGTGAGGCCTATGCGTGACTGTCCCCCGTGTCTGGCTGGCGGGATTTAAAAGGGGAAAAACACAAGCGGCTTGCAGGGAGTATAGTAGGAGGAGGAGGGGTGTCCGGTGTTGGCTCAATGATGGGGAGCGAGAGAACACAAATGAGGGGGAAAGAGAGAGAGAGAGAGAGAGGGAGAGAGAGAGAGACAGGGCTTCCCCAGTTGGCTGGGAAAGTCTGGACCTGTGGTTACCTTTCCTTGCCTGTTGAGATGGGACAGGTGGTTCACGGATCCAGCGGAGTTCAGGGGATAGAGGAAGAAAGAAGGGGCAGACCAGAGTCTGGGAGATCTCTTAACTCAGACACGCACAGAGTGACCTGCACTTATCTGGGTCCCAAGAATTCTCAAAAGTTGATGGGAAAACCAGGGGCAGTTAAAGGGTGCTGGACAAAGGAGTTTGGGAGGCTACAAAGGGTCGTTTGGGGTATACAATGAGCTAACGAGGGGAGTTTACTTCCATGATAAAAAGGGCTATGCTAAATGTACCAGATACCTTTTACACAGGAGGTACGGGTAAACAAAAAGTGAAGTGAGGGAAAGAAGGGCTTAATGGCAGGCTTCAGGATACAATGAGTGTGTGTCTGGTTTCTCCTGGGGAATGCAGATATAGGCTATTGCTGCACTAAGTCATGACTACCCATCCTTTGTTACAACAGGGTGAGTCTCTCTCCTTAACGACTCCATTCTTTATTCAGAGAGCTCTCCCTTCTATTCTTTTTCTCAACCTTAGGCTGGTATTTTTCCATGAGCGGTCCCTTGAGCTAGGGTGGCTGGGCCCGATCCTTATTTTCCATGCCCTCCCCTTCCTCTTGCATCCAGTGTGGGGCTTTTTCCCAAGCCTCCTTGCCCTTGGTTACCCCTGTGGGCTTTGCTGACCCCTGGGTCCAAGACAGTTGGCTATTGTAAAAGGGGGTGGTATATCTGGTCTCGGGGGGGACCAGGGGTCCTGGCTAAAACCAATGTTGCCAATGATACCTCTGGGCACTCTGTTCCTGCTGTGCCAATGTTGCAAATGAATCTGCCTCTGGGCAATCTGAAGTCTGCTGCTGCTGCTGTGCCAATGTTGACAATGAATCTGCCTCTGGGAAACCTGAAGTCTGATCCTGCTGTGCCAATGTCATCAATGAATCTGCCTCTGGGTAATCTAAAGTCTGCTGCTGCTGTGCCAAAAAAATCAAAATCAAATAAGTTTATTGTAGCCGAGGCCTTTACAATTTCTATTACAAAATTCCAACACAGGATCATAATCAGTACTATTCAGTACAAATACAATAACAATATCCATAATGGAATCACTTTAACAAACAAATGTAAACAGTTTAAATTAAATCCTTAGGTTAAATCCCTGTTTAAATCGATATTAGAAGCATATTATACCATGATCCAGTCCATCAGAAGAGTAATGGGGGAAGAATGGGGCAGCCGGTAGAAGAAAGAAGCCAGAACCTCTCGACTTAGCAAATTAATTATGTATAGTCAATTGAATATTTTTTAAACTGCAAAACCTGGAGGCAAAAATTGGCTACTTGAACAGATAATTCTGAGTCAGTGCCACTAAACAATTTTATAAGTATCCTATCAAACTGCCAAGATGGACAATGGACAGCATAATTACTTAAATACATCACTCTCCATCTAACATACAACAAACATTCGAAGATAATATGAGGGAGCGATTCTGTTGCTCCTAATTTGCAACCTTGACAGATCCACTCACTACGAGGAACTCCCCTGTACCCACCCACAAGGACTGCAGAGGGAAATACCCTTAGAAAAAATAACGTCAGGGCCTGCCTCCTCTGCCAATCCATCCAATTCATTAGATAATATGGATCTTTTTTTGAGGGAGTAATACTAAGAAAATTAGGGACTACCTTCTGGTCTCTTACTAAAGACACCTGCTGTTGAAACTCCTGATCCCGGACGCAATTCTTTATTAAATTTTGCGCCCTTTTGTAATCCATCCGATCTAAGTACTCCTTAGAGAATCCTAGGTTATGGAGCAAATCTTGTATGACCAACCCCCTTTTCAAAAGGTTCATTCTTCCGCATCTCCTGGACTAATGAACTGCTTTCTCTACTTGGGACAGATAACTTCAGCCAGTAAAGCAATATTGCAACTACTGCCTGAGTTTTTAAGGAACGAGAAAATGTTTCTGCCCTTATCAGTGCCTGGGGAGTACATTTAGGAACGCCTAGGATAGCTCATAGGAACTTGTTCTGCAGCCTGTCAAGTTGTCCCAAGAATTTAATTCCCCATATTGGGCAGGCATATAGGATCGTTAGGACAATTTGGGCCCTGAATAAACGAAGAGCCAGTTCTACTAATCTCCCACCTTTTGAGAAATAATAGCCTATAATTACTTGGGTTTCACGTCGGGCCTGCTGGAAAACTGCCTCGTAATGAAGTTTCCAGCTTCTAGAAGCCGCTATGGTCACTCCCAAGTATTTAAAAGAACGAACTTTTTCAATCTCCTGCTGGTTCATTACCCACCTATACTTCCTCTTTGTTGAACCTGCAACCAATATTTTAGTCTTTGTATAATTTATTAATAGGCCCTCCTAGGAACAATAAGATGCAAATCCCTCCATTAACCTTCTTTAACCTACCTACGTGGTTGATACTAATACTGTATTGTCTGCATACAAGAGAATCGGGAGCTCCCTCCCGCCTAACCTAGGTGGATGGTATTTTTCTTTTTTCATACTCAGGATTACATCATTCAGGAATAGGTTAAATAGTGCAGGGGCCAAAATACACCCCTGACGAACTCCTATATCTACCCTTATAGACTTTGTAAGTTTCAGATCTTGAAGGGAATTGCTTGTATACAGCTGAATTATTAAATATAAGAGATGTCGCTCAATTGTGAAGGCACTAAGTTTCCCCCAGTCTATCCCTGTTAATTGAGTTGAACACTGTCTGGAGATCAATAAAGCACAGGTATAGAGAGGATTTCCTACTTAGATTTGTGTATTTATGAATCAACTGAGAAACAATAAAAACTTGATCCTAAGTTGACTGCCCCTCTCTAAAGCCTGCTTATTCCAAACCCAAAATATTACATTCAACCATCCACTGTACCAGTTTGCCCAATAAGTATTTGGAATAAATTTTTGAGATTACACAAGGGAGGCTTATGGGCCTATAATTTTGCAGATTCTCAGGATCACCTTTCTTAAAAAACGGAATTGTACTACTGCTGTGCAAGGCTTTCGGGATAACTCCAGTGCTATTAATCTGGGTGAATAAGGGAGGTAATATAGAAGCCCACCACTCAGACTTTGCCTTCAATAATTCAGGGGGAATGAAATCCCCCCCTGGAGTTTTACCATTCTTAAGTCCACCAATCAGCTCAATGATTCCTGGAAAAGTTCTGAAGTTAAGACCCACCTCCTCATATCAGGATTTATTGATCTTGTGAACAAAGATCTAAAATGGTCTTCCCACACTTTAGCTGATAGTCTGGGAAGACTCTGTGCTGCTGCTGTGCCAATGAATCTGCCTCTAGGCAATCTGAAGTCTGTTCCTGCTGTGCCAATGTTGCCAATGATACCTCTGGGCACTCTGTTCCTGCTGTGCCAATGTTGCCAATGAATCTGCCTCTGGGAAATCTGAAATCTAATCATGCTGTGCCAATGTTGACAATGAATCTGCCTCTGGGCAATCTGAAGTCTAATCCTGCTGTGCCAATGTTGACAATGAATCTGCAACTGGGCAATCTAACGTCTGATTCTGCTGTGTCAATGCTGTCTCTACTGTCTGTGCCATGGGTTCTGTACCCGGACAACTCAATGTCTGCTGCTGCCAATGCCGCCATGGGTTCTGTGCCCAGCAATCAATCCAAAGTCTGCTGCTGCTGCTGCTGCTGCCACCAATGCCACCTCTGCTGTCTATGCCATAGGTTCTGTTCCTGGGCAATCCAATGTCCGCTTCTGCTGCGCCATGGGTACTGTGCTCCAGCTATCCAATGTCTGCTACTGGGTGGGTGGCTACGTGATTCACCAATGGGCAATGCTTGATCAATTGACAGACTAGCTTGTTCAGATCTGGAGAGTAGGATGCAAGCCTGCAACACCTCACTGAGTAGGGTGGCCAGCCACCAAGCCCTGGCCAGGCCTCTGCCACCTCCACTGGTGACTGGCATGGATGCCTCCACTGATGCCTGCCTCCCTTCAGAACGGTGATCCCCTAACCCTCAGGACCGACAAACACATGTTCGACTGCTGTTCACATGGAATCCTTCTCCACTTTGTCCTTGAAACTTCTCGTTTGAATACGATTATTTCCTACTACCACCAAGATCTGCACCGTGGGTCGGTTCCACCCGGGACTACGCCCTAGGCTTCAAGGCTCCCTGCAGTGGCCCTCCTCCTTCTTTAGCTCTGCCGAGTACATCCATAGCTGGGCCTCTGCTGCTCCCCCACCCATGCCAGCCAGCCTGGGGTGATCCACAGGAAGGGCCCAGCTCGCTTCTCTTAGGACCGACTGACCCATGTTCAATAACTGCTGTTCACATAGAACCATCTTCCACTTCATCCTTCAAAGTTCTCCTTTGAATATGATTGATTATTTCCTACTACCACCAAGATCACTGCTGCTCTGGCATGGCCTAGTGGCCTCTGCTGCTCCCCCACCCATGCCAGCCAAGTCAGCCTGCAATGCTGACAAAGAGAGCAAAGAGATTTCCCACTCGAGCATTCAGGGACAAATTCTATTTTAATAGAAAAGGGGGGTGTGTGTACAAAAATAGTCAATAACACACTCTGACCTTCACCAGAAAGATACGTAAATAAAGGCCAGGGACTGGGAGGGCTGTCCTTCCACTGCAGCCAGCCAGGTGCTGCCACTCTAGCCCCAGGACCCACCCTCAGGGTTCAACTGCCAATGCCACCTATGCTGCAGTGTCTGTGCCATGGGTTCTGATCTGTACCCCGGCAATCCAATGTCCACTTCTGCTGCCTCTGCTGTGCCATGGATTCTGTGCCCTGGCAAATCAATGTCTGCTGCTGTTGCTGCTGCTGCTGCTGCTGCTGGTGGTGGTGGTAGTAGTGCACGTCAGCCATTTGCTCCTCAATCTTGTAGATGGCCAGAGCTCAGATGAGTAGTGCGCCAGCAGGCGGGGGCTGGTTGAACATTACAATGTGGTGGAATGGGAGATTGCAGCTCACACAGTCTTCAGGCTGAGACCATTCCTGGCCATGACTCCCATGTATCCGCTGCTCTGGATTTGGGGATCTGAACCCGGCTCCCTTTAGATCGCCTAAGGACAACCGCGACAGTCTCCTGGCACTCAGTGGGCAGTGAGTTCCCCAGGGCTCACACTGGGCGGGAACATTGTCCATTGCGAAGGCCAGCCTAGCGTGTTTCCCCCTCCACCATGGTCCATGGTAGAGGAAGTGCATGGTGGCTCTGTGTCAGGGGATGGGGAGGTAAAGGGGTAATGTGGACCCAGACCCCTGAGTGGGAGACAGGGGGCAGATGCCACACCACACCAGACCACACCAGCTTCCTACTCTTGACTCGCTCTCTCTTCAGTTCGGCAGAAAGCACAACACACAGCCTCTTGCACTCACCCACATGCTCCTTGCACTTGCCTACACACGCCTCAGTCAGCAGGCATTTTCAGAAGACTCCCTCTCTCAGCAGTTTGTGTTCCTCGCAATCCATTGCCATCCTCCTCCTCCTACTTCATCCATTTCTTTCCACACATTTACCTCCATCACTTCATTTATTTAGATTACATTAGATAGATTTAGGTGTTATACCCGGCATCTAAAAGCAGCCACTCCAGCCCCAGGACCCACCATCAGGGTTCTGAGGCGATCATTCCGCTCATGGGGAGCCGTCACGTGGAACCCTTCTCCACTTCGGCCTTCAAAGTTCTCCAGATAGCACACAATCATCCAAGTAGCACCTGTTGAACTTCACCAAGTTGATAAACAAACATCCATCCACTGCAGGACAAACTCAGTCAGCTCTTCCTTCAGGTACGTGATGTATCTTCCATCATCAGCGAGGGCCTTGAAGATGGAACGACACTCGCCTATCTCTTAGGACCGACTGACACACATTTGACTGCTGTTCACATGGAACCCTGGCCTTCTCCACTTCAGCCTTCAAAGCTCTCCAGCCACTTCAGCCCCAGAACCCACCATCTGGGTTCTGGGGCCGTCATTCCTCTCATGGGGAGTTGTCATCATTCCACTGTCTAAAGAAGCAGCCACTCCAGCCCCAGGACCCACCCTCAGGGTTTGGAGGCCTACATTCCAAGCAGGGAGGGATGTACATCCCCGTCATCCAGAAGCAATAGGGGTGCTGGTGCTGCTACTGCTCGGGCTGGGGGCAGAGATGAGATAGACCCCACCATCTGAAAGGGGTGGCTGCTCCCACCATCCCCAGGGGCATCCTGCTGCTGCTTCTGCTGCTGCCACGTACTCTCCAGAACCCTCTCTGCCTGCCCGACCCTCTCCACCAGCTCACCCTTCTAGTGCCCATAGAGTTCCAGGATCTCCAATTCCGCCACATAGTACCCTGGAGGTGCCCCGCTGACCATCACCAGTTGAACCTGATGCAAGGTGACTTTCTGCTCAAGAAGCCGCTTGAGCATCAGGAACGTGGAGGAATTCCACCAGGTCAACACATCCTGCACCAGCTGGTGCCCTGGGGAGCCTTGCTTGGCCTGCTTCTTTGCCGGGAGGCGGTTTTTGACCATCACGCTCCAGTTAAAGAAACCACTCAATCAGGGAGCTAAGGGAGCCTGCCCCAATCCGCAGTTCTTCCCCAAGCCCAGAGCGTCCCTGAACACCAGGTGAAGGGAGGGATGCTGGTGAAGCCCCCCTCACAGACTAACCACGATATGTTGGCCGCAATGCGCATAACCATGCACCCCTTGGTGAAGGGCACACCTGGCGTGACCCACTCGTGAGGGAGTGGGTGCCTCAATGTTCAAAAAAAGGTGGGGGCCGCGGTGTCCATGACGTCCACCTGAACCAGGGACCACCTATACCCTGCTTCGGGACCCCTCCTGCCACTGCCAAACGCTGCCTCCAGGTCCTGCCTCCGGTGCATCATCAGTCACTGCCACATAGGTGTGCTGCACGTTCTGACGAGTCGACCACAGGTCGGTGGTGAAGTGGACGGTGGCACCCCCAGTCCCTGATGGCTGCTCCCTCACCCGCTCCTTTAAAGCCTGTTACAGGGCTGGCACCACCTGCCAACTCAGGGTGGTGCTGGCAGCAGGCATCCAGTTCTGCTCACTCTATGCTGTGCTGGGTTCAGTCACCATCAGGGCCTGGCATTTCAGGCTGCCAGACATCGATGGAGCAGCGACAGAGGCCTGGCTAGGACTCGGTGGATGCCACCCCTGCTTGGCCAGGCATTGCAGGCTGCCAGGCATCGGTGGCAGCCTGAGTCAGGGTGGGGTGTGAGGGCAGCTTAAACTGGATGGCCAGGAAGCCAATCAGGCGCCTAAACCCCATGTCCCCGACCGCTGAGAAGGGCTGCCCATCCAGTGCTTTTAGTTGAAGGACAGCTTCCTCCCCAATGCTTATGTGCCGATGGACTTGGCAGCTGCCCCCACCCAAGCTCCTCCATGGTGCACTGCTGCTGCTGCTCCTGCTGCTGCTCCCACCTAGCAGTGATACTGCTTCTGCTGCTATCAGCAGCTGTTAGAGCAGGATGCTTGCCTGCTGATGGAGGCGGACAACTAGCCACTGCAGTCAGAAACCCACTGGTGTCCACAGCCCCTGCCTACTCGCTTAGCAGCACAGCACTATGGCATGCCTTGAGATGCCTCGCCATGGCAGTTGTGCCAAGGTTGGTGAGCACCTGCCCATGCTTAACCACCTTCTGGCACCTACTTAAAATGCACCCAGATCAAGGATTTTTTGCCCCCTCCTGCCTTCTGGCCTGCACCGGGTGAAAGACGCACCACTGACAGTGCTACTGGGAGTGGAAGAACAGCACCAGACATCTCCTCCTCAGGACTAGTGTCTGCCTCACTGTCCCCAATCACAGTGATGTCCTGTGAAGGGGTGTACTGGGACCCTGATGCTGATGGACTGCCCACCATGCTGCTGCCACTCTCTCTGTGCCCCCTATAGCTGCTGCGACTACTGTGGCTCCTCTCCCTGCTGCCATTGCCTGGGGATCGGGCCATGCCTCTAGCAGCCAGGGTGGGATCCACCAGCCCTGGACTGCTGGGGATCACCTCAACAATGGAGGACATTGGTGGCCCTGGTGAGGAACATCCGACCCCGAAGCACCTGCACCTGCTCCTGCAGCCGCAGCAGAGACAGCTGCTGCCTCCTGGAGTGCCAGCCTTCCAGTGCCCTGCATGGCAGTGGAGGACGCTGGCAGGAGGCGCCACTGAACCACACCCCAGCTGGTGCCACTGCTGAGAGCCTCTGAAGCCTGACTGTCAAAATCAGGCCTGTGCAGTTTGGGGTGTGGTGATGGGCTTGGGCTGCAGCTGATGCCTGCTGCCCCTCCTCTGCCATGGCCCCTGCCACCTCTGCCACGTGCCCCATTGCCCACCTTATGTGGCACCAGAACAGGTGGTGGCAGCTCTGAGTGTGTCAGAGACCAAAGCCCAGGCAAGATTTGACAGGTTGTTTGCTACTCACCCACATGGGGTTGCCACCCACATCCGTATCCTGCACCTGGACACAGTCCATGCTCATCTTTATCTTGTTGGTGGGGCCGCTATCTATGGGAGTCATCCAGGAAGCTCAAGTCGATGGGTTGTATGGAACATATGGGAGGGGCAGAAGATGATGGCGGGCGACACAGCTCTCGGAAGAATGTGTGGCCAGCCCTGTCCAACATGACCAAGGGTCTCTTGTCCTGCTCACCAACCAGTGTCCCAGCGACAGCAAATGGGTGGTCTCTAGGGCAGAGGACGTTTGGACCCCTCATACCTCAGGGACCGCCTTGCCCTTCGTGCCCCGGAGCGGCTTCTCCAGTCCGCCGGGGGTGCCTTCTTGGAGGTCACCCGTATTAAGCGGGGGGACACAATGGAGAGGGTATTCTCGGTGGCCAGACCGCGCCTTTGGAACTCCCTTCTGGAGGAAGCTCACCTGGCCCCCAGCCTATTGACATTTCAGCGAAATTGCAAAACCTGGCTGTTCACCCAGGCCTTTGGGGAGGGTGGGAGGGTAGGGTGAGGGTTTTTTAGCTCCCCCACCTGATGTATTTATAATGTTTGTAGCCCTGTTTTCATAATGTATATTTATTGTTATGGATGATTTTAGATTGTATTTTATGATGTTTTTATTGTTGGAAGCCACCCCAGGCTGCTTTTGCAGGAGGGGTGGGGTATATATCTATAAAATATAAAATAAATATTGGTGCCCTATGCAGCCCTGTGTGGAAGAAAACAAGCCTTCAGTCTGTTTGGGAGTTTGTCAGAAAACACTATTTATTTAGCAAATGCTATTGCAATAGGAGAGACCTTTTCAGCAGCAAAGATTGTCTCTGGCATAAGAAAAGACAAATCTGAGGGTCACAAGAGTTTGGCATGTTTATAGCACTCTGCAAAAGCCTGAATTGTATAAATTCCTTTTCAGTTACACAAAGAAGAGACAGGACTTCTAAAAAAGCATTCTGTGGTCTGTCAGCAAGATTCAGTTGAAGGATTTTCCCCTTAGTTCAGCATATTTCTCACCCATCTGTGATGTATACTTGACCAAAGACTTCCACACCTGCAACATGCATAAGAAATATTAAAGTGGAGCTAGTCTTATGTCTATTTTCACAGTGAAAGTCAGCATAGCTCCCTTCACTTTAGAGACTCATACCAGCTGAAGAGCAGATTCTGTTGTCCACAAAACTAAGACTCAGATACAGATTGACTAGGAAGTAAAGGAAGTTGTCTTTCTAGAGTTTAATTGTCTGAACTAAGAGAAATAGAATAGCAACAACCACAGTGGACTTTCCTTTGCTGAATAAAAAGACACTAGTGACATAAGTAATGAGATGGGTTTGTTTAAAATGAATTTCTAAAATTGGACACTTCCTTCAGTTCCTGGAGAACACCAGCACCAGTTCTCCGCTCAGACTAAAAAGCACTGTTGCCTCCCCTGGAGAATAGGGCCTGATGCTGGACTTCACAAACCAAGTTATATTGTACATTTTCCCTGCTTTGGGCTCTGCTTACCTATATTCTATGGGTATTTTCAAAAGGGACACCACTGCCCGTGACCACGCTTACCCTGGTGTGGTCACTGGTGGTGGCGTCACATCTGCTCCCACCCCTCAGAAGTTCACTACAGGTGGGAGCAGAGTACACCCCGGATTGGCAGGGTTAATCCAGGATGTGTGCTCGACTTGTTGTTGGAAGCCTACCCGGGACCATGGTAGAGCAGGCCGTCACGTTTGACGGCCCACTCTACCTAACCCCAGCCAGTGGCTGGAGCAGTTCTGGGCAGGTGTGGTGGTGTCATAAGCTGCTACACCTGCCTGTCAGGGAGGAGGTGGGGCTGCATTAAGCAGCATGGGGCAAGGGCTGTGCAGACACGTCCCCAGCTGCTGTCACTTTTGTTCAGTGCCAGGGCCTAAGTCTGCCTGTGGTGAGGGGGCTCACCATGGGCAGGATCAATGCATGGCAGCTGAATGAGCTGTCATGTATGAAAATACCCTATGAATGAAGTGTTGCTTGCTGGGATGGTTTAAAAAATAAAATAAATAAATCAAACCCCCTGTTAAGATCACCTTTGAAAGACAGGTCTCTCCTTGAAAAATTATATGGCATCCTCTGGGATTGTTTGCGACAGAAATGGGGGATAGTGGCTTAGATCAGCTTGTGAAAATACAAACTGGGTAGAACTCAGTCAGAAGTGAAAGTGGTCATGTATTTCATTTATTTATTGTTATTACTTAGCTGTAGACCATCATCCTCAAATAATGCCCTGTCACATTATGAGCATAATAAAACAGACAAGGGAAGAAAAAATACAAGCATGATACAATGCACATTACAAGAGGTAACTTTCAAATTTTCCCTGCCCAAGCAATAAATGTCAGTTTGCCAAGGTCACTGAGTTTTCTTGTACTCCAATACCCAGAATAAAAATCTAGCAGTGCTAATGGAAATATCTGGATCTGTCTCCAAGGAGATACAATTCTTTCTGCCATCTGATCTGCTCTATGCATATAAGGGGCAATGTACTGGTGCCAAAAGAATATGGGCCAAATTTTCAACCAGTGCTTGTCCCGTTGCATCTATGCAACCTTGCTTAGAAACCCTCTCAGCATACAGCATTCTCTTCCATCTTCCCTCAGTAAAAGCTGAGACAAAACACCAAATCTGGCCAGGGTGAAAGCCACCCCGGCCCTAGTAGGGATGGGTGAACAGAGCCAAGTTTGGAAGTTTGGTTCAAAAATGGAGTTCGGTTCGGTTGACCGAACTGGTCGAGTTTGGTCTGAACTCCCAAACCACATTCACCCTTCCCTAGACCCTAGTCATTTGTGCATTAGCCAGATGAGGCTCCTTTGGGTGGAATTACAAATTTCAGGAATAGCTGTGAAACCCTTTGGGTAGAAACAGATTTTCTGGATTTCCAGATCTCTTGCGTGGGTCTTAATTTCAGTCCAGGCTCTACAAAAGGGTTTGGCCAGGATATAAACCCTCGAGAATCTCCTTGAGTGAAGAAATTCCTCCACTCTATCCGGTCATTTTCCCTTGGCAACATGGACAATTTGTTGAGCTGTTGAACCTGATTTGACTAAATGCAGCTTTAACCAGAACTTCAGAGCAGCTAATTTAGCCNAGGGTAGGGTGAGGGGTTTTTAGCTCCCCCACCTGATGTATTATTTATAATGTTTGTAGCTCTGTTTTAATAATTTATATTTATTGTTATGATGATTTTAGATTGTATTTTATGATGTTTTTATTGTTGGAAGCCACCCCGGGCTGCTTTTGCAAGAAGGGCGGGGTATAAATCTATAAAATAAATAAAATAAAAATAAACTCCTGAGACCGGGGGCCAAGTTGGTGGAGCAGTTGCTTTTCATCAAGGTGTCTGTCTGCTGCTGCTGCTGCTGCTGCCGCTACTGCCATGGGTCCTGCTACCAGGCAATCCAATGTCCGCCTCTACTCCACCAATGCCTGGCAGCCTACAATGCCCGACCAAGTAGAGGTGCCAGGGCGGCCACCAAGCCCCAAGCCTTCCCAGCCTTTGCTCCTACTGCTGGGTCTGTGATAGTCAGCCATGCCCCTACGGGCACCCCGGGGGCCAAGCGCTGAGCCTGCCTGCCCGGGCAAGCCGGGTGCAAGCCCCAAGTCTTCCCGGTCTCTGCTGCTACTGCTTCTGGGTTTGTGACGGCCAACCATGCCCCCACGGGCAACCCCAAAGGCCAAGCGCCAAGCCTGCCTGCCCGGGCAACCCGGAGTGCCAAGCCCCAAGCCTTCCCGGTGTCTTCTGCTGCTGCTTCTGGGTCTCTGATGGCCTGCCATGCCCCCACGGGCCCCCATGGGGGTCCCTGGAGCACCCCAAGCCTCACGGGGGGGCGAACCCTGCTGAACGTTCAGCGAGATCGAACTTTTTCGAACCGAACTACCAAACCCAAACTCGAATTTTTGACCAAACTACAGAACTACCAAATATGCAAACCACATTCTGTTCGCACATCCCTAGTTGTTCCCCCTGCTCCATGTGAGCCCCATGCTTAGTGTTCCCCCTGCTCTGTGGGAGCTACACACGCTAGGGCCTATCTCTGTGGGAGCTCCCTCCTTTGAGCCCTATCACTCCTTTCTCTTCAGTAGGGTTAGCCTCCCCACCCCCTCTGTCTATCTTGTTCTATTGTTGCTCTCTCAACCTCGATAATGAGCCATTAACCCACATAGCATGGACATGTCAGCTTATCACTGAAAACACTGTTCTCGTGGCATCGGGAACTGGCTGAGAGGTTTCTATTTTCTGTTTCCCTTCCTATCTTCTTAGCCTCCTCCTTGGCTCCTGATCCCCTCTAGGGATGGGCAAACGCAGTTCGGAAGTTCAGAGTTTGGCCCAAACTCGACCTGTTCGGACAACCGAGCTTGAACCCGAACAGACTGAACCGAACTCAATTCCGAACGTCAAAATGGCCGGACACTTCGGTCAGTTCGGATTACGTTCGGTTGAGTTCGGCTGGCTAAAATGTAGTCTACTGTCAGGTCACTGGAAGGCCAAATGTAGCAGGGAGGGGGAGGCATCTGACTCATCTGAGGAGCAGACTTCCAGGCACCAGGGGTGGAGGGTGGAGACTAGGGATGGGAATTCCGGATCTACCGGTATCCGATAATGCCGGTATCGGGCGTACCGGCATTATCGGATTCGGCCCGGTAATCCGGCCCCCGGTTACCGGATTTCAGTGTGCCGGTTTTTTACATTGCAGCCATTTAAAAATGGCTGCAATGTAAAAAAATTTAAAGCCCCAGCCAAACTGTTTTAAAACAAAAAAACCCTCCCCGAGTCCAGGCTGCGCGGGTGGAAGGGGGGACACCCCCCACCC
>QEPC01008345.1:567891-591477 GCA_003113815.1 Sphenodon punctatus | reverse complement strand
ACCAGTGTCCTGGGGCCAAGTTACAGGCAGGGAGGGCTGTGGCCAAGATCCAGAAGCTGCCACTCTATCCCCAGCACCCACCGTGATGGGTGTGGGGCCATCATTCCTTGCACATTCTGATGTCTTTCCACCGCATGACAAGAAGCAGCTACTCCAGCACCAGGACCAGCCATCATGGTCCTGGGGCCAAGTTACAGGCAGGGAGGGCTGTGGCCAAGATTCACAAGCTGACACTTTAGCCTCAGCACCCACCGTGATGGGTCTCAATTAATTATCTGTGAGGGCCTTATACCCAGCCTGAGGGGGTGGGAAGCTCTGCCTACCCCTCCCCATCCCAAGCACCAGCAAGGCCTCCACACACCCCACCAGCTGCAGGGCTGGGGATGCAAACACCCTGCAGGGTGGGGTGGGGGTATCTGGCTATCTCTCACTCTCCCCCCTCCCCCCACCAGAGAAGTGTGGGGACAGAATGCAGCTGGGATGGACCAAGGCAGGGAGAGTGGACACACTTGGCTAGGAGATTCTGTAGAGCCAGCAAAGTGGCTCAGTCTGGGGGAGCACACTTGCTTCTTGGAGGCTCCCTCCCATTTTAATCCATGAAGCTTTTGCAGCTTACTGACATATTTCCTAGCTCATATTCTTTCCTCTCAAAATGGCCCGTCATTCCACTCACAGAGAGCCATCTTTCTATCCACTGTCTATCCATCTTTCTATCCACTGATCTAGAAGCCTGTTGCCCTCAGACGATTTGGAGCTGGCCCAGGATGATCCTGTACCCGACTACCTTTCAATCGGCTGTGGGAAACAGAGGCTATCGGCGATCACCTGTCCCTTCTCAACAATGCTTGCCTATCTCTTAGGATCGACTGTCTAAGAGAACCTTGGCCTATATGCTATCCGTGCCATGATGCCGTGACATAAAGAAACAGCTGCTGCTGCCAGACCTATATGCTGTCTGTGCCAGGTGTTCTGTACCCCAGGTTGCCGCCAAGCTCAAAGTCAGCTTCAGTCCACCTTCATGCCTCTCATGCCAAGGTGCCTGTCTGCCCGCCCAGGTTGCTGCCAAGAGAGAGAGAGAGAGAGAGAAAGGCCACCCACTGCTTGAAGGAGAGACAGACACGATCCCACCCATGCTGTCACCTGCAGTATATGGCCAGAGAGAGAGAGAGGTTCCCAGCTAGAACTAGGGAGATGGGGGTTAGAGGTGGAGAGGTAGGTATATCCTGGCTGACACCTGCCAGAACCAGGAAGAACTCCCATCTGTGCTCATGCGTCCATTAATGCCCATTGGCCACATCCAGCACACAGCAAACCTACCGTAATGAGACGGAATAAAACACACACAACGTATTATATGTGCCTGCCTGCCTGTGTGCGTCCCTGTACCTGCTTCCCTGCTACCACCTATTGCCTGATCGAATGAAGTGTGCGCCATAAGCTTTAGGCTGTCATTCCACTATCCCTGATTTAGTCATGCCCACCCATCCCAGGAACCATCAACGAGATTATGGGACCATCATTCCAGTCACTGGGAACTGCATTCCATTCCACTGCATCCAGAAGCCCAGTGCCCCCATGCCAGTCTGCCCCACTCCCCCAAAGCCTACTCCTCTGCACCCAACCATGGATGCCCGCTGAAGCTGCTGAAACTAAAAGCCCCTCCAACCACCAGCTCCCACTGCCTGCTGCCTGCTGCCCGCTGCCAAGGAGCTTGTCTCTCTTTCTCTCTGTCACACCCACCCACACAACAAAAGCCCTGCACCTCCTGGGGGGCTTTCTGCTAGTTGAGACCCTGCTGTTGGCACAGCACATCTTTGGGTTAATAACTACACTACATGAGGTGGCAGGTGCTGCTGGAAGGGATCAACAAGCTGTATGAGATTCTGCCACCTGCCAGCCAGAACTTCAGCACAGAGGGATAAAAAGATTGGACAGGTCAAACGAAGCTCATAACAATTAATATAACAACTTTAATTAAAAATATTTAAATAACAAGAAAACAGCTACAATGACAACAATTAATAAAACAAAAGCAAACTTGTAAAGGAAACCTAGTATTATTTAAACTAAGAGTCACTCTCTGCTGCCACTGGGCCTGTTCCCCGATAATTGGGGGAAAGGCAACAACCATTGGGGCACATCACAGGTCTGAGGGCCGGCCACCTGAGACTCGTCCAGCACGTAGCCGTGGGCCACGGCAAACTCCAAGCCCTTTTTTGTGTCCCTATGTCACCTGGAGACCGCCTGGTGGTAGATCTGCACGCGGTCCAGCTCGGCGGAGACATACTGCCCATATGCCTGCACCTTCCTCCGCTCCACCTGGACTGCCTGAAGCTGCTCCACCAGGCGGGTCTCCATGGTGTCAAGAGACTGCTGAATCTCCGCCGCACAGTCACGGTTGGGCTTCAAGCTGGCCCGAAGGGCCTTGACCTCTGCATCCTCCCTGGGCCAGGGGGTCTCCTCAACGTCAGGGCTGGAGGGGGGGGCTTATATGCCACCATTTGTGGGTTGCCTTCCCCCCCTTCTTCTGGCGCTGGGGCTCCATGGTCACATCAGAGTCCTCACCCTGCCGCCTCACTTTAAGGCCATGCCGCCACTCAATGTGGGTGATTACCCCATATGTGGTCCCCTACTCTTGCGCCGGATTATTTTGTGGCAGATCTGGTGAGGCCAGGCAGGAAGGGCACAGCCCTGTCCTAGAGGTAAAGGAGGTGTCCCTGAAAACATCACCCTCCACCTACACCCCTGTAACCCACAGGGTCAAAACCCACAGGGACAGGGGGTGCACAGGGAGGAGTCAGACACCAGGGATTCCCCCCAGGAAGAGGAAGACTACGACCCACGTAAGAGACCAACCCCATGGAATGGGGGGGGGGGAGCACGGCCCAGGCGAGTAAGGGCCCCAGCAGGAAAGCACAGACGAACTGACCGATCGCTATTGCCCCAACAGCTCCAGGGGACCTGGAGGTGCAGGGGGAGGAAGTGATGGCCCAGGAGGAGGATGTGGAGGAACCAGAGGCCATTCCAGAGCCCAGTGACCAGGATCCCAATGGTAGGTTCATGAAGACAAGGGTATGGTGGTGGGAGATGGCGGGGTGACACGAAGGGGACGGGAACAGCAGCACAGGTTGCCCCATCTCCCCTCAAGGGCAATAAAGGGACAGTCAAGGTGACAGCAAGGAGGGGGGCCGGATCACCCTGAGTCCATGGGTGGAGAGAACACAGGGTCCGGGGGGGGAACCCAGCCAGGAAGGAGGGACGGGGAAGTGAGACCATGTAGGGGACAGCAGGCATCCACTCGCAGGAGTGACGGGAGCAAGGATGGGTCCCCTTACAGCCCTCCAGATGCCGATGCAGACATGGGAGCACAAAGGGAGACCGGCAAAAAACCACCCAGGCTCACAAAGGAGCAACCGGGTGTTGCGTGGAGGGTGGTGGTGGTGAAGGAAGACACCTGCACAGTGGTAGGAGCCAAAGCAGCTACACAGTGGCTGATCCCCAGTCCAAGCTAAACATAAGTTCCCTTGATGTTCACAGGTGAGCGGCTTGGTCCATCCAGGGTGCTGCTGCCAGGAATGTTGAAAGGAACTGGGAGATGTGGGATTGCAATTGGAGGAGGAGGGAGGATCTCGGGAGGGAACTGCTGGTGGAAACCAGGCAGCTGGCAGAGGATCAGAGGGAGCAGCAATCCCTCAATAGGGAGGTTCGGGGAGGGGAGAAGGGATCAGGAAAAGATGGACTAGATGCTCACCCAGTCCCACACAGAGCACCTGTGAGACAGGCGGCAAGCTGCTGCCCTCCTCGGTGAGCAGTGACTCAACCGGGAGGAGAGTGTGAGGGCCCGTACCTCACCCAGCATGACATGTGCCCTCCTGCCATGGTAGGAGGGTTGACAGCAGCACAGCAACACTATGGCACCCTCCCACAGGTGCCAGTGTCCCCTCCCCACCTCATCTGCCACCCCTGGTTCCCCCAGCATCAACCCTACCCTGCCTGAGACCATATAGACCCCCTCCCTCCCATAGCCCCCCAGCAACACCAAGGGGGGCTCCCTGGGCAGCTCTCGGTTCCCCTCCAACACCCTCCATGATCCCCCCTCCTGGACTCCCAGCCACCTCAGAACGTCCCAGCCTGTCTCTTATACACATCTAGATGTGTATAAGAGACAGCCTCCCCACATGCTCAGGTAAGGATGAGGAACAGGTGATGGCCAACCAACATGGGGGGAGGGGGAAACACAGGACATGGTACCCACCTGGGCACAAGGAAGGGCAGTAAGGTACCACGGTAAGAGGTGATGGACACAGGGAGGTGTCATATGGGAGCACACAAACAGGGGCACAGGGATCGGATATCCACTACTGCTGCTGCTATGTGCCTCATCCACAGGAGCTACCACCATACCCAGCAATGGAGCAGCTGGTGGAGGAAGGAGAGCCCAGGCCAGGCAGCCGAAGGTCACAGCAGGCAGCAGCTGCCAAGGCCTGCAAAGAGCCATCCCCCAGTGGTGCCATCAAGAGGGGAAGGGGAAGACCCTGAAGAAACTGAGTCCCACCCTCTGTAAATAGTCCCTGAATGAATATGTACACATACCTGACAGTCTTGGAGTCTGTACAGGGGGATCCAAGGGATGATAGGAAGCTAGCAGAAAACCATATAGCTGGTTAATGACAGGGATCTGGTGACAAACAGCAGCTGGGCAGGCAGGCCTGGCTGGTCACATGCATACCCTATCAGAGTGTTGGATCCATGAGGGAATGGGCCAGTCGAAAGGCTAAGGGGCCAAGATAACAGGGTCACTGATCAGATGCATCACCCACTGTGCAAGTGGTGAAGGACACCTGCAGGCGACTGCTGCCAGAGGCACAGGCCACAGATGCCAACAGGCTGTAGGGACCTGGGCTGTACCCATGGAGGTGGGTCGCCCAGCAAGTACAGCCGAGGATGGGTGGGAGCACACCACAGGGGGCCACCACCTACTGCCAGGAGGTAGCAGAGCACACAGCTAAGGGTACGAAGGGCCATAGAACCTGCTAGTGGGCTCCATGAGGAAGGGCAGATGTACATCATAGATGGCTAGCCAAATGGTTAGATGGAGGGGAGGGATGGGATGGCACCCAGTAGTCACAGGACCTGCAATGGAGGGGATAGAGCGGTGTAAGTTTCCAGGGATGTCAACCGCCGGTGTCCAATGTCATGTGTGCACCATTCCATCACCTCCAACAAGTGATGGGAAAGGTGGTGGAACAACAGCAGACCCAGGAAGCTGATATTCCTGCAATCTAACACCAACCAGACCCTTCCAAGGCAGCTCCTGGGGCTCAACAGGGTGCCATACCACTCCCGCAATGTGCAGATGGAATGGTGCAAGGGAGCACGGACACACCACCAGGACCATCAGAGAACCATAACTGGGGATACCACTAGTGCTTTCACTGGATTTCCAGGACACAAGGTATTAGGGTGCAACAATGAGGAACCCTGCCATGACAGGGGGGCAGGGGTTCAGTTATCTGCCAGTTGGGCTACAATGTGTCTGCATAGGGTGTCTCTGTTCTCTTCGGAGATCTGCCTGAAGCAGGGCCGGCCCAAGGGTTTGAGGGGCCATGTGTCAAGTCTTACTGTGGGGCCACAAGGCTGGCTGGGCTGTCGGCAACAAAGCCGCCAGTGAGCCATGGGCACCTTATGGCCAGCAGAGCTCTAGGGAGTGGCTTGTACATTGTAGGCAGAGCCCTGGCAGAACTCTAGGGAGGGGCTTGTCCATTGTAGGCAGAGCCTCCAAAAATCCAGCAACAAAGAGTTTTCAGCATTAAGATGTGATGGACAGAACATTAGTTTACACTGAGAACTCCTTGCAGCTAAGTGAAACCCTGTCACATGGAGACTGAGAGAACCCTCCTACTAGCATCTCATCCAGTAAGTGGATGGGACTCCAGTAGGACAATTCTCTCTCCATCAGTGGTAGTGCCATAGCATCAGCCATGGGATCAGAGGGTAGGCAGGATCCCCTATAACAACTGAAGCCATAGAAACCTCCTCTATAATCCTGAACAGGTTTGGGGCTATCTCACCATCAAACATCCTGGCACAGAAAGGGGAGGAACACAGGATTTGAGAATTGTGGCTCCTCCCAACTGATCTGTGTACACATTTATGAATAGACAATGGTGGTCAACAACTGCCTGCAGATTTAAAGAGAATGCACACTTTCTGTTGAGGCAGTCGATCTTGCTGTGGGGAGGGTGGAAGACGGGGGATATGGGTTCTGTCTATAGAGCCAATGCAATGTGGGAAACCCATTGCCTCGAAGCCTCAGATCACCACCTCCGGGTCCAGCAGCTGGATGACCCTCTCAAGGAGTAGCTCGGCAATGAAGTCGCAGACATCATGCAGTGCCCTGATGATGGTTGAGGGCCCCTGTCACCGGGGTTGGATGTTTGGGGCCCTCACTCCTTTCAGAGGCTGCCCCCCGTTTGCCCACCAGGCCAGCCACAACCCAGTTGCCTGTGCCCGCGTGCGTCCCCAAGTGATCAGAAAACCTTCACTGCAATCAGGGAGCTTTCAGAGGTCCGCACCCCTAGCCAAGCCTCCCTTTTATCTCCCCACCCAGCCGTAATATAGAGAACGTTCTCTGGCCACCTGTAGCTTGGAAGACTTTGCAGTGGGGTTGTCTTATATGAAAAAGGTTCGTCTAGGCTCTCACCTAGATAGGAGTACCCCCAAGTGAATTCCCCAAGGCCAAATAAAGACACAAGCACACTAGGCTTGATTATAAAACATATAGTGAGTACATACAAGTATAAGGCTGTTGATCAGATAGTGCAAGTCCATAAATCAAACATAAAGTCCATGCATTCTAAATCCACTGATATCCCTGACTGTCTCTTACCCTAAGAGGTACAATACAGGTCCATCAGATGCTGTCTCGGTCTGGAAGTTGAAGACCGGGTTCAAATCTTAGTTCATAGCCAAGTCTTTAGTCTATAGTTTGCAATCTTGCAGGAGCTCCTCTCCTGAGCTGTTAACTTGTTCAAGTCCAAAATGGAAGAGACTTAATTCTTGAAGAAGAACTTCCTTATTCTTCCTCACAGGAGGCCTGAGGTCACTTCCTGAGTGTCCTGACCATTGTCATTGTTATCAAGGTGGCAGAGTGACCTGGGCGTTGCTTGGCAACAAACTGCCCACTTGCCATAACAAAGAGAATCTCTTCCCCCCACTCTGGCAACTGGTTTCAGCATTCTGCTCCCACTGAGCTTACAATCTGTTACTCTTTATATTACATTACACATATCCCCCCCAAATGGGTGCGTTATCTCCCCCAAATGGGTGTGTTGCCCCCATGTCCCCATGAGACGTCCCCCCCTTCAAGAACATGTGAGAAGGGTTGGGTCAATCCTAATTCTGGAACATGTCAGTCTGTGTACCGTTACAGAAAACGTGAAATGGGTTAATAAACAATACACGTACCCCATCATATACATGATAAAAGTGCACTCAAATGCTGTGCGATAGAGAAACACTCCTCCCAGTTTCTCTTTATCTTGGGGCACAATCTCCTCAGGCAGAGCGAGATCCCCTATCCCCGTGTCTAAAGGATTCCCTAAGCGTTCCAGTGGCTGTGCGAGGGATTTTCCACCTTTATCACCTCCCAGGCCTTCCATCACACTGTCCAGGGAATAATTTTTCCCTTTGTCATTCCCTACGGCCTCCAATAAACTTTCCAAAGAATAATTTTGGGTTTTGTCATTCCTGAGCCATGCCCTCCAATTTTCAAGGGAATAATTTTTGGTTTTGTCACTCCCCAGGAGATAGGGTGTGGTTGGCACATGTTTAACCCCACAGCACTCCCACAGGCATTTCATTGACTCTGCTAGGAATTCCTTCAATTCTGGTAGAGAATTTCCTCCTTTGTTATTCCATGTGCACTCCATTAATTCTGGTAGGGAATTCTTGTCATTCCCTAAACAGTCTACTACCTCTGCTAGGATATTTCCTCCACTGTCATCCCATATCTCTGATGGAAAACCCATCTGAAAAAAAATCTTTATCAGGCCATTAGCAACCACAGTGGCCCCTGTAGAAGTTAGAGTCGTGGCCTCCAGGTATCTAGTTGCTGCCTCTACCAGGGTCAGACCAGGGTGATTTCCCCTTGTCTTCTGCTTCAGGGTTCCCCCTGTATCTGTATCCACTCTCTCAAAAGGCTGTCCTATGATTGGGAGTGGCTGCAGAACTTCTTTTTCCACCCCCCAGATTACTTGTTCTCCAGAGTCAGGAGTGAATTCCACCTCCTGTTCCTGATCTGTCTGCCTGAGCTGCTCCAAGCTGGGGTCTCCTATAACCTCTGGCTCCAAATCCTCTGAGCCTGCTAGGCTGGGGTACTCCAAAACCTCCAGCTTAACCTTCTCTACTCCACCCAGGGGTACCCCATCCGTTTCTGGGATCATTACCTCTGTTCCCCCCTTGGGCTCTACACTTTCCATTGTAGGGTTGCCCTCCTGACCTGCCCCTAGGGTCGCTTCCCTCTGCCGCACCCTCTCTGGGCCCTACAAATTCTATTTTGGGGCTACCCTCTAGGCCTGTCCCACAGCTCGCTATTTCCCCTGCAAGCACCTGCTTGGGCTCTACAGCCTCTATTTTGGGGTTACCCTCTAGGCCTGTCCCACAGTTCACTATTTCCCCTGCAAGCCCCTGCTTGGGCTCTACAGCCTCTATTATAGGGTTGCCCTCCTGGATCACTAATTCCCTTGCAGCCCTTTCTCTGGGCTCCCCAATCTCAGCTCTGGAGCTACCCTCTAGGCCTGCCCCTAGGATTACTGTATCCTTTGCTGCCTTCTCTTTGGGTTCTAGGCCCTCCCCTCTAGGGCTGCCATCAAGGCCCATCCCTAGGGTCTCTGTTCCTTCTTCGTCCCCAACCTCATCCTCTGGTTGGTGGTGCTGCTCCTTTGGAGAATTACTCCTGAGCTCAGTTCCACTCTGCAGCTGGCTCTGCTGGCTAGAAGATATGCGAATGGACCCAGTTTGCCTCTCAGGGTTCTGTTCCTCGGGGACCATCTCTTGGACCCCGTGGTCTGGTTCCCTCCCAGACTCCTGTCCCTGTTCTTCCTCTGTTATGGGGTGTTGCCTGGATCTGGCCTGTTCTACCTGACAGGCCTGACTAGCTGCCATGGCTGCCACCCCCATATATCATCCCCTATTGATAGGTCCTGTTTCAAGTCATCTATTACTGCTACTTCTAGGGGTCCCTTCAGCCCTTCCCATTCCAATTCTATTTCTGCAATGGGAGCTGTCTTGTGTCCTGTTACCCCTTCTATGATGATCATTTTAGTGGGGTGTATACACTCTGCTGGTATCACCCGACTGCTGGCTACTGTCATGTCTGCCATGGAATCCCTCCATCCGATGCAGGGTACATCATTAATCCTTGCCTTTCTCATCTGCTTCTTTTTCTTTTCCCACACCTTAGCGAATTTGTAGGAAGGCAATGTCCCCTCTGGGATTGGTTTATGTGCCGATATGCAGCGAACCCCTGCCCTTGCTGAGGTTTCTTCCCCACTCTCTATGTCTGGGCAGTTTCTCTTTATGTGCCTTGGCTTGTTGCACTGGTAGCAATTCCCATGCCCCCCCCCCAGGGGTCTGAGATGACTTTGGCCCTTGAGCCTGGGGATCTCCGTCCCACCTTCTTCGGATACTCCCCCGGGCTTGTCTTTTGGGGACCTATTGTCTCCTTCTTGTTGGGGTCTGTTTCCCCCTTGGCCTCCTCCCCCCGCCTGGGTTGCCTCGTTGCACTCCCAGTTTTGTTTGGACCGGAAGCCTTTTTTATAGTCAGGGTTATACGTCTTGTTCCCCTGGGGCTTGGGTTGTTCCTCCTCCCCCTTTGGTGCCTTGGATTGGTATAATGTTCTGGTACTGACATAATCATCCGCAATCTCTGCTGCCATGTCTGGAGTAGTTACCTTTCTTTCTATGACACGTGATTTAACAGGTACAGCACATACATTCAAAAACTGCTCTAACGCCATCAATTCTTTTTTTTATTATTTATTTATATTTTTTTATTTATAAAATATTAACAATAACCACAATTGTCTATTAAACAAATTAGGACCTTTTTGGGTAACTACCCTTACAGTTGCGGTCTTACATCCTATCAATACAAGTGACATAACAATCTTTTCATATTTCTGACAAGCATAGAGACATCTGTGTCGCGTTGGAATTAGAGTGTTGCTGTATTATAGTCCAAATGTTACTCCAGACAGCATAGAAACCTTCCAGCTCCTGATGTAAATCCGCCTGTATTCTTTCCATCGTAAGTACGTACCACAGTCTATTTATCCATTTACTAAAAGAAGGTTTAGATTTAGATTTCCAGTTACTTACTATGGTATGTATTGCAGCCAACCGAAGTTGTTGGCATGCCTGTCTTCTTTCCTTTATTATATAAAGATCCGCAAACACACCAAGCAGGGCGATTATTGGTTGAAAAGGGATGTTGTTTTTGTCTTTGTCTCCCTTTAGATTTTTGGATAGATAGCTTTTTTTTTTTTTTTTTTTTTTTTTTTTATAATGAGAACACTAAGATAAATAATATCGGTTCAGAGTAAATACAGAATATGCATAAGGAAAATAAAATCAAAACCATACGGAACTGTCTCCGCCAGCGGCCAATCTTGGTCACTTGGAGGAAGTCCCCAACAGGTCACAATGGGGGGATCGTTCCCTCCTTGTTCACTCCCAGCTCCAGCCAGGAAGAGGTTACATTCCCTAAACTCCCTGGCTAATATCTGCTAAGGGACCGACCCTCCAGATACTTCTCCAACCCTTTTTTTCCCCCCATAATAAACTCTTTTATTTATATTCAGTGGCATTGTACATAGTATTTTCGTCAACTTTACAATAACAGTTTGTTCTATTACCCATACAAGGTGGTACCCGAGCTTGCCAGTTCAAATGTATCGGTCAAACAACAGCGTCCAGTCACTCTTTGGTAGTTCATTTCCTTCAATGGCTCCTAATATATTAAGCCACTTTGCCTCATAGTTATTTTTTTTCTTTTCCCTTGCTTTTTCATTTTTCTCCTCTTCTTCTAGCTTCTTGTCCTGCAGGTTTACCATCATCTTGTCCATTGTAAATAAGTACCATATTCGACAGATCCATTCTTGAAAAGGTAAGGGGCCCTCTGTCTTCCAATGTCTTGCTATTATATTTACTCCAGCCAAGCACAGAGTTCTCAATGCCTCCTGATGTGGTTTTAGTGATTTATTATCAGGGTAGAGACCTAGAATACCAATTTCTGGTCTGAAAGGTACCACCCCCTTGTTTACTTTGTTCATAATTTTCCATATTTTACTCCAGAAGGCCTTTACATAAACACATTCCCATAGACAATGCAGTAGATCCGCCTGTAAGCCACAGCCCTTCCAGCATACACCCCTCCCATATCTGTCCCCCCCATACCTGAGCTGTACCGGGGTCAGGTAAAACCTAGTGGTGACCTTCAGTTGTGTGTCTCTGACTTCCAGAGCAGACGCACAGGTGCTCATATGCCCCCATATAATTTCTTTATCCTTTTCTGTGAACTGCTTATTGAGGTCTTTTTCCCATCTTGATAAATATGGGTGCTTGGGGGGGTATATTATAGATTTCAGGTCTTGATAAATCTTAGAGAGTTTGCCCTTGCTTCCCGTTAGGCTAAATAAGGTCTTTTCTATTTCCGTAGGTTCCCTAGCAAAGGCTTCTTTTAAACATGGTTGCCTGAATACACTTCTCAGCTGCAGGTATTGAAATGTGTTCACTTTTGTCTGCGTTATTTTCTCTATTTCTTCTAATGTTTTAAATTTACCTTTGTTGAATAATTGTGTTGCCCTTTTAACTTCCTTCTTTTCTAACTGTTTAAGTAGGTCATGGGCTATCTGTGATTCCCTCATCGCTACTCGTCTTATTGGTGAGTATGGTGTTGCTGTACCCTTTATACCTAATTTCCTCATCACTCCTTTCCATGTTATGAGTAGTGGCTTCGCAAATGGGTGCTCTCTGACTCCCTCTCCAGTCAATTTGCCCTCATCTACCAACAATTCTGCCAGGGAAGTTGGTTGAATTATTTCCCTTTCTATCTCACACCATTCCGGTTGTTGTGGGCAATGGTACCAATACTGTATCGCTCTCAGGATTGCAGCCTTATAATAAAGTTTTATATCTGGTGTGTCTAATCCTCCTTTCTCCTTAGCAGTGAACATTGTGTCTTTTTTGATTCTTGGTTTCTTTCCCCTCCAGATTAGTTCCTTAACCATTTCATCTACTTGCTTAAAAAAAGATTTGGGTAATTTTATGGGGAGGGCCAGGAATTTGTATAAGAACTTGGGCAGTCCAATCATCTTAAATAAGTTTATTCTCCCAAGCCAGGAACACTCCACCTTTTTCCAATTTTCAAATTCCCTTTTAACCTGTTCCAGTATTACAGGGAAGTTGGCCTTATAGAGGTCCTTGCACTTTTGTGTTATTGTTACCCCCAGGTATTTAATCCCATTAGGCTTTTCCGGGAATGGACTGACTTCCTTAATTTCCTTCAGTCCTTCCTCTGATTGAGCAAATATAAGTGCTTGTGACTTTTCATTATTAATTTTATACCCCGACACCCTTCCAAAACTATCAATAGTTTGCATAAGATGTGGCAACGTTTCCACGGGTTCACTAATGTACAAAATTAAATCATCTGCAAATAGGGATAGCTTATACTCTTTCTGGCCTACCACCATTCCCTTAATATTTTTATTTTGACGAATTGCCACCGCCAACCCTTCAATAGCCATATCAAATAGTAGGGGCGACAGTGGGCACCCTTGTCTTGTGCCCCTCTGAATCTCAAAGGTTTTTGTTATTTTCCCATTGATTTTAAGCTGAGATCTGGGATGGGCGTAGATTGCTATTACCCATTTTAAAAAGTTGCCCCCTATTCCCACCTTTTTTAGCATTTCAAAGAGAAATTTATGTTGTACATAATCAAACGCTTTTTCTGCATCAGCGGAGATAATCATGGAGCTTGAGGTAGTATTCCTTATTTCCTGGGAGTGAACCAAATTTATTACTTTTCTAATATTGTCAGATCCCTGTCTGCGGGGAATAAATCCAGCTTGATCAGAATGTATGAACTCCCCTGCTATGGCTGCCAATCTAATGGCCAGAATTTTTGCAAATATTTTAAAGTCATTATTCAGGAGGGAAATTGGCCTATAGCTACCGCATTCATTCGCTGGCCTTCCTGGTTTGAGCACTAGTGTAATCTGTGCATCATAAAAAGTAGGTGGCATTTTCCCTGTCTGTAAAATTTCATTGTATACTGCCGCCAGGTGTGGGGCTACCTCCTTGCAAAAAGTTTTGTAAAATTCTGCTGGGAACCCATCTGGCCCACAGGCTTTATTGGCTTTCATACTTTTAATTGCATCTGAAACCTCTTCTATTGAGATTAAGGAATTAAGGAAGCTAAGCTGCGCTCTATTTAACCTGGGCATTTCTAATTCACTAATAAATTGTTTTATTTCCTCAGGGTCCGGCTCAACCGACTTATATAGGTTCCTATAGAACTCCAAGAAGGTCTCCTGTATTGCTTCTTGACTGTGTACTTCCGAGCCATCCTTTGTCATAATACTAGTAATGATGTTTTTCTGTTGCTGTGCTTTTACCAATTGTGCCAGCGCTTTCCCTGCTTTGTTGCTATTATTAAAATAATAAAATTTCACCCATTTCAATTGTTTTGTGGTTTTTTCTAGTTCTAGCGTGTTTATTCTTTCCTTTATTTTCTGCAGTTTCCCTGCTACTACTTTTGAGGGGGTATGTTTATTTATAGCTTCCCATCTTTTAAGTTCTGCATATATCTCTGCCCTTGCTTCTCTTTTTTTCCTTTGTATGTGCGCTCTCAGAGCTATTACTTTGCCTCTCAGAGTGGCTTTAGCTGCCTCCCAGAACATGGAGTCTTGTGGTACTGATCCCTTATTTAGGTCTATGTATTCTTTAATTTCTTCCCCAATTTTTATTCTGGCTTCAGGATTCTTAAGCAGAGACCTATCAAAACCCCACTGCGGTTTATCCCACTGAGCCTTGCTATTCAACCTCACTTTGATCCCTATTGCGTTATGATCAGTAAATACTAAGGGTATTATATATGCTGCCAGACACTTCCCTACGTCATTTTTATACATGAGTACATGGTCAATTTTGGAGTATGAGTTATGTACTTGAGAATAATAGGTGTACTCTCTACTTTTTTTATTTTTATGCCTCCATATGTCTAATATGCCTTGTGAATCCAATATCTCTCTTATATACCTTTGCTTATTATTCATAGGAATGGTCTTTGAAAGATCTAGGCTTGTTAGGGGAGTATTCAGGTCTCCCATGATGATTAGTGTCCCCTTGGTGTTCTGAATTATAAGTGGTATATATTTCTTGTAGTAGCTTAATTGGTCTTTGTTGGGACCATACATATTTACAATAGTGAGCCATATGCTTTGTATTTGTCCTGTTATTAGCAAAAATCTACCCTCTGTGTCTTTTATACTGTTCTCCAGTTTGAATTCACATCTTTTATTCATGCCTATTATAACACCAGCTTTTTTCTTGTTGGCACAGGAGGCTTCCAATAGTCCCATGCTTTTGTTCGCAAATCTGTGCACCTCTTTTTCTAGTAAATGAGTTTCCTGCAGACAGAATACATCTATCTTATTCTCCTTTAGCAGTTCCCTCACTCTTTTCCTTTTGACTGGTGAGTTAAGGCCCCTCACATTGAGGGATAACATGTTTAGGCTAGCCATAATCTTTGACTCCCTCTTTATGCTTTTGTCTCCATTTACTCTTTACTGCTGCTTGATCACCACAAACTCTAGTGAACTTTGGTACACATGCCTTACTTATAATCCCCCTACTAACCTTCCTCATCCCAACATAAAGGCCCTTACGCCCCTCCCTCCCCCACCTACTCCCCATCTCCCTCCCCCCTCCTAATCTGTTCCCCTTACTCTCCCCTCTCCCCCCCCTCCCCCCCCTTGCACATCCACAGAGCATTGTGCTTCTTCTTCTCCCAAGAGAGAACAAAAAGAACTTACAACTTTAACGCGAGAACTTTACCCCCTCCAAACCTTTCACAGTTAG
Source organism: Sphenodon punctatus (assembly GCA_003113815.1). Classification (NCBI taxonomy): domain Eukaryota; kingdom Metazoa; phylum Chordata; class Lepidosauria; order Sphenodontia; family Sphenodontidae; genus Sphenodon; species Sphenodon punctatus. The sequence goes on along the minus strand of QEPC01008345.1, from coordinate 576,333 downwards.
AGTCTCAATTGAGACTCATTTTACATTTTTGACCCCAGTTTTTCGGTTTCATAGTCTTTCATCTTTCCTCCCCTTCTTATAGACAAGTCAGTCATGTCCAGTAGGAGGTAAGTGTAGAAAGGCCTCTAGATCTTCTGTATCCATAAATGATTTATGTTTCCCGTTCACGTTCAAGACCATTCTTGCTGGGAACTTCAAAACCGGCTTCCATCCTCTTTCATTTAGTTCAGGAAAGTATTTTCCCCACTTTCTTCTTTTAGCCATAGTTTCCATAGCATAATCAGGGAAGATCTTTATGGTCTCCTCCCTGAATTTCATTTCCTTTTTCATCCTGGCTTTTTTCAGTAGCTCCTCCTTCACACTATAACTCATGAACTTGGCTATGATGGTTCTGGGTCTTGGAAAGTTTTTATTGGGCTGTCTCCCTGTTCTATGGGCCCTGATGATTTCTGGATTTTGCAGTTGCTGATTGTCTGGGAATTGTTCCTTTAGGAAGTCCCACAGCAGCTTTTTTACATCCTGAGTTTCAGCCCCTTCAGGGAAGCCCACAAATCTTAAGTTGTCCCTTCGTGACCTATTCTCTAGGTCCTCAGTTTTTAGCATCAAGATCTGCACCTTCTCCTGGAGGTTTGTGGCCTGCTCCACAGTATTCACTGCCTGGTCTTCCAAGGAGGAGACTCTCTCCTCTACTGTGTCAATTCTATGCCCCAGCCTTTCCAGCTTTTTATTTCCAGCTTCCACTGAGTCTCTCAATTTGTTCATATCCCTTTTGAAATCCCTTTTCATTTCAAGGAGGAGCGCCTTTATTGTTTTCCCCTCTGCTTCCTCCTCAGGCTCAGTCTCATCTGGGGTTTCCTCCCCCTCTGTTACAGCACCCGCCGCCATCTTTTCCCTCTCTTTTGATGAGGCCTCCCCTCTAGCCCTTTCACCAGGCCTCAGGCTCTGTCTGCAGTATCTCTCCAGCGGGGTTTCTTTTACTGTCTTTTTTTTCTCCCCCTTGCTTCCCCCTGCCATTTCTCTTACTTTTCTGGAGGTTTGTTTTCTTTAACAGTTCTTTTGAGGCCTCTTTCAGTCACAGTTTGGAGGAGCACTCGCTTTGCCCTGCTGCTCTCACTCGCACATGCTCAGTCCTTCCGGATAGATAGCTTTTTAATTCCTCTTTAGAGTTGAAGTATTTTCTTTTTCCTGAATTCACAATTGACATTTTAGCTGGATAGAGTATTTGTGCTTTCAGTCCTAGTTTATTCAATTTTTCAAATTGAGGTTTCCATGCTTTCCTTTTCTGTACCGTTTCGTATGCCAAGTCAGGGTACACTGAAATTTTATTACCTTCATACATCATTTCTTTGGTAGCCCTGGCTGCCCTCAAAATCATTTCTTTATCCTTGTATCTCAGAAAGCGGGCTATTATTGCTCGGGGGGGGGTTGGTCTCTTGGTTTTGGCCTGAGGGATCTATGGGCCCTCTCAATTTCCACCTCGTGGAGCTCATCTTTCCCTGGAAATATTTCTCTAAGAATTTTCAGTAATAGCTCCCCTGCTCCATTTATTTCTAGCCCCTCGGAATCTCAAGTTATTTCGCCTCGACCTATTTTCAAGGTCTTCCAGCTTATCTTTTAAGTTATTTATGTTCTCTTCAACTTTTTCAATCCTAGGCTCTTGTAAATTGCACGTCTTCCAAATCACTGATTCGTTGTTCTGCAGCTTCTACCCTCTTGTTAAATTCCTCCATTTGATTTTTCATCTCAATTAAGTTAGCTTTAATGGAACAAATACCCTCTTTATTATATGATAGGTCCTCTTTTATGGCTTTAAAGAGCTCCAGTACTTGCCCCAGCGAGTCAGGATCCCCCGCTTCTTCCCGCGGTGTGCCGTCCGCCATTTTAACCTGCCCGAGATCAGCTTTTCTTGAGCTTCTGCGAGGGAGACAGTATTTATCTATAGTGGAGTCAGGTTCCTTTCTTTTTGACTGGCTCATACCTTTTTGACATAATCTTTCAGTTCTGCTTTTTTCTGATGCGATTTTTCATCAGGGTTTTTGATTTTAATCCACGGGTCAGCGGGAGCGCAGCCAGACACGACCTATGTCTCGCGCATGCCCAGTCAGCCCCATGCCATCAATTCTAATTCTATTCTCTAAAAGACTTGGGCCCGGCTTGGACATCAAAGCCACAAGATACGCTGATGAACTTGAACTGAACCATAGGGTAAGGGGACAGTTAGGGAATCTCAGTATATCTTAGAATGCGTGTACTTTATGTTTGATTTATTAACTTGCACTATCTGATCAACAGCCTTGTACTTGTATGTACTCAATATATGTTTTATAACCAAACTTAACGTGCTTGTGTGTTTATTCGACCTTGGGGTTCATTAAGGGGGCACTCTATCTAGGTGAGAGCCTAGACGAACCTTTTTCATATAAGATAACCCCACTGCGAAGTCTTCCAAGCTACAGGTGACCAGAGAACGTTCTCTGAGTTATGGCTGGGCTGGGATATCAAGGGGAGGCATTTCTAGGGGCCACGGTTCTCTGAAAGCTCCCTGATTGCAGTGAAGGATTTCTGATCATGTGGGAACCAACCCATGCGGGCACAGGCAACTGGGTTGTGGCTGGTCTGGTGGGCATACGGGGGACAGCCTCTAAAGGGAGTGAGGACTCCAACTTCGTGACAGGAAGCCACTTTGATTGCAGTCCTGGCTGGGAGCCCCGGGTGCATGCGCCAGGGCTTAGAACCATGGGGAGGCACGGGTAGTAGGGGTGCTGAGCTATTGTGGTGGTGGTGGTGGTTAGTGTGGATGTGCAGTGGTAACTGAGTTCTACTTATTTCTTCCCCTGGGATTATTCCTGATTGTGTGCCCTAATCCTCATCCCTCCTCCTCATTGCCCCCTGGGACCCTTCGTCCCGCTTCCTTCCGCACTCTCCTACATCATTCCCGTCCCTATTCCCTGTGGTGTAAGGTGTGATGGTGTGGGCAACGTTGCATGCATCACTGCCTCCCTATGATGATCTTTGGCTAGAAGGTGTCCTCCATTGCCTATATAAGATTCTGAGGGAGCTTCTTCCTGGAAGATAGTGCCTAGGAGTGAAAGGAGCGTGTATCCCACATTTTCCTCTTTCCTTTCCTGAATCCAGTCACCCTCTTATCGATCAGGAACGTGTCCACCCTGTGTGTGTGTGTGAGGTTCCCAGACCCACCATGTCAGGCCGCTTTCAGCTTGCCAAGGTCACCCTTCTGAGTGCTGAGAGCTCCGACTCCCTCCAAACTCATTTCCAGTCAATCTCCATACACTGCTGCTGTGTTCCTGCTCGCTTCCTCAGTACTGGTCATGTCTATCCATGGATCTGGCCATGCCTTTGACCATGGGGCCAGTGAGGAGTGGCTGGTGTGTGCCACCATGCTGCTGGGTACCCTGTGACAGAGCAGTGACACCCAGCTGTTGGTGAGTGACCCCCTTTCTGTGGGTGATGGCTTCAAGTACATGTGGCTGATGGGCCGCCCCTTTGGGGTCTGGAGTGCCAGAAGTGGTGCAGGGAGCTCAGCTTCACACCCCAACACCAATATGATGGTGGACCCTCTACCTGCTGTTGTGCTGCCATGGGAATCCCGGGAGCTAGCTGCTGCTCATGAGGTGACTGGTCATCACAAATTTGGTTTGGCCCTCCAGATTGGTGGTCCCTATGTTGCCAGCTGCTACACCAGTGTCCTTCTGAGTGCCCAAGGCTTCAATCACCCTTGTTTGGATTGCCAGAACTGCCTTGATGAGCTGGGATTGCTGCTCCCTAAGGTCGGTGGTCAGCCCACAGAACTGGAGATGGCTTCCCTGAGGGCTGTGCTGAGCTGTTCGGATGTCTGGGCTGCTGCTGCCACAGTCCACCCCCTTCTGCCCCACTTCATGGTGGATGCCCACATGTGTGGCCATGGATACCGGCCAGGCCTCTTTGCCTGGGAGGGCCTTGTCTAGGGGCCCATGTTCCCCAAGCGCCCGGTGCCCACACAGTGATCCTGCCATTGCTGCTGCCTCTGTAGTGGATCCCCTGTGCTTGTGCTGGATTGGAGCTCCTGCTTCCCTGTGGCCTTCATGCTGTCTTCTGCCCCAGTGCGTGAACACTCCGCTGATCCATTCGTCTTCTACAGAAGGGTCTATGGGTCTCATGTCAGACGCTTTCCTGGCAGGTCTGCTGGCGAACCCCTCGGTCCCCTCATATCAGTTTTGCGGTTCCATGCCTGCACCCTGCTGTGCTACCCCTGTGTCCCTGGCATCCGCTCCATTTGGCCTGTGGTTCACCTTGCAGGTCCCTGTGCCAATAAATGTTTGTCCTGTTTAGTTGCCTTTGTTCTCCTGTGGAGTCTGTAGATCCATTGCACCGGCCGCTCACAGTGTGGGTGCTGGTGTTCTGTGTGAGGTTTGTGGGGCTCTTGGTTTTGGGGGTGCCCTGAGTTGTGGTAGGGTGGGCTAGTTGCTCCAATGGGGCCACCTTTCCATCAGCATGTTGGGCGTGCTGCTGCCTTTTCTCCCTTGGCAGTGTGTGAGGGGGTTCTCCCAGCTCCAGTGCTGTGCACTGCCCTTTCACCATGTGGGCTCTTGCAGCTCTTACTGCATTCCCTCTGGTTGTTACTCTGCAGCTGGGTCCTGCATATCACCTCGTGCAACTGGCCCAGGGTTTTGGGGGCCATTGGTGACGGGGCCCTTGGGGGTGTGGATGGGCCCTTTGTGCATGCCATGGGGTTGCTCGTGCACCCTTGCCTGGACAACAGGGGTGCATTCTGGCTCTTCCTGGTGGTCGGTTATGTGTTTTGGGGCAGTGGCTCTCTACTGGTTGCTCCCCCCAGGACTTGGTGTTCAGCACCCTGGTGTTTCTCTTTGTAGTGGTGTTCCCTTTGCTCTATGTGTCCCATGGCATGTTTCAGGGCTGCTATGGCTCCCACTGCAGCCTTGCACCTAGCCAGCCGTGCATTGGGACTGTGTGCTTGTGCATGGCGGCAGGTGCCCGCTGTCATCACCTAATTGCCTCCTGTCACAGGGCTCCATCCCTGGTTGCCTCTGGCCTCCCCCCTCCAGTCTTGAACATTTTTGCATTCTCCCCCCCAGGGCATGGTCCTTGTATCTCTGTGTGTGCTACTGTCCCTTTACATTGTCCTGGCCTCGCTCTGGTTCTGACCTCGTGGTGTGTTGTGGCTAACACCTCCTATTGTAGGGATGGGTGAACAAATCACGGTTCAGGTTCGGCCGTTTGGTTCAGCTGTGTTTGGTTTGGTCATTCGGTTCATTCGCCGGGTTCGGTTTCGGCCATTCGCTTGGCCATTCAATTCGGGTTTGGCCGTTGGGGAAAAAGTATTGAGAGAGCATGATCATGCTGGAAACCAGAAATTTGAGTGCGTGCAGAGCTGTGTGGCAAGTGAGTGTGTGTTTGGCTGGGTGGCTGTTCGTTTTGTGTGTTTTGGCTGTGTTTGGGTTGGGTTTGGCTGTGCTGTTTGGCTGGTTGGTAAGTGTTGGTATGTATTGTGGGTGACTGTGTGTTTTGCCTGTGTGTGATTTTAAAAAAATAAAGAAAGAAGGCTGCAGTGTTGATTCCCCAGCTGTGGGCCAACTTTGTGGTTGAGAAGGAGGAAGAGGTCGCTGCCCCTACTACACCTCCGGTGGTGGTGCCTGGCTGCTCCTCGGATGAGGAGCAAGTGGTGGGCTCAGAAGGTGCTGCCAGGTTTGTAAACTTTTTTTTTACTTTGAGGATAAGAAAGGCTCTATCCATTAGAGCGAGCTCAATGGCATGTGGGTGGGTGCGTGGGTGGTGGGCATCAGTCAGGCACAAACAGTGGGCATCAGCGAGTGGCAGCGGATGTATGCCACAGAGAGAGGGTACTGTAGTGTGGGGGGCTCTGACATGAGCAGCACCCCCACCCAAACATGGCTGCTATGGCTCCCACTGCAGCCTTGCACCTAGCCAGCCGTGCATTGGGACTGTGTGCTTGTGCATGGCGGCAGGTGCCCGCTGTCATCACCTAATTGCCTCCTGTCACAGGGCTCCATCCCTGGTTGCCTCTGGCCTCCCCCCTCCAGTCTTGAACATTTTTGCATTCTCCCCCCCAGGGCATGGTCCTTGTATCTCTGTGTGTGCTACTGTCCCTTTACATTGTCCTGGCCTCGCTCTGGTTCTGACCTCGTGGTGTGTTGTGGCTAACACCTCCTATTGTAGGGATGGGTGAACAAATCATGGTTCGGGTTCGGCCGTTTGGTTCAGCTGTGTTTGGTTCGGTCATTCTCTCCAGTTGCCATCCCATTCCCTACGCACCCCCAAATAAGGGCAGGGTCATTCCTGCCAGGGTCACATCTCCCATTGCCATCCCTAGCACCCCAAGGAGGGCAGGATTTGCACGTGCCAGCCAGGGCCTTCCTAGTTGCAATCCCTAGCATCCCCTAGCACCCCAGGGAGTGCATGATTTGCACTTGCCAGCCAGGGCCTTCCTAGTTGCAACCCCTAGCACCCCAGGGAGGGCAGGATTTGCACTTGCCAGCCAGGGTCTCTCCATTGACATCCCAAGCATGCCAGGGAGGGCAGGATTTGCACGTGACAGCCACGGCCTTTCTAGTTGCAACCCCTAGCATCCCCTAGCACCCCTGAGAGGGCAGGATTCACACGTGCCAGTCAGCCAGGGTCTCTCCATTGCCATCCCAAGCACCCCAAGGAGCACAGGATTTGCACGTGTCAGCCAGGGCCTTCCTAGCTGCAACCCCAGCACCCCCGGGAGGGCAGGATTTGCACGTGCTTTCTAGTTGCAATTCCTAGCACCCCAAGGAAGAAGGCCTAGAGGCATCATCATCATAAATGCATATTACTTTGGTGTTCTTAATGTGTTCCCATTTCAGAGAGGAATCGGATGCCAGCCCCAGTGCTTCTACCAGGCCAAGGAGGACCCCTAGGTGGAGGTCGCCACTGCCAGTGACACCCCCAGACATTCAGCGCTGGAAGTCTGATGTCTGGAAGTTTTATGACAAGGGCGATGGAATTGCCACATGCAAGGTATGGCATGGGGACTGGAACAACAGGGAATGAATTGCCCTATGACCTGATCTGTTAGGAATGGAAGTCCCCTGCAGAGAGAGATTGGCCACCCAGTCCACCCACTTATGGAGACAGAATGCAGGCAGGGCTTGACAGACCATTGGTCTGACACAGTATGGCACTTCTTATGTTCCTATCTTTTTCTGCTCTTTTTAGCACTGCAAGAAAAGATTACGCTAGCAGAGGGAGGGGACCATGTCGGGGCTCATCGCCCACATTGGCGCACCCCATGGCCTGAGAGTGAGGCAGCAGCCTCAGTGCCAGAAGAAGGGGGGAAAGTCAATCCACAAACGACAACATGTAAGCCCTCCCCCCACCCTCCAGCCCCGATGTGGAGACCCCCAAGCCCTGGGAGAATGCAGAGGTCAAGGCCTTTTGGGCCCAGTTGGAGTGGCCCACCTGGGACTTCATGGCCGAGGTCCAGCTGTTTGCAGCCACCATGAAGAACAGCCTGGTGGAGCAGTTGCAGGCGGTCCTGGTGGAGAGGCAGAAGGTGGAGGTGTATGGCCAGTACGTCTCCGCTGAGATGGACCGCCTGCAAATGTACCACTAGGCGCTCTCCAGGTGGCATCGGGACATGGAAGGGGCCCTGAACTTTGACGTCTCCCATGGCTACGAGCTGCCAGAGTCCCGGGTGGCCGGCTCTCAGCCCTGTGCTGTGGCTGTTGCTTTTCCCCCCAACAGCAGTTGCCTTTCCCCCAAGTCCTGGGGGACAGGCCCAGAGACTCCTAATTTAATTTATAAGTGTCCTTTGAATTTTTGCTTTTGGTTTTTAGAATGTTTTTTTGTTGTTGTTGTTATGTAAATAGTTTTAATAAAAGTTGTTTTATTTCTTGTTACAATCTTCATTTGACCTGCCCAATCTTTTATCCCTATGTGCTGAAGTTCTGACTGGCAGGTGGCAGAATCTCATACAGCTTTTCAATCCCTATCAGCAGCACCTGCCACCCCATGTAGCATAGTTATTAACTCAAAGATGTGCTGTGCCAGCAGCAGGGTCTCAACTAGCAGACAGCCCCCCAGGAGGTGCAGGACTTGTGTTTGTGTGGGTGTGACAGAGAGAAAGAGAGACAGGGTCCTTGGCAGTGGGCAGAGGACAGCAGGCGGTGGGAGTTGGTGGTCAGAGGGGCTTTTATTTTCAGCAGCTTCAGCAGGCATCCGTGGGTGGGTGCTGAGGAGTAGGCTTTGGGGTGGGGGGATGAAGGCTGGCATGTGGGCTTCTGAATGGAGTGGAATGTAGTGCCGTGACTAGAATGATGGTCCCAGTATCTCTGGGACGGGCGGGCATGATTGATTCAGGGATAGTGAAATGATAGCCTAAAGCCTATGGTGCACACTTAATTTGATCAAGCGAAGGTGGTAGCAGCAGGTACAGGAACG
>QEPC01008345.1:449100-567791 GCA_003113815.1 Sphenodon punctatus | reverse complement strand
GTTGTCCCTGCGGCAGGCTTGAATCAGCCAGAGAGAGAAAACTGATTCAAGTGGGCTGTACGTGAGGGAAACTGAGTCACTCAAGCGTGGTAAAGTGGGGGTGCGGACCCCCAACCTGTGACAGGTGGCTGCTCCCACTCTCACCATCCCCAGGGGCATCCTGCTGCTGCTGCTGTCACCACACACTGTCAAGAGCCCACTCTGCCTTCTGGACCCTCCCCACAAGATCATCCTTCCAGAGGCCATAAAGGGATGACTTGTGTGCCACGCTGCCCTTGATCCTGGGGTCCAGCATTGTTCCCAAAACATATTCCCCCTGCAGGAGCACGTCAAACCTCGCCTTCAGGCCTGTCTTGAGCTTCTGCACCAGCCCAACCGCCTTAACCCCACAGCTTCTTGCCCAAGGACCACAATCCTGCCCCTGCAGAATCTCAAGACTCCAGTGGAGACTCTGGACCAGAGGGGTCACCTGGCTGATTGTGGCCATGGAGGAGCTGATGGTCTCCGTCACTTCCAGGAACGGTCGCAGAACAAAGACCATCTGGGAGAGGATCTCCCATTCTGCCCCATTGAAGCCTGGAGGAGCCCCGCTGTGTGTATCCAATTGCACCTGATGCAAGGCGACTTTCTGCTCCACAAGCCGCTAAAGCATCAGGAAGGTGGAATTCCACCTGTGGAGACATCCTGCACCAGCTGATGCACTGGATGGCCTTGCTTTGCCTGCTTGGCCCTGAGGAGTTTGCTGCCCTTCACACTGCGATTAAAGAACCCAGCCAGCTCCCTCCCTCGCTGGATCAGGGATCTAAGGGTGCCTTCCCCAATTCCCTTACCCCCAAACCCAGAGCATCCTTGACCCCCAGGTGGAGGGTGTGTGCAGTGCTAGGGATCCTCGTGAAGCCCCCATCGTGGACTGCCTTGAATATATTGGCCACATTATTGGTCACCACACACCCCGGGGTGAACGGTGCATCTGGCATGGCCCACTCACTTCAGGACCCCTCATGCCACTGTCAAATGCCGACTCTGGGTCCTGCCACCAGTGCACCATCACCGCCAGGTACGCATGCTGGGCATTCTGGCTGGACCACAGGTCAGTGGTGAAATGCACAGTGGCACCCCCAGCCCCTGCCAGCTGCTCCTTCACCCGCTCCTTCAAAGCCCCGTACAGGGCTGGCACCACCGTATGACTCAGGGTGGTGCGGGATGGCAGGTTAAACTGTGGGGCCAGGAACCCCATCAGCCGCTTAGACCCGGTGTCCCTGACAATGGAGAAGGGCTGGTCATCGACAGCGATCATCTCACCCAACAGGCACATGGCTTTCTCTTGAAAGCCACGCCGTCCTCCAGCTGCTGATGGCCTTGGCAGCTGCCCCCATCCCAGCTCTTCCATTGTAGACTGATGTTGCTAGCAAGGCTGCTGGTCCTGCTGCTCCCCCCTAGCAGCAATACTGCTCCTGCTGCTAGAGGCAGCTGCTGGAGCACGACGGTTGCCCAATGAAGGAGGTGGATGACTAGCCGCTTGGGTCGGGAACCTGCTACGATCCACTGACCCTGCCTCCCCGCTTAGCAGTGCAGCATTGTGGCATGATTTCAGGTGCCTCGACATGGCAGTTGTCCCCAGGTTGGTAAGTACCTGCCCACGCTTCACCACCTTATTGCACAAAGTGCACTGCACCTCCCACGGTTCATCTGCCTGCACCTTAAAAAGCTCCCAGACCCATGATTTTTTAGCCCCTCCTGCCTTCTAGCCTGCACTGGGTGACACACTCCTGGGAAGGGCAGGACATGGTGGTACTAGTGACATAGCATGTTGAGGGACAGCCATCACCTCAGCAGCACCAGATACAGAGACCTCCCCCACAGAAAACTCTGCATCACTGTCCCCATCCCCAAACATTGTGACGGAGGCTGCTGGACTGCCCATGCTGCTCCCACTGAGCAGCACTCGCCCCCTGCCCCCTATAACTGCTGTTGCTGCTACGCTCCCTTCTTCCATTGCCCAGGGATCAGGCCCTGCCCCTAGCAGCCGGGGTGAGATCCATCAGCCCTGGACTGCTTTGGGGGATTCCCTCTATAATTATGGGAGGAGTTGGGGGACAATGGTGACCCCTGAGGAACTTCAGGCACTGAGTTGCCTGCACCTGCAGCCAAAGAGTCGCCTGCAGCAGTCAGTCGCCTGCAATGCAGACATTGCAGTGCCCTGCGTGGCAGTGGAGGACACTGCTAGGAGGTGACGCCTAACCCCCTGGCCTCTAGTGCCACAGGGAGCACTAGTGCTGGGAGAGGAAGACCCATAATCAGGCCTGCACAGTTTGGGGCATGGTGATGGGCTGCTGCTTCTGCCTGCTGGCACTTTGCTGGCAAGGCCCCTGCCAGCTCTGCCACGTACCTCATTGCCTGGCTTGTGGACAGCAGACCGGCCTCGCCCTCTCCTACGTCCCTTCTCCATTTTTAAAAACATTTTAATTTTTTTAAAAATCTAATATTATATATATATATCTATATTATAAATCTAACTGCTATTAACTATCTAACTATTATAAAACCAATGGAACTAAATAATGGATATCTAACACCTAGTCCTACAAACACACTCTAAAACTGAATCTGGCTGCTACTCCAAGCCTCTCCACCCCTGGTGCCTGGAAGTCTGCTCCTCAGCTGACCCCCCCCTCCCTGTCACATTTGACCTTCCAGTGACACTTTTTTTGCCACATGAACTCACCCGAACGCGATCCGAACTGACCAAACTGTTCGGTCATTTCGATGTTCAGCTCTAGTTCAGTTCATGTTCGGATTCGGTCGTCTGAACAGACCAAGTTCGGTCCGAACTCTGAACCGCGTTCACCCATCCCTATCCTATTGTTCCCCCATTCTTGCTTTTGCCCCCATGGATGGGCGTTGCAATCAGAGGGCTCCTGACCTTCAGTCTGGTCTGCCTGCTGGGTGTGATCCATCTCCCTTTGTGCTACCTTGGGGGGCAGCCTCTGGGGTGGTTTCTTCTTCTGTCACTGGCAGGGGGGCTAGTGGGACCTCTTAGGGGTGTTGTGTGTTGTAGGGTGGTGATTTTCCCGCTCCCCATTGTGACCCGCTCCCCATCCTCATCTCACGCGTCCTCTTCCTTTCTAGCTGTTGTGCTTGTGTTCCTGACTGTGCCATGGCTAGCGGAAATGGCCGGGAAACTCCAGCAGGTGACCTCTGAGCTTCGTGCTAGGGCGCAGGTGTACCAAGAGATCTATGAATTACCTGTGTGTGTTCCCCTTCTACCCCCCCCCCCTTCTGTGTGAGGTCCTTGAATGCTGTGGTCTGCAGCCTGCCCTTACAGTGCACTCCCTCTCTCCTTTAGTGCAGGTGATGATTAAGGAGAGGACCAGGGAGCAAGAGGAGGTGGTCTAGGTGCTCCTGCATGTCCTACAGTGGGTGCACCAGTTAGATCATGACCAGGCAGACCGGCAGAGGTGGGTCCGAGGTCGGCGGACCTCCTGAGGGCACTAATCCCCCCCACCAGCCTGTAGCCTATCTGTTTGTTTATTTGTTCATTTACTTGAGCCTGTTGCTCTTGGTGTTTTCTACTTAAAGTATTGTCAGCACTGTTCTCCCCTGGTGTCTGTGTTCTTTCCCTCTGGTGTTCCCCTCTGTGTGGTTGGTGAGGGGTGGTTGTCTGGCAGGGCATGTGTCTGTTTGTGTGTGTTCCCCCCCCCTCCCCGTGGGTGTCCCTTATGTGTGTTCTCCATCGGTTGAGCGGCCCTTTGTCCAGTCCTTAGTCTTGCCCTCGGCTGTTTCCGTGGGGCCCCGTGTCCCCCACCGCGGGCCCTGGTGTCCTGTCCCTTCCCTGTTGCTTGGGGGGGGGGGGGGGGACGACCATGGTGTCTCTGCCTTTTCTTGGGGACCTTGGTGTCTCTGGCCTCCCCCTTCCTTGGCATCGTGTGGGGCTGTGCCTGTGCATCCCTGGCCCATGCTTGGTGTGTTGCAGCCGGGTTGTTACTGTGGACAGCGCCTCTCCTCTCTGTGCCCCTGACCCTGCCTCTTGCTTGTGCTTTGGTAGCTGCCACTGTCACCTCTGCGGCCCTTTTCCATGCAGTGTCAGGGTTTTGGGGGTGCCATGGACGGTGGTTCCAGCTGGGGGGCCTGGTGTGGCCCCCACTCTTTACAGGACTCACCTGTTTTAATGTGTGCACTTTATTCTCTCCCGCTCCTCCTCCCCAGGTTCCCTTGCTCCCTCTCCCTGCTTGGTTTCCTCATGTGCTGGTGTGGTCTGTGGTCGAGGTCCAGGGTTTGAGATCTGTGGCGCCTGGCTGTCTGGCCAGTGTCTTGGGGCTTGACTGGGGCTGCTTCTTTGTATCTCTTGACCTTTCAGCTCCCTCCTTCCCAGACTGCTCAGTGTCTGGCAGTGCAGGGGCAGTGCCGTGTGCTGCAGCTTCGTTTGCTCTTGCTCAGCCAGGTTGTAATGTCACTCAGCTGGGCGTGGTTTCCCCTCCACTCTGTGTATGGGCTATGTGAATGTTACGTGTGCTTGGTGTACCCCCAGGGCCATCCCTGACTTCCCACAACCCCCCATGGCGGCATCCATGTGAATGGCTCCTGGCACAGCACTGGTGGGTGTGCTCACCCACCCACCTCCACACACGGCCCGTGGCAGCGTCTGTGTAAAAAGGGCCCAAGTCTCCTCTACCCCAGCAGTCAATTCATTTTTGCTCATCTGCTCTTAGTTACGAAGTTTCCCCTAATATTTAACCAAAATCTATCTTGCTGCAATTTAAGCTTATTCCCTATCTTCTGACAAAAATGTTCACCATCCTTTCATTGCATCCTTTAGGCATTTTGATGTCTCCCTTTAGACTTCTTTTCTCTAGGCTAACCACATCCAATTTTTTCAGCCTTTATTCATATAACTGATCTTCCAACCCCTTTTATCATCTTGCTTCCTTTCCCTAGAATCGTCTCGAGTTTGTCAGCATCATTGTTGAAGTGGTGCCCAAATCTGAACACATTGTAGGTGTGGTCTAAGATGCAATGCATCTATTAATGCAGTCAAAAATTGCATTTGCCTTTCTTGCAGCAGTGTCACATTGTTAACTCATGTTGAGTTTGTTCCACAATGGCTCCTAGATCCTAACCAGTTAACCCCTGCTTTATATTTGTGAAACTATTTTGCAGTTCCTCTGTGTACTACTTTGCATTTGCCTTTAAGTTTTATTTTGTTCCTTCCAACTCAGCTCTCTAGTTTATCTAAACCACTTTGTATTTTAATTCTGTCTTCCAAAGTGTTCGCAGCCCCTCCCTGTTTTGTGTCATCTGCAAATCTGATGAGTGAAATTCTCACCCCCTCCATTATTAATGAAAATGTTGAAGAGTACTGGATCCAGGATAGACCGCTGTGGGACGTCACTTGATCCCTCCTCCCAATTCAATACTAATCCATTAAATTATTACTCTTTTGAATGATTTTTCAGCCAATTGTGATCCCATCTAGTGGTAATTGTTCGGGCCGACATTGCTCCAGATTTCTTATGAGAATGTCATATAGGACCATGTTAGAAACCTTACTGATGTTATTGCAATCCCATTGTCTACTCAGGCAGTTATGCTGTCAAAGGAGGAAACTAGATTGGCTGGCATGATTTCTTTTTTAACAAATCCATGTTGGTTACTGAATAATCAGTCCACTTTCCTCAAGATGCTCACCAATTGATTGGTTTATAATTCATTCCAGTATCGTCTCAGGTACTGAAATTATAAATCAATGACCTCAGATAGCCCCAAGGGTATACAAAATCTCAGTGAGGATCACAAGCTCATCTACAAATAGGGCAACACCACTTGGGATCCTGACCCATAGTTTGGGAACCTCTGTTCTAACTCAGCTAGAACTGTCCTTGCCTCTTACGGCTGGAACAGAAAGTAGTATTTTCTCCCCACTCTCATATCTGCTCCCAGACTGCTCCATTGGAGGTGGCTGTCCGATTACCTGCCTTATCCTTTTAAGAGTTTTTAAGTCCTTTTCCACAAGTGCCTGCCCTCACAGGTTCCCAATGGCAGCAGTGAAATTCCAACATAGTTGGATTTTAATTTGCCAGTGCAAGAACTGTCAGCAGCTCAGTAAAAGAGCACTGCTGAGTGACACTCGGCTCACATTAAAAGGTCTTCTGCCACACTCAAGGGCTAAGACTAATTCTTTTTAAATATGAAAGAAGAAATTCTTAGATTCCCCTTTGCCTCAAATTAATGGTGAGTGAAGGTTTCCATTATCCCAACCCCATCCCATTCTGAGGGGCTAGTTCATGGCCCTCCTCCATACAGGTAGCATATCAGTGTGTGTGGAAGGGGTGAGAGAAACATCATCCACTGAATTGTGGGCAAAGGCTCTAGAAGCAGAGACAATCTAGTGGTTTCACAATGGTTTCAATTCGCTCCAGTTGTGCTCCAATTAATGTATAATTGAGATCCTACAGGCCAGGTGTCTCACTACAGCTAGTGCTAGGGACCAAACTTTTCACATGAACAGTAATATAAAAACGAAATTCTTTACTTCAAGTGTTTTTACAAATATATATTTATATATTTAAGCCAATTTCAGGTCATAAACCCTCCCAAAACAACCAGTACCTTTTCAACAGGAGAATCGTATTGTAGAGTCTGGGGGGAAAGGCTCCCACAGAAGGGACAGCTACTTTGGCGCTTTTCTGAAGAATCATCTGAATCAAATTTACCTTTCATCCCCAAGGAAAGGTTTCAGTTTTATTCCAACCATTATTCTTCCCCATGAGGTAAACTGGAATCACTTTTACATAATTCCTTGTTGTCTTGGAAAGTGGATATATTGCATCTTGCAGATAATCTTTTCCAAGAACTGTTGATGAAGACTGGGTTAATTTATTTTATAAAATGCCACTTTTGGATCCACCCATAATGTGCCACATTTTCAATAAGAGGCCGTTGGTGCTTAAAAATAACATTCCAGATATGTACAAAATCAAACACTAGAACTGGTCAGAAAACTTGCAGTTTTGAAATTCCAACTAAAATAGGGGGGAAATTTATGCATCTTTATTGCAAAACTTGCCCAATTTTTCTACCAGCTCTGAAACAACTTGAGAACCAAATCTGTGCCTGTGTAACAGTGACAAAGCCCATCCAACTTGTGTCCAAGTCCACTACACCTACATTTTAGAAATTATGTTGGCAAATAAAAATATCTCAATTCACCTTTGCAAAAATGATATCTAGAAAATATTCAACGTCAATAGGTCTTACAAAAAAACCTCAGGCTATGGAAGCATTCTAAGGCACAGTGTTTGGGAAGAAGTGCTTTCTTCCACTGGAGCAACTTTATATGCTTAGTATGAAAGAGAAGGTCCAAGAGATACATGGAGGTGCAAGTGTACACTGTCTTCTTTCAAGTTGTGCATGGAGATTTAGACATAAGCTCCCAGTGCTGCATGAAATTCAGTGAGACACTGCACCAGCTGCTGGAACTTGGGTCTCTCCTCTGGATCTACGGCCCAGCAACAGGCCATCACAGCAAATCTACAAGATAAAAACAAAGGGGAGGAATCAGAGAAGACTGTGACCAACAATAATGCCCACAATAATGCCAAGAACCTGAAGAGAGATTCTCCCCAACATGGTTCCTTTTCTCCTCTGGCTATCAATATTTTACTTGGTGCTTAGGGCTGGACCCCAACCCTGGGCTCTGCCCAGACTAGGCCCCTGGGCAAGTAGCATACTTGACAGGGAGTGCCTGCCTTGGGAGCTCCCTCTCTGCAGCCACATTCCAGGAGCCTGACATCTGCCATGAGCCTCAGGAGTGGTGGCAGATGCAGGAACTTCTGGGGCTGGGATCCTCAGCAGCAGTGGGTGTGTGGTCTCCTGGGGCTGGGCTTTTCAGTGGGAGCAGGGGAGAGGGGCAGGTGGAAGTTCCTCATTCAATGTGGACCTGAGACAACTGCTATACTTGCTCTACCCTAAGGCTGGGCCTGTTGGCATGGTACTCAAGCCTACTCTTCCAGGTAGCAGTCCTCACTCAACCAACAACAGGTGATGCTGTTGGAGTCTTTAATCTGGCTTAGCAAGGGGGAGGCAGACAAGAGAAAAATACTAGGCCTGTTCAAGAAAAAAACAATTAAAATACTTTAAAAAAAGGATTCTTGGTACTATTGTTAATACTTCTGGATATGTAGAGAAGAAGATCTTTAGGAAGACAGAAGGTAGGCTGATCAATGATAAGAGTGCAAGAGCATTTCTAAGTTTGCCTTTCAAATGTTTGTTTTGTTTTGTTTTTTAAAGAAAAAAGATATACAAAGAGTGATCGGGGAAATAAGGACACTCCTTCCCTCACCTAAGATATCACTACTTACAGTTCATCAGGGCAGTTGATTGGCTGGGCTATTCTGTATCCATCTTTTAGATATGCTGCCATCTCAAAAGGGTCAATATCTACATATGGGGTTTGTCCCAAAGTCATCAACTCCCATAGAGTCACGCCAAAGGCCCACTAGAAAAGAGTTTCACACAGTAAAAGGTTGGTACACATAAGGACTTAAGAGTACTTGGTTTCAGTTGTTACACAAAATTAGCCAAATGCATGGAATAACTATTAAAGTAAAAAAAGGCTTTGCATAGTCTTTAATCATATTTTAAAGACACAAGTTTTACTGACGTGGAAACTAATGTGTCTTCTATTTGAGAACCACTGCTGCAATGATACTTTTACAAGAGAAAAAAATAGCCCCATTTTCAGATTTTCCAAAAATGGAACTAGAAACTCTAACTACTGAAATCATACCATGTTTATACAGCACTTTAAGAGTTAACAAAAGTAAAAACTACCCTCTGCAATAGCTGTGCCAATGAACCGCATTTGTATGGATAAATGTGTGACATTCTTTGAATTCTATTCAACAGAAGGAAAGAGAACTGTGAAAGTAACTGAGTGACCACAGACTTGAGGATTGTTTTACTTGGAATTCCCAGAGCAAGAGTGCAATAAATGGGACATACTGCTCAGCAAAGGTTCCTTGGTGGATGTGGTTTCAAACTAGTACATAGACATGCTTCAAAAAGCAAGTTACTAGCTTGGGCTGAGGGAGGCGGGTCTAAATATAAATTGAAAAGGACAATATGCTGCATAAATAAAGCCAGAGTGTCTATCTGTAAAGGCATACCACAAGGAACGGGACTGCTGCTCTGAAGAGGGTGAAGTATTTCTCCATACAGAATTTAGGAGAAAAATATGGGGATTACTCTGTATTAACATGTAGTCATCTGGGAAGGTTATGGGAAAACTGAATAGGATCCAGGGTAAATCAGAGGCAGGGGCCCTCCTCAAGGTGTCCTACCCACAATCTTAGATGTCTCTACATTAAAGCTCAGAGTGTAATCAGTGGAATAAACAGGGTGAACTTGAAATCATACTGCATGAGGGAAATTATGGTTTGATTGACATCACTGAAACTTGATGGGATAAATCTCAACACTGGAACATAGGAATTAAGGGGTACAGCTTGTTCCAAAAGCATAGGAAAGACAGGAGGGGAGCAGCACTGTATTGTCAAGAATATATACAACTGTACAGATGTCTATGAGAGAGTGGCAGTTCTGTTGAGAGTATCTGGGTAAGAATAAAAGGGGGAAACACAATGGATGGGATATTATGATGGGGTCTACGATACACCACCAAATCAGGAAGAAAAAGTAGACGAGGCCTTCCTAGAGCAGATCACAAAGGCCTCAAGAAGGCATGAATTTGTGGTAGTGGGTGACTTTAGCTACCCTAACATCTGTTGGAAGACAAACCCCCACTATGCAAAGAATGTCCAACGTAGTCTTTGATTGCATTGGTGATAACTACCACTTTCAGAATGAAGTAGTAAATAGAGGATCAGCTACCTTGGATTTTGCTCTATCCATAGGGAAGAATTGGTGAATGATGTGAAGGTAGGAGGAACTTTGGGGGGGAACGGGGGAGTGACCATGTACTATTAGAATTCACAATCCTAAAAAAAAGGTAAGGGGGAAAACAGCCTAACAAAGACCTTAAACTTTAAAACAAACAAAACAAACAGAGAAATAAAACACCACCACCACCAAAGGCACAGTCACAAATGATCCCAATGGGAAAAAAAAGGGAGACATCCAAATAAGCCAATGTGGCTTGACAAAGAGCTTACCAATGAGATAAGAAATAGATGAAGGAACAAGTTACCAAGGATGCATACAAAGTTGTAGCCAAAAGCTGTAGGGATGGTGTTAGAAGGACTAAGACACAAAATGAGGCAAGTCTAGTGAAGAATGCTAGAAATAACAGGTGTGGTTTAAAATAAATAAATAAATAAATAAAATTAAGTCAGAAGTAAGAGGAACAATAAGGAAATGGTGGGTCTACTGCTCAGTGAAGATGGTGAAATGTTAGTAGGAGACAAAGACAGAACTTCTCAACTCTTATTTCTCAAATTATCTGAGAGACTGTGTGCCCTACCATTTTCCATTGCAGCCCCTGCGGCTGGCCGGGAGCATCCTTTTGCATGTTCTGTCTGCTATTCCATCATTCATGCCTTCATCACCTCGAGACTTGATTACTGTAATGGACTCTACGTGGGGCTATCCAAGGTGACGGTCCAGAAGTTGCAACTGGTGCAGAATGCGGCGGCCCGTCTCCTGACCAGTAAGGGTCAGGAGCATATAATACCGGTGCTCCATTCTCTGCACTGGTTGCCGGTTGCATACCAGGCCCGATTCAAGGTGTTGACCTTTAAAGCCCTACACAGCCTGGGCCCCACCTACCTGCAGGACTGCCTCACTCCCCGGGTTCTGGGATGGCCATTGCAGTCGGCCGGGGCTGCCCTTTTGGAGGTCCCCCATGTTCAGTGGGGGGCCACACTGGAGGGTATTCTTGGTCGCCGCACCTCGGTTGTGGAACTCCCTCCCGGCAGAGGTTTGTTTAGCCCAGGGCCTTCCCTCCTTTCAGATGTCAGTGTAAGACTTGGCTGTTCCGCCAGGCGTTTCGTGAGAGATGGGTAGGGGGAGGGATGGGATAGGGTTGGGGGGGGGGAGGGGAGAATTGATGGTTCTTTGTGTGTTTTAAGTTGTATGTATATTTTATGCTTTTATATTGTATGCCGCCCCAAGATACCTTTGGGAGGAAAGGGCGGGATAAGAAATTTGTTATAATAATAATACTCTTGTCCGAAGGACGGAGGTGTGCAGGAGGGCGTTCTTGGTTGTTGTCCCAGTTTTATGGAACTCCCATCCCTCAGAAGTTCGTTTGTTTGAGCCCAAGCCTAAGTATCTTCTGGCGGTGCAAGATTTTTTTTTTGTTTAAAAAAAGTATTTGGCAGGTGTGAATAGGTGTTGGCTGGAGGTTGTGGTGGGGGTTGGAGGATTTTGGGAGGCTGGGGTTGGGAGGTGAAAGGTTGGGGGTTTTATAATGTTTTATAAGCTGTTTTGGGGCGAGGGCTTGAGGCATGCCTTCCACACTTCGGCTTATCATGGAAGATGAGGAGTTCTTGGACAGAACACAAGAAGCACTGCAGGAAGGACAACAGAAGGAGCTGGTTGTCAAGGAGGAGGAAAAAAACCAAACCCAAGAGGCAGGCACATGGAAGAAAGTGACTCACAGGAGCAAGAGAATCAGAAGACATTCTTTGTCACTGGAGCTAAGCAACTGCTTCCAGGATCTTCCCACTGGGAGTTATTCTGGGTTGTCTAAAAGAGGATTGCCACCCTAGGCTCTACTGGACAGGAAGGAGGACTCTCAGTTCCTCAAGGATGGGAGAAATCCAACCCGCCCCTCCCCCCCAGGAAGAGGACGAGAAGGGTGGTGGTGGTTAGTGGCTCCCTACTGAGAGGGATGGAGGCAGCTGTGTTCCAACCTGACATGCCATCTCAGGAGGTGTATTGTCTCCCTGGTGTGTGGATCCAGGCTGTGACAGAAAGGTTATTGAGACTCATCAAACCCACTGATCACTATCCCTTCCTACTGACCCACATGGGAACAAATGATACTGTCAGGCACAGCCTTGAACATATCTCATGTGATTATGAGGCTCTGGATAAGAAGGCGAAGGGCCTTGGGGCACAGGTGGTGTTCTCATCTATCCTTCCTGCTGAAGGTAGAGGCCTAGGAAGAGAGAGAAGAATACTGGAGGTGAACGACTGCCTACGCAGATGGTGATGATGGGAGAAGTTTGGATTTTTGGACCATGGAGTACGCTTGCATAAGAAGGACTTCTGGCAGGAGATGGGTTGCACCTCACGAGGACTGGGAAAAATGTGTTTGGCAGGAGCCTCGCAAACCTACTCAAGAGGGCTTTAAATGAATCCTGTGGGGGAGGGAGACGAAAGCCCAGAAGAAAGTACAAAGGTAGGAACAGGAAATGTGTGATGCATTGGGAATTAGGAGATTGGTGAGGGTGCCCAGTAATTTGCAAGAAAAAACAGTTGGGAAGCCACTGGGGTGTAATACTCATGGTCTCCGATGTATGGGAAATAAGCAGGATGAACTTGAAATTATAATACAGGAAGGCAAATATGATTTAATAGATATTACTGAGACTTGGTGGGATGAGACTCATAATTGGAATATAGTAATTGAAGGATATAACATGTTCAAAAAGAACAGACCCAACAGAAAGGGAGGGGGAGTAGCATTATATGTAAAGAAGTATACACCTGCACAGAAATCTACAAATCTGACCTGTTGAAAGCATATGGGTAAAAATAAAGAGAGAAAAATAGAAGTGATATCACTGTTGGAGTCTACTACAGACCACCAAACAAAGCAGAAGATTTCATTTCATTTATATAAAATGTTAATCCCACCCTTCCTGCCCACAGAGCAGCCTGGGAGGGCGAACAACTATAAAAACAAGAAAACAATAAAACATTTAGAAGAGTTAAAAATTCCACATTATGTAGGGGGGAAAAAAACACTCCCTCTCCCCAACCCCATCCACCCAACCTCTACCCCTCGGCCAAAGGCCTGGTGGAACAGCCAGGTCTTACATAAACATTGAAATAACCGTAAACTACAGACGAGGCTTGTGAGAGATGCTAAAAAATCGGTCAGCATGACATTAGTACCTGGAAAAATTCTAGAGCAGATTATAAAGCAGTCAATCTATAAGCATTTAGAAAACAATGCTGTGATTACTAGGCGCCAGCATGGGTTTGTCAAGAACAAGTCACGCCAGACTAACCTTATCTCCTTTTTTGATCAAGTTACTAGTCTAGTAGATCATGGGAATGCTGTGGACACAGTATATCTTGATTTCAGGGCAGAAAATCTCTTTTGATTTTATTAGATCAGTCGGCAGCATTTCATACCGTTGACCATGAGATGTTGGTGGCTCGTCTGCGGGACCGGGCTGGGTGGAATTGTTCTTGAATGGTTCCACTCTTTACTGACTGGGAGAACTCAGCGGGTGGTGCTTGGGGAGCGTTCATCATCTCCCCAGAACCTCATGTGTGGAGTCCTGCAGGGTTCTATTCTGTCCCCCCCTCCTGTTCAACGTGTACATGCAGCCTTTGGGTGAGGTTGTGAGAGGGTTCAGTGTATGTTGTCATCAGTACACTGATACACAATTTTAACTCTCTTTTTCTGCAGACCCAGACCCGGCAGTGTCAGTGCTTACCCGGTGTTTGGCGGCTGTGGGGGATTGGATGAGAGTGAGCTGTCTTAAGGCTGGATCCCGACAAGACAAAGGTGATGTTGGTGGGTAGGGCTGAGGGTGTGGTGGCTCCTTTCGGCGATGGGGTCTGCCCTCCTCTAACTACTCGGGTCCGCAGTCTGGGGGGGTGCTTCTCAATTCGCAGGTCTGCTGGCTGTAGTTTCCCGGATCCCGCTTTCCCCCGTTTTTGAAGATAGGGACAACATTTGCCCATCTCCAGTCTTCCGGCACCTCACCCATTCTCCAAGAGTTCTCAGAGATTATAGACAGAGGTTCTGAGATTACATCTGAAAGTTCCTTCAGTACCTTGGGATGGAATTCATCTGGCCCCAAAGACTTGAACTCATTTAAAGTAGCTAGGTGTTCTCTTACCATCTCTCTACCTATCCTGAGCTGCAATTCCTTCCCTTCAGGTTGCCAGGCTGGACATAGTTTCCCTTGTGGGAGAAGACAGAGACAAAATAGGAGTTGAGTCTTCTCTCTGTCACCTGTTAGCATTATGCCATCTTCACCAAGCAGCGGACCTACCGCTTCCTTGTTCTTTCTCTTGATTTGGACATAGCTGAAATCCCGCCCCCCCCCCCCCTTTTTGTTGTTGTTAGCATCTCTTGCAAGCCTCATTCTGAGCTTTAGCCTTCCCAACACCATCCCTACAGGTTTGGGCTACTCGTCTGTATTCATCTTTGGTGATTTGTCCCTCCTTCCATTCCTTATACACGTCCTTTCATCAGAAAGCTCCTTGTGCAGCCACACTGGTTTCTTTAGACATCTCCCATTTTTTTTCTCATTGGAATTGTTTGCGATTGTGCCTTCAGTATCTCATTTTTCAGAAACTCCCACCCACCTTGGACTCCTTTCTCCTTTAGATTTTCTAGCCATGGGATCCTACCTAGCTTTTCTCTGAGTTTATTAAAATCAACTTTCCTAAAGTCCAGGATACATGTCTGACTATGCTCAGCTTTCCCTTTCCTTGATATCATGAATTCCAAGATGATGTGATCGCTTCCACCCAAGGTTCCCACTACTTTCGCCTCATCTACCAGTTTTTCTCTGTTGGTAAGGATCGAGTCCAAGATAGCCGACCCCCTCATTTCTTTTTCCACCTTCTGAAAGATGAAGTTGTCAGCAAGACAAGTTAAGAATTTATTAGACATTCCATTCTTAGCAGAGTTTGATTGCCAACAGATATCGGGGTAGTTGAAATCCCCCATTACTACTATGTCTTGCCTCTTTGAAAGTTTTAAAATCTGATTTAGGAAACCATCGTCCACATCTTTAAAGCCCTTCACGGCCTGGGCCTCATCTGTCATTGGCGGCTGTGGTGAGGAGCGCCTTTCATCAGTTACATTTGGTGCGACAGCTGTGGCCGTATGTCTCAGACTCTGACCTGGCCACCATCATCCTTTGTGATGGTCCGGAGGCCGCAGCTGGTGCAGAATGCAGCGGCCCTCCTCCTTACAGGGACAGGTCGTCGCGAGCACATTAACACCAGTGCTACGCTCTCTGCACTGGCTGCCTATTGTCTTCTGGGCCCGATTAAAGGTGTTGACCTATAAAGGACTAAACGGCCTGGGCCCTGCCTACCTGTGAGACCAATCATGCTCCAGGCTGTGGTGCGGCCCTTGTGGTCAGCCGGGGACACCTGACTTGACGTCCCCCGAGTTTCCTGGGTGGGGATGATGGGGAGGGTATTTTCGGTGGCTGCTCCTTGGCTGTGGAATTCCCTACCAACGGAGGCCCGCCTAGCCCCTGACCTTCCCTCTTTCCGGAGACAGTGTAAAACCTGGCTGTTCCATCAGGTCTTTGGGAGGGAGGTGAGGGGTGTGTGTGTTGGTTCTGCCTTAATGAGTTGTATAATGTTCTGTATATGTTTTTAACTATTGAACTGATTTTATTGATGCTTTGTGAGCCGCTCAGAGCTGCCGTTATGTGCAGGAGGATATGGGCTAGAAGTATGATGAAATACACACATAAAAAATAAATATAAATTTCACCAAAGCATTTGACAAAGTCCCCCATGATATCCTTCTTGACAAGCTGTTTAAATATGGGCTAAATGATACTACCATTAAATTAAGATTAGCTATGGACCAGAAGGACAGTATAGCTTTTTGGAAACTTATACAAAAGGGATTTGGAGAAGGTCGAAATGTGTTGGATTTTGATATTCCAGAAAAAAAAATGGGAAGATTTTTTTCGGGGTATATTTGGAGGACCTGGGTATGGGAAAATCAGTCCATCACTCGATCTGTATATATCTCATTGCCCACCTTGGAATTTAGTTGAGGAATTAGAAGTCCGGGACCTTATTGTTAAGTTGACTTTGAGGAAGGCGCCAGGGGAAGATGGGATTCCGGCCGAGGTCTTTAGGGAAAATCTGGATTGGTGGACCCCTGTTATAACTAGATTATTTAATAGCCTAAATGTTACAGGGAGTTTCCCCGTTGAATGGAATGAAAGTGTAACTATTCCCATATATAAGAAGGGTTCCAGAGATGACACGGCAAACTATAGACCCATCAGTCTTATAGATATAATGGCGAAATTATATGCCAAATATCTTCTGGCTAAATTGGAAGACTGGGCAACAAAAGGAAACATCTTTCATGAGGAACAGGCGGGCTTTCAAGTTGGCCGTGCGACCACAGACCATTGCTACATTTTGGCGCACTTAGTAAATAAGTATTCTCGAGTTAGGAAGGGTGGCCTTTTTGTTATCTTTATCGACCTTAAATCTGCCTTTGACCTGATCGATCGGGAGAGGCTCTGGAGGAAGTTGCTAGATGCCAATGTGGATAGACGCCTCCTTTGGTTGATAAAGGGGTTGCATACGCATACTCACATGAAAATTCGTAGGCCTGGGGAGGGACTTTTGACAGATGCCATTCCGGTTCTAAGGGGAGTTAAACAGGGCTGCGTCCTGGCGCCCTTCTTGTTTAAATTTTATATAAACAACATTATTGATGCATTCCAGGATGAACTAACCTTTCCCCCCAAGATCGGCGGTAGACCACTTGCCCTGCTACTGTATATGGATGACATGGCATTGTTGTCTACTGCTGAGCTGGGGATGAGAAGGGCATTGGACATCTTGGGTGTTTACTGCAGAGGGGAAAGGCTTAAAATTAACTATGATAAGACCAAGGTCGTAGTCTTTGCTAGGAAGACCCGGACCGGGAAATGGTATCTGGACGGATTTAAAATAGCGCAAGTCCCTTTTTATAAGTATCTGGGTCTATGTTTTGCAGCATCAGGCTCTTGGTCGACCCATTTGGCAATGGCTAAGCTGAAAGCCAGGCAAACACAGCTGGGGGAATCTTAAAATTTTGGGTTACGGGGTGGGGTGGGGGGGGGGGAGAGAACCAGCCATCCATCTGTTAGCCCATAAACCTATCCCCCAAATGCTCTATGGTGCTGGAGTATGGGGTTTTGAGGTTACAGTCCTAGAGGCAGTACAGAATAGGTTGCTTAGAGGCCTCTTAGGAGCTCCAGCTTGTATGCCGGTTGCATTCTTAAGGGCAGAGATGGGAGTGGTCTCTGTTACAGTTCAAGTCCGCATGGCCATTACAGACTTTTGGTCTAGATTAATGGCCATGCCTAAGACAAGTCTTGTCTATGCTTGTTGGGAGGAGCAGGGGAACGTGTGTGTTGGTTCGACTTGGAGATCCCGGTTTGTTTGCCTTCTTGAGGACATTGGGTTCTCCCTGGGGGCTTTAGAAGGTCTACCTAGAACCTCTCTCAAAAATTTACTAAAGTCCCAAATTTCTGATATAGGCAAGCAGGAAGACATGGCTTTGGTGCCAGATTCTGTGATAGCTCCCTTTTATGGGAAATATAAAATGGCGCATAAATTGGAACCATACCTGGAGAGTATCGCAAATTTTGCTCTGAGACAGGCCTCACACTTGTACGTTTTCAGCTAATGCCTTCTAATATTTTGGAGGGCAGATTTAAGGGAGTGCCTTATTGCCAAAGAATTTGTGGTTGCTAGGTTGGGGTAGAGGACCAAGTGCACTATTTGTTCGACTGTACCCTTTTGGCAGGTATTCGTTATAAATATCAAACCCTGCTCCAGATTAAGACCCCTTGGGTTTGTAGGGAGCATAGATTGCAATATATTCTGGCAAATGAATCCGAAAGCAAGATGTATAGGGCTGCAAACTTCCTCCTTGCATTAGCGAAGAGGCGAGCCCAAGCCCAAGAGTGTAGCATTTAATAGAATACAACTATATATGGGTATTGAAATATGGATTCTTGATTTAATTATATTGAAAGTTTGTTTGGCTACGAGGGGCAGGTATACATGTATGTTTAAGCCATTTATGGAATGACATTTATGGCTGTGAATCATATATATTGTATCAACTTCTGCTGCACCAATAAACAATATTTACTACTATTAAGACTGCCCTGTGGCAGTTTGCTACTGTATATCCCAATTCAAGGGAATGTTTTATGCAGGGGACAAATGTCGGCACCATAACCCCCGAGAAGGGTAAGCCAAATTTTAAAATAATTGTATATGTATTTACTTTCAAGCTGGCTATTTGTCTTGGAAAGTTTACAATGTATGTTTTGTATAATTTTTTGATGAATTTTGTTACGGCCAATGGCCAAACAATAAAAGTTTATTATTATATACTACCATTAAATGGATTTACAACTGGTTGAAGAACCGTACCCAAAGAGTGCTCGTAAATGGCTCCCCATCAATCTGGAGGAAGGTATCAAGCAGGGTGTGCCTCAGGGCTTGGTCCTGGGTCCTGTACTGTTCAACATCTTTATTAAGGGTCTATTGTCGGTTTCTCATGGTCAGTATTAATACCTAATTATTATTCTTCCAAGAATCTCATATTCATCCAATCTTCCGGAGTATACATCTGCAAAGTTTTATTCCTCCCTGGATAATGTTCTACTATTTTCTGGGCCCCATGAACTTCAGCCTCCACACACGGAGGCTGAAGTTCAACAAGAGTCCTTACTGGACGTCTCTTGTTGATCTCTAATCATATTACCTTCATCTTCGAAATTAATATTGGTAGAGTGACATTTTACTTCCAGTACCAAATTATTACTACTCCCAACTAAAAATAAACCACTCGGTAAATTCATGGAGCTAACCTCACTCCCTCTTAATAATAAACCTCTCAAATCTTTCAATAATGGAACTCTGTTCGAACTTAGGCAATTTACAGGAAAAAAATCTATCAGAGTCTCTTTTTCCATAGTGAACATACCTTTGCAGTCCACTCCATTATTATATCCCTTAGTGTCTTCTTCCACACGGAAATCAGGAGGACCCTTAGTATCTGAGGTCTTAGTGACCAATAACAGATATGTTCTAGGCTTAATAACTATTTCATCATCTAAGTTCACCAATATATTCACAGGTGGGTCTACCATACAATCCGTATCAGGCCGTAAATCACCATTACTCCCTTTACTGTAGAATTTCCATAAAGACTGTGGCTGAGAAGTATCTATAAAGCACCTCACCACATCAATATTTATTAACAATAGTGAAGATCTATGATAGTACAACAACCTCGCAGTAGTCTCCGAAGTGAAAATTCCTATTACTTTTGCTGTTTTATAATTATAAAACAAATACTCTATGTGAGATATATCTTCAGAAGAAATCCTACCAGGGAAAATTCTATCAATCAGCTGTACTAAGTGTGTTTTACGCCCTCTTTGAATTAGGTACCCCTTGGGTTTTGGATAATTAACAAATGCCAGTTGATACGGTACCAAAATTAAGTTCCAGAAAACTAGAGGAACCTCCCCTGATTGTCCATGGGTGTCCTTTTAATCAAATTTACTATTAATTTGGTTCCTTTTTAACTCTCCTAAACTCCAAGGATCCCATATTAACAGTTTCTCATCGGTCATTGAGATTACACTATCCTGTGGAGGCCCAGGCAATGTACTTTCTCCCTGTACCCTACTTTGAAGATGCTTTTTATTAGTCTTATGTTTAGGATGCAACTTCTTCAGTTGCTTCCATTCTAAAAGTTTAAACAGTCTCTTAAAGTTCATCTTTCTTTTGCCATGAGACCCACGTATGCTAGCCCCTTCCTTTCTTTTGACATTTTTACTTTTCCCTCTTCTCCTTTTCCCTTCGCTTTCCGCTATTACCAGAAGAAGGTTTAAGGGACAGAATCGCTGTCCAGACTTTTCAACTTATATATAAATGATTTTTCTATGAGCTAGAGAAGATTAAGTATTAACCCCCTCGAGTTTTATTGACTTCTATATCTCTGCTCATGTATATTGATGATGCTGTCCTGATCTCCAGGATGACCACTGGATTACAGAGGCATGAACTAAATTTTCTCAGTTATGCAAAGTGAATGATTTGAGCATTAATTAGAATAAAACCAAGGTTTTGCAATGCAGGAGAAGAGCCCTGAATTTTTGTTGGGGTGCTGGTTGTAACCGTCTTAAAGTAGTTAATGAGTACAAATACTTAAGGGTGGTCTTTTCTGCAGCCTGTACATGGTAAACACTTCCATTTTATTAGAGACAAATTAGCCTCAATTGTTGGAGAAGTTTGTAAGTTTTTTGTCACATATAATTGGAAATCTCCTCTAGCTGCTATTAAAATGCTTGATGTTTTTAAAGTTTGTTCATGTATATTGTATGGTTCAGTGATTTGGAGGCATTCCACTTCACAAGATATTAACAGGTCTCTGAACAAATTTTTACGCTCATTTCTTGGGCTGCCATCTTCTGTACCAGCTGCTCTCTTAAGAATGGAAATGGGAGTATGAGGTTACGGGCGCCCAATTCACCACAGTGGATTCCCAGCGGTGGCGAGCCAGCTAACCACCCGCCGTGGACAAGAAAGGCCCCAAATAGATGTGACGGGAGCGGGACCACGGCAGGGAATCGGACCGGCAGACCACCGCCCGGGGCAGTGCAAACGACGTTACACCAATCCCGGGCTGTGGTCAAAACACCCAGAAGGCACTGGGGCGGCTCGTTCCGGCTGCTGCTGCTATCCCCCCACCGCCTCCATGTTCAGCACGACCACTGCCTCCTCCGCATGCGCCTCCACCACCTCCTCCTCCTCCCCCCCCCTTGCTCGCTCGTCTGCCCTCCGCTCTCCTCTCCCTTCCGCCTCACTCCATCCCGCCACGTCCCCCTGCTGCCGGGTGCCCTTTAAATCTCTCTCCCCAGCCTGTGTTGTTGCTCGTTGCCTGGCAGCGACTCTGCGTGCTTTGTCCCCGGCTGGGAATAGTTCTGCTTGATTCTGGCCGGTGGTTGCCGTTCAGACATTACTTTTTGCTGTTTCCCGGTGGGAATTGCTTTGACCACGCTTTCGGAGATGGTCCGGGCCGGACCTCCGGAAGCATGGTTAATTTTGACCCCTGGTGGGGATTGACTGTGATGAACATCTGGTGCCCGCAAAACAGACGTTCGGGGCGCTTTTGTCCCACCGTGGGATTGACCGTGGTTCACTGTGGTTGACTGTGGGTATTTTCAGATGTTACGAAACCATGCTCAACCAGAGTCAATTGCCAGTGGGGGCGAATGGTCCCGTAACGTCTGTTTGAATCCCGCCAGATGTTCACCACAGTGAAGCACTGGCGGGAATCAAAATAACCACGCTTTCGAGGATGGTCTGAGGACCATCTCCGAAAGCGTGGTCAAAGTGATTCCCGCCGGGGGTGAACTCCTGGCGGGAATCACTTCCCACCCCCCCAACAGATGTGATGTTAACACGCTCAACCACGGTGGAATTCACCGTGGTTGAGCATGTCAACGTCATGTCTGTTCCCTGACCACGGCCCGGAATCGGCGGCTGTGCTACCGATTTCGGGCCGTGGTCAATCTCCCGGGGGGTGGGCGGGCACCGCGGCCACATTGGCCGCTGCGCCCGCCCATCTCCAGGAGGGCGGGCTGCTGGAGGAGCGGGGCTGTGCGGCCGCATGTAGCGCCACGCAGCCCCACCCCCTCCCCAAATGTCTCTTGATGTGCCGGTATTCGTCCCGGCGGGAAATCAATAGGGTGATTCCGTGACGGGGCGAATGCCGCCCCATCACGTCTGAAATCACCCAGTGATCTCGTAACGTCTGAAAATACCCTTAGATTTACAAGTGGTGGTAAAATTAGCAGCTTTAAATTATTGGTTTAAGCTGCTTTCCCAGTTGCCATCTAGATTCACTAAATTATGTTACTTACAGGATCTAGAAGTAATTCCTAGACCCCCATGCCCCCACCCCTCCTCCTGACTCCTCCCTCCAAATCTTCCCTTCCCCTAACCTGGCTCCCATGGACCCACCCCTTCTCCTGACTCCCCTCCCTTACACCTTCCCATTCCCTAACCCGGCTCCCACACTCCTGCTCCTCCTCCTGACTCCCCACACACACCTTCCCAATCCCTAAATGGAACAATTCAACACTGAACAATTTTTTCAAACTGCCTTAACTCTGTTGTTTCAGTTGACACGGTCAGTGTAGACAACGGTATAGAATTGGTTTGATAGAATGTAATTCTGTGTGAAACGACAACGTTAAGGCAGTTTGAAAAAATTGTTCAGTGTTGAATTACGATAGTAAATTAATGCCTAATAATGAAAAAATGTGATAGCTTAGTGATATATGTTAATAAGAGTAAGTATGTATTGTGAGGAATTAAGTACATATCTTACGTTTATGTTGATGGTAAATTATGAAAGAGATAGAAAAATCTGTAGATAATTTCCATGCTTTTTGGTGTTTAATTTTGGTTGTAATGTGTGTTAAATATTTTTTGAATAGGAATTGTAATATATTTTCACTGTGGAATGTTGGATAAGAGGGAAGTTTTTTTTGTTTGGAAATGGTCCTACCTTTAACATTTTTTGAAACCATTGTTTTTTTGTTTGGATAATTCACATTTAGAATTGCATTACAAACTGAATATTGCTTTGTGTAGACTTAGATGTGAGCAAATGCCTTCAGCAATGACGTTGGCTATGTCGAGTTTTAAGAAGGTGTACCTGTGCTATGGGCATGGCCGAAGACATTATTCACTATATATATTGGAGTCCTCTTATTTTGAAGCAATTAGACAAATTATTGATCCCATTTATGTAAAAAGTCTCTTTTTTGCCTAAGTGGGAGAAAGTGATATAGTTGTTGCAGAATACCAACCCTCAAGTTATTTTCAACCTTGTTCTGTTTGCCTGTAAGGCAAAGCGGATCAGGGTAAAAGGTATTCTATGCTGCATTCTGATTGATTAATTAATTAATTAATTAAGTATATGTATTTTATGCATATTTCTGTTCCTACTTTTTATGTTTTATATATTATGTGATGTTCCTTTTATTCTATTTTATTTGTAGTTTTACTTTTGGCCATGGTGAAAGCTACAGCCATTTAATAAACTGAACTTAACATCTTTATTAATGACTTGGATGAAAGAGTAGAGGAGATGCTTCTCAAATCTGCAGTTGACACAAAACTGGGAGGGAAAGCTAACACCCTAGAAGACAGAAACAAGATTCAAAACGATCTTGACAGAATGGAAAGCTGGGCACAAACTAATAAAATGAAATTCAACAGAGATACATGCAAAGTTCTGCATTTAGGTAAAAAAAATAAAAAAATCTAATGCACAAGTATAGGATGGGTGATACCCGGCTTGGCAGCAGCACATGTGAAAAGGATCTTGGGGTTGTAGTTGATCACAAGCTGAACATGAGTCTGCACTGGTCAGATCTCATCTGGAGTACTGTATCCAGTTCTGGGCACAGCATTTTAAGAAGGACATTGACAAACTGGAACGGGTTCAGAGGAGAGCGAAAAAGATGGTCAAGGGTCTGGAAACCAAGTCCTATGAGGAAAGGCTGAAGGAGCTGGGTACATTTAGCCTGGAGAAGATTAAGGGGAGACAGGATAGCGGTCTTCAAATATTTGAAGGATTGACACACAGAAGATGGAGCAGACTTGTTCTCTGCTGCTCCTGAGGGTAGGACTAGAACCAATGGACTCAAATTACAAGAAAACAGATTTTGGCTAAACATGAGGAAGAACTGCCTAATGGTAAGAGCTGTTTGACAGTGGAACAGACTGTCTGGTGGGCTCTCCTTCACTGGAGGGTTTCAAACAGAGGCTCAACGGCCATCTGTCAGGGATGAAGTAGCTCTGCATTTCCTGCACTGAACTGGCGGGTTGGACTAGATGACCTCTGAGGTACCTTCCAACTCTAAGATTCTATGATTTATTTGTTTTGTAAGCCCGAACCATTTGGGAAGGGTAGGAAAAAAATTGGGAAAATAAGTAAAATAAATATTTTAGTTCAATCCTTACAGAAGAGGGAAACTGTTGGCGCACAGCCCACAGGCTATGGCGTTCAGCCTCGCAGGAACCTGGAGGGAGGTATCAAATAGGACCCTGCAGGGCCCTGTCCAGGGCCTGGTGCTATTCAACATCTTTATTAATGACTTGGATGAAGGGGTGGAAAGAATACGTATCAAGTTTGTAGATGACATAAATCTGGGAGGAGTAGCAAACACCTTGGAAGACAGGATTTTAAAAAAATCTTGAAAGTTTGGAAATCTAGGCTGAAATTAACAAAATGAGATGCGACTCAGATAAATGTAAAGTTCTGCATGGGGGGGGGGACTGGGGGAGACACAATGCATGTGTAAGATGGGGGATTCCTGGTTTGACAGCAGCACATGTTTAAAGGATCTAGGGATTGTGGCTCATCACCAACTGAACATTAGGGGTAGGACTCGGGAAACAATTTTGGTTTCCGTTTATTTCGGATCTGCTGCTCATGAATTTCAGTTCTCCTATCGGTTTTCGTTCTCCCAGTTTTGTTTTTTTAACATAGCATTTTTCTCCAGTGAAGTCAATGGGGAAAAACTGCAATGTTAGAAATACAATTAAAAAACCAATGCAAAAGAACAGATAGGGCTGAAACTGAAAAAGAACTGAAATTTCTGAAAGAACTGAAAGTGCCATTATCGGTTACTTTCAGTTCTTGGCAATACCGAAAGTCTCATCCCTACGAGTCAGCAATGCAATTTAGGCTGCACTGAACAGAAACATTGTTTCCAAGTAAGCAGATGTAATAATTCCACTCTATTCGACACTGGGAGCTGCACCTCTGTTCTACCCCACCTGGAATTGCGTGTCCAATGTGTCTCATTTTAAGGAGACATTGGAGCAGGTTTAGAAAAGGACAAGGATGATAAAAGGTTTGGAAAGCAAGCCTTATGAGGCAAAGCTGAAGGAACTAGGTATGTTTGAAGAGAAAATTAACGGGAGACATGATAGTAGTTTTCAAATAGCTAAAGGGCTCCCACCAAGAAAATGGCAGGGAACTGTTCTGCATTGTTAGAGAGAGCAGGACTAGACAACGGCTCAAGTTACAGGAAGGTAGAGTCTGGTTAAATATCAGGAAAAACATCTTAAGAGTAAGAGCTGTTTCACAGTGGAACATGGTGTCTAGGGAGGTTCTCCATTGCTGGAGGTGGTTTTTAACAATTATTTATTAAAGGCTAGACAGCCATCTGTTGGGGTGTTGTAGCTGTTGTCATCCTGCATCCAAGCAGGGGTTGGACTAGATGACCTCTGAGTTACCTCCCAACCCTAAGATTTTATGATCTTTCAAGTACCTTAAACAGAATGTTTTTTTCTTTCTTTTAAAAAACAACAAAACAAAAAACAACAAAAACAGCTGGTCAGTGGACAGTGATAAAAGCAACAACAACTAAAACATCTGGAAACTATGAAGCAGAGATTGAAGAGGAGCTGCTTGGTGACAAGGTACAATATACCATGGCTTACGCGCTAAACACTCAAGCAAGGCTTCCTGTGACCTTTAATGCCCTAGTGTGGATGGCTGCTTGGATGTTGTGCTATATTTGTAGAGTTTTTCAAGAAAAAACAACTACAAACACACACACACACACACACACACCCAAACCAAACCAGACACTCCAGCAGATGCTTATAAACCATTAAAAAAAATATAGTCACTTTTCTTCTCCAATGAAATGCTTACAGGACTAAGCATATATAGCAGAGGTGGGCAAATGGCGGTTCAAGAGTCACATGCAGCTCTTGGGCTCCTGTACTGCAGCTCTAACCAGAAGTGGCTGCCTGGGGGCAGGGCCGGCCCCAGGCATGCGACATGTGCAGCCGCACATGGCCCCGCCGCCAGCTGGGGCCCCGCACTTGCCTGGCTGGGCAGCAGGCTGCAGCCAGCTTCTCCCCCAGAAAGTGATTCTTCCTCCCCTCCCTGGCTCCAGACCCCATCCCTCACCTGCCTCTGCCTTCTAGTAGTGCTGCAGCAGCGGCAGCAGCAGCGGGGACACTGGATCGGGCTGGGAGATAAGGCTGTTTACAAACAGCTCCTCCCCACGTGCTGATCAGAAGGTTGCTACCTTGTAAAGAAGGTTCTTCGAGATGGCTCCCAACATTCTCACAACTGGGTTGTGCGCGCTCACCCTGTTCAAATAATAGACCACATGATGGTCTTGAGCTCCTCTGGTATAAAAAGAACCCTCCCCCTCTGAATGACAGTTCCTTTCAACCCTTTCTAGAAATATAAGAAAAGAATTCCATGCGGGGCTGGAAGGGTGGGTGTTGTGAGAATGTTCGGAGCCATCTCAAAGAACCTTGTTTGCAAGGTAGCAACCTTCTGTTCTTCTTCGAGTGGCTCCTCACATGATATTTTTACATGGCTCCGCCGGGTGGGGAGTCCGTGGGCGCGCCAGTGCATGGATGGGGCATGCACACAGCTGCACACACATCCCCACTCACCCACCACTCATCCACACCCACATAGTAACCACCATTTCCCCCGGTTGCTCCGTGCGTGGGGATGAGTGGGGGGGTGAGTGGGGATGCGTGTTAGGCGAGCGCGCACGCACCCCCACTCACCATGGGCGCGTGCACCACGTCATTCACATGGGGTTCCCCCACCCATGAACACACAGAAATCTGCGTGTTTACGGCTGGGAGGAGAGACCCGTGTAAAAAGGGCCACATTCTCACAACTGTCTTACTTATACTATCTTAGGTAGGAATTTAGGATGTAAAGCAATATCTATTCTGTCTTGGAAAATAAATCTGCAAATATGGTTCTGAGATTATTATGGCTGCTATTTCACTAACTCTTCTTAATGAAGTTATTGCTAACAGGAATACTGTCTTTAAACCCGCACCCCATAACCAGTTCATTTGCACCCCCATATAATCAATTCACGCTGCCCCGTGGGCACAAATTAAATGGTTATGGGTGGGGGCAGCGTGAATAGATTATATGGGGGCGGGGGCAGAAATGAACTGGTTATGGGGTGGGGGCAGCATGAACTGATTATGGGGGCACAACTGAACTGGTTATATGTCTCTTTTCATGGCATAATGCGCTTAATAAGCTAGCTGCATTTTGGGTGTCTTGTGTGTGTGATAGCAGCACCGCTGGACTGGTCACACCGCATGTGTGCACAAGGCACAGGCGGCACTGGCATCAAGAAGCAACAGGCCCTGGAGGCCAGACTGGCTAAGCTCACCCCCTGGCCCCTCCTCCAGTAAGACAGTGGACCAGTCAGTCTCTCTGTGCCTGTGTCACTGCCCGCCTGGCTGCCCCTGCAGTGGAACCACTCCTGGGGAGTGGTGATAGACACTCGGCTGGGGAGGGGGAGAAGCATTAGGAGGCCATGCTTCTCCATGGTTGCTCAGAGAGATGGAGAATGGGAATCCTTCCTGTCCAGAGGGAGTAAGTTTTATGTAAATGTATACACTTGCATAATTAGGTGTGGCCTAATGATGCAAATTAGGCCCCGCACCAAGACTTCGCACATGGCCTCACAAACCCTGGGGCCAGCCCTGCCTGGGGACAAGTCCATGCTGCTCCCGTAGGAAAAAGAGAAACCAATCACCAATTTGGCCACTGGGGGCTGTAGGAGCATGCCCTGTGCTGTTACTGCTGCTGCATGAATCCACCAGACTGCCTCAGAACCAGAGCTTTGATGCAAGGAGGAAGCTGGGGAAAACAGCACTGCCTTTTCTAAGAATTGGGGAAGCTGCAAATCAATGTAATGTATGTTGTGGCTCTTGGCAATATGAACATTTTGGTATGTGGCTCTTAGGCCTGGGAACTTTGCCCACCTGTGTTATTTTGTAAGTATAACACATGCAGCTGATGTCTAGATTTATTCTGGGGAAGGGAATAGAAAGGTATTGTGCAAAATATCTGGATGTCAGATTCAAGTAAATTAAGTGCTGAAAATGAAATTCAGTTAAGTCTCTGTCCCTAAATATTTAATGTTAAGAAATGTTAATTTCTGCATGTTACTATGAATAGCTAGCTATAAATTTAACTGTTAACTTAATATGCTCTAAATATGAAATGCAGCTCCATTTACTATGCAGAAAGGTAAACTTTTATAAATTGAATGCAGCATTAAACATTTATGAATTGCATGTTAATTTAAATGCATGCTTGACATACAGTATGGGGTCCCCCCCGAGATAACACCCTCCACTCTGGCCCCACTGCTTCTCCAGATTTGCTAGACAGCCTTAAAACTAAAAAGCATTTAAATTTTTTCTTCAAACTGAGAATCAAATATGGATTATATGAATGCCAGGAAATACATTAAAACAACCTTTTTTTAATCTGTGATAAAGGGAGTGTTTCTAGGCAGGGGAGACTAGCTCCAAGGAAAGGCTTCAGTACAAGAGCCAAAGCTGATAAGCATTGCATTCAAGCAATTTCTTTGTGGTGGAAGTGTTTAGACGGTGTTTTCAGCTAGTCAATTAGTCTGAATAAGAATGGGTTAGACAACCAGTATTAACCTTGAGGGGATATTTTCTATAAGCTGAAACTGACTTTTCTAAGTTAAGATAAACTCTGCTAGGAAAAAGTTAAAAAAAAGCATCCCAATTGTACAGTATCTAATTATTCAAACGTTTACAGCACAGTTGGTAATAAGTTTTTAACAGGCCAATTAACCCATATGTAAATAATAAATGCTAAACAAGGGTGATGCTTAAGACTTTCTTCTTAAGATGAGGGTTATATTTGTGTAGTATCTACTGATTCTACTGTTAGGTTTAACTACAGTACAGGCCAATTAGCTCAGCAGAATCTCCAACCACCTGTATGTGCTTTTGAGTGTTCTGTTAAATGCACATATAGCACTTCTAAACATAGCAAAATTCACATGATTATTTCCAAGCTACTGTAAACATTTATCATCCTAAATAGAGAACTGCATTGTGTGTCTGATACTCACAGAACATGTTTGGACTAGTGAATTCATCTAAAATTTAATATTAGAGATGGAATGTATGCATCCTAGTATTGCCACTGAATACTCATGGATAATTACAGGTACCGATACACTCCCACCCAACACTACAGACCCTTAGAAGAGAACAAAAATAAGACCTTGTGACAATGAGAAACCATTCCAATGTGGTGCTGCCCCCATTCTTTAGGTACTGAGTACTAACACGTACCATAGGCAGAGCCATATCAACTGGTGAAATGCACTCACAGAACTAGACACACTTTCCAAAAGCTTTCAACATTAGATGGTGCCATGGTATTTCAAAAGATTCAACAAATCAATGCTTCAAAACTGCAGACAGAAGCATCACTGAAAATGAGAAAGTTGGGAACAGGATAAATATTTGGTTGTGCAAGCTGATTAGAGCTTGCAACTTCCTGTTATTTCAACAGTTATGAAGGGTACTTGGAACTCATAGAAGTGCTCCTTTACCTCAAACAGTAAAATGGCCCCAATCAGAAACTCAGGTCAGAGTGAAAACAGCACTCCCAATTAAATACCATGCACGCTGACGCCAGTCTTTCTGGTGCGGAGTATGAGTTCATGGCCACCATGGGCATGCCTCAAGTGGTGAGTGGCCCGACACATGATGGTGGCCACACACTGGATTTGGTTTTCTGCATTGGCCTACAGGCGGGGGATCCGTTAGTGGGGGATGTGGTGGGATCACCCTTGTCATGGATGGATCATTATCTCCTTCGGACCTGGCTCCTGGCGCACATCTGTCCCCGGAAAGGTACGGAACCAATTTGGTGGGTTCACCCTTGGAGACTTATGGAACCGAATTGGTTCTGGAATGCTCTGGGGGAAGATACCCTCTGATCGCGATGCCCGCCTGCACGATGACCTTGTTGCTTTTTGGAACACCTGGTTATCAGAGGCCATCGACCAGGCGGCTTCCAGGTGTCTTCTTCCTGAGCATCGGAGCTGCAGGTCCCCATGGTTTATGGAGGACCTACAGCAGCTAAAGAGAGAAGGAAGGTGGTTAGAGTGACGGTGGGAATGCTATTGCCAGCTATCGACCTGTCTCTAACCTTCCCTTTTTATAGGGAAGGTTACTGAATGGGCGGTGGCCCAGCAGCTTCAGGATCATCTCAACCTGGTCAGTTTTCTGGACCCCTTGCAGTCTGGCTTTCGTCTGGGGTATGGCACTGAGACTGCACTTGTGGCCTCAGTCGACGACCTGTGCTGTGCTTTAGATCAGGGACAATCAACCCTTTTGGTCCTGGTGGATCTATCGGCTGCTTTTGATACCGCTGACCACGAGATGCTGGTAACTTGTCTGCAAGAACGTGTCAGGGTGGGTGGGCGGGATTGTTCTTGAATGGTTCTGCTCATTTCTGGCCAGAAGAACTCACTGTGTGGTCCTGGGGGACTGTACTTGGTTTCCCCAGGCTCTCACGTGTGGAGTCCCACAGGATTCTATTCTGTCCCCTCTCCTGTTCATCGTGTATATGCAGCCTTTGAGCGAGGTTGAGAGAGGATCTGGAGTTCGATGTTATCAATATGCTGACGACACTCCGGTCTACCTCTTGTTTTCAGCAGACCCAGACTTGGCAGTCTTGCTGCTTACTCAGTGTCTGACAGCTGTGGGGGACTGGATGAGGGTGAGCCACCTGAAGTTGAATCCCCAAAAGACGGAGATGATGCTGGTGGGGAGAGCCGAGGGAGTGTAGGCCTCTATCACTGATGAGGTGTGCTCTGCCTTGGTCCCTCAGGTTCGCAGTCTGAGTGTGCTCCTCGACTCGCAGCTCCGCATGGACACCCAGGTAACGACTGTGGCGAGGAGTGCATTCTGTAAATTGCATCTGGTATGACTGTTATGGCCATACACTTTAGATTGTGACCTTGCCACCACCATTCATGTTTTCATCACCTCAAGGTTTGATTACTGTAATGCGTTCTATGTGGGGCTACCCCTGGTGACAGTTCGAAGACTGCAGCTGGTGCAGAATGTGGTGGCCCGCCTCCTTAGGGGGATAGGCCGTCGGGATCATATAGCTCCGGTGCTCCATTCGCTGCACTGGCTGCCTATAGCCTTCCAGGCCCAATTCAAGGTGTTGGTGCTGACCTATAAAGCCCTACATGGCCTGGGCCCCACCTACCTATGAGACCACCTCACCCCCCGGATTCTGGAATGGCCTCTGCGGTTGGCTGGGAGCACCCTTTTGGAGGTCCCTCATGTTTGGCGGGGTGTCACATTGGAGAGGATGTTCTTGGATGCTGCACCTTGTTTGTGGAACTCCCTCCCGGCAAAGATCTGCCAGTCCCCGGATCTCCCTTCCTTCAGGCGCCAACGTAAAACCTGGTTGTTCCATTGGGCTTTTGGTGGAGGAGATGGGTAGTGGGAGGGTTTGGGGGGTTGGTTATGACCCATTTGGAGTTCTGTTTTTTTCATTTGTATTTATATTTATTATTTTTATATTGTACACTTCCCCAGGCTGCCCAGGCGGAAGGTGGTGGGTTATCAATTTTTGAAAATAAATCAATAAATCATTGTATTACAAATAGCATTCTAGTGTCTATTTATTCACAGGTGTCACAGAAACTGCATGATTTGGCTGGGATAAAACTGCTTGCTTTAGTTGGCTTGCAGTGCATGTTAAATGCCTTTAAAATACTTGGTAGAAACAGAGTATTAACCAGACCCTACAGGAAATGGCAAAGTATCGTTTGTATACCGTATTCGGAACGGCACTATGAAAATATACAAGACAGCATGATCTGCTCCAAGAAACATTCCAACTATGTTTCTGAACTGCTCAGATGTGCCAAGCTGGTGTTGATAATCTCACCACATCTGCTAACTTCAGATGGACACATCAGCAAAAGCTTAGTTTTGCAACTACAGGCCACTGCAATGAGGGATGCAATTAGTTGAGAGTAAAACCTAGATTCACAGTCAAGAGAGGATACAAGTTCTTGAGATCAGATGAGAAAATCTCTCTCTGCACTCTTGGGGGGGAAAGAGTAGAACATTTCAGCATTTAAATAGCAATATTTTTGTTCATTGGTTGTTATGCTGATGAAACCTCCAATGTTAGGGTGGTGGATCAAAAGACAGCATCATTTGACGGTGGCTAAACAGCTATGTGACGTGTG
Source organism: Sphenodon punctatus (assembly GCA_003113815.1). Classification (NCBI taxonomy): domain Eukaryota; kingdom Metazoa; phylum Chordata; class Lepidosauria; order Sphenodontia; family Sphenodontidae; genus Sphenodon; species Sphenodon punctatus. Next base: position 535,719 of record QEPC01008345.1, on the reverse strand, counting down.
GGTTTTTATTCTGTCCATTTTAGTGGATTCATTTCCACATCACAAGTATACCAGTACAACTCATATTCTCTCTAGCAATTCTAACAGAGTGAAGTTTCCTATTGCTCAAAACTCCATGCTGGGTGTCTGTCAAAACATTGTAAATTTGTAACTTACCACATCACTAGCACTGGAAAACTCATTGTTAACTAAGCTTTCAAGAGCCATCCACCGCACTGGCCTGTTTTCATTATCTCCAAGACAATGGTAATCCATGGGGAACAGGTCTCTGGACAGGGCATTGTCTGTAATCTTTACCTGAAGGGCATCATCAATGCTGCACGTTAAAACAAACAGAAAAAGAGCACTTAGTTGTAACAGATACAAAATATTTACAACGAAGTTATTCATTTTCTAAAATACCACACATGCAGATCTTGGCTGGTGATAATCCTCATCCGTAACAGAGCCCTGCATGGGTTACAATAGCAAGCCCGATTCAATCCAGACCATCCCAGGAAATGCCTGATCCTTGCCTGGCCCAAAATGGAGTGCAGGATCAGGGTGTCTGACTCAAACTGTCCCAGAGTGGCTCTGCCACTGAAGTTCTGCACCTGAAAAGCACACTGTATGTGAACACCTGCAACAGTATACCCTCCCTCCCACTCCCCCCAGCACTCCACCTCTTGCATGGAGTCCTGCAAGGTTCCATTCTGTCCCCTCTCTTGTTCCAATGTGTATATGTAGTCGCTTGGTGAGGCTGTAAAGAGGTTTGGTGTCCGGTGTCATGAATATGCGGATGACACCCAACTTTACGTTTCTTTCTCATCTGATCCTGACCCGGCAGTCTCGGTGCTTACTCGGTGTTTAGCGGCTGTGGGGGACTGGATGAGGGTGAGCTGACTGAAGCTGAATCCTGACAAGATGGAGGTGATGTTAGTGGGGAAGGCGGTGGGGTTGGCATCCCCCATCATTGATGGGGTCTGCCCTCTGCTGGTTCCCCCAGGTTCGTAGTCTGGGAGTACGCCTTGATTCCCAGCTCCACCTGGGTGTCCAGGTAGGGGCTGTGGCGAGGACTGCTTTTTGCCAATTACATCTGGTGAGGCAGTTTCGGCTGTGTGTCTCAAGACTCCGACCTGGCCACTATCACCCATGCTTTCATCATCTCAAGACTAGACTATTATAATGTGCTCTACGTGGGGCTACCCATGCTGACAGTTTGGAGATTGCAGCTGGTGCAGAATGCAGCAGTCTGCCTCCTTACGGGGATGGGTCAGTGGGAGCATATTACACCAGTGCTCAGTTTTCTGCACTGACTGCCTATAGTCTTCCGGGCCCGATTTAAGGTGTTGGTATGTAGTAAAGCCCTAAATGGTGTAGGCCCTACCTATCTGCAGGACCACCTCACTCCCTAGGCTCTGGATCGGTCCCTGCGGTTACCCGGGAGCGCTTTCCTCGAAGTCCCCAAGGTATTCCGGGGGGCGATGATGGAGAGGACGCTCTCGGTGGCTACACCAAGGCTGTGGAACTCACACCCGGCAGAGGCCCGAATGGCCCCAAACCTCCCTTCCTTTCAACCGAGATGTAAAACCTGGCTGCTCCACCAGGCTTTTGGTGAAGGATATGGGTAAGGGAGTGGGTTAGGGTGGGCTGTGAATTTGGGGGTTTACACCCTCCAATGTTTTGTTTTATAATATTTTATATTTATTATTGTCACATTTTATTGTTTTTTATTAATCATAAGCTGCCCTGAGCTGCCTTGGCAGGAGGGGCGGGGTATAAAATTGTTAAAATAAGAATAAATTTACTGCACAGGGAAAGGCATAAAGCAAGGCACAGTCCTGGATCCGTTCAGAGCTACAGGGGCCAGCAACTGTTTGTAGTCAGCTAGCAGCCAACCAACAGAGAGATGGGGAAGGAAGGAAATGTGTGGCTTGCTGGCAGTATATTTGACTCTGGTTCTAGAATAGTAGTCTTGTTCCTACAGGGTCTAGGGAGGAAGAGTAAGGGCCAGAAAGTGAGAGATCAGGTTAGGGAGGACCTAAAAAGTTTTAAAGCTGACCAAAGTATGCCCTTTTCACTATTTCCCATTTACACAGAGGCAGTGATGTGGAGTGAAAAACTTTCTGCTGAAAAATTTCCACAACGGAAAAATTTTCACTAGCAAATTTATTTTCCAGGGCTTGAGGGAATTTTCCACTAATATATTATTCTGTGAAAATTTTCCATTTCTAAAAATGTAAGTGAAACCAAAACCAAAACTGTGATTGCATCAGATAGCTGGAAGTGAAACTGAAACCGAAACCGAAACCAAACCTAAGCACACAAAGCAGTGTCCCATTTCTTTTCTTGAGCTGTGGAGGTTGGAATCAAAATCTGTTCATTTTTGAGGAAATACTTTCTGCTTTTGGTTTGAGGTAGTCATAATGCCTAATCTGAAAAAAGTTGTGTATGGCATCAAATATAGGTAAAATAAACATGCCAAATCAGATCACAATCTATTTAGGGCATCAGAAAATTTCCAGAAAATTTACATAGGAAATTTTGCACAGGAAAATGTTCTGATTCATAATTTTTCCAGAAAACCCACATCACTACACTGAGGGCTAGCTTTGCCTCCCAACTCTCCTGGCTACATCAAACATCCCATGACTCAGGGCATTCCTGGAGCTGCAGCTTAAAAATCTTTTACTATCTCTGTCCAAACCGACCAGAGTAGCATTGGAAGGAATCATAACTCAACAAAGCTGATGAGGTCCTGTAAGGTTCAGAAGGGCACTAATCTTTGATAGGTTTTTTAAAGCCAAACTCATTCCCAGATCTAGGAAATGCTAATCTGAAGTTGCAGCTAATCATTATGCAGACTATTAAGAAATACGGCAGAGTTAAGATTCCTTGGATATAGTTAAAATGTTTTCTGAATTAAATGGTGAGTTCCAACAGCCTATACCAGGCAGGAATGAGAGAGAAGTGTTTGGCAGATTTGTTTCATTTATTTATTTTATTTATTACATTCTTACCTCGCCATCCTCCTGCACAATGGCGGCTCAGAGTGGCAACATATAAAAATACAATAAAATACATAAAACAAAGTATTATAATATTAAAATTACTAAAAAGGCTAAATGCTAAAGGCAATAAAAATACCCCCACCTACCCCCCTTTCCTGAAGGCCCAGCGGAACAACCAGGTCTTACATGATCCTTGGTCTGGGGATAAACGGGCCACCGAGAACGCCCTCTCCATAGTGGCCCCCCGCTTTACGCGGGCGACCTCCAGGAAGGTGCCCCCGGCGGACTGAAGGGGAACGCGGAGGGTGAGGTGGTCTCTGAGATATGAGGGGCCAAGACCGTGTAGGGCTTTATCGGGCAAGACTAACATCTTAAATCTTGCTCGGTACGCTATAGGCAGCCAGTGCAGCGCGCGGAGCACGGGGGTGATGTGTTCTCGTCAGCCAGTCCCCGTCAGGAGACGAGCCGCTGCGTTCTGCACCAGCTGCAGCCTCCAAACCAGCATTAAGGGAAGCTCCACATAAAGCATGTTGCAGTAGTCTAGCCTCGAGGTCTGGAAATATAGGGATGCAGCCTCCGCACCAGATACAGCTGGCAGAAGGCAGCCTTGGCCACCATCTCCACCTGCCGCTCTAGGTGGAGAGCTGGGTCCAACAATATCCCCGGACTCCAAACCTGCTGGGCTACGGGAGGGCGGACCCCCGCTACGAGGGGAGCCGACACCTCCCTCGCCCTACCCACCACCATCACCACCGTTTTATCAGGATTGAGCCTGAGTCTGCTCTGCCGTAACCAATCCGCCACGGCCTCCAAACACTGGGACAGCACCGAGACGGCAGGACTTGGGTCAGTTGAAAAGGAGAGGTAAAGCTGGGTGTCAGCAGCATATTGGTGGCAACGCACACCAAACCCTTTCACGATCTCCCCCAAGGGCTGCATATATACATTAAACAATAGTGGAGACAAGATGGAACCTTGCGGAACGCCACAATCCAGGGCCTGGGGGCTAGAAGACTCAGCCCCCAGGACAACTCGTTGGCTTCTCCCCAAGAGGAATGACCAAAATCATTCAAGGACAGTCCTGTCCAGACCCCCCAGGGCTCGCAACTGTCTCAGCAGCAGCCTATGGTCCACTGTATCAAAAGGTGGCCAAGAGATCTAGCAGTACCAGATGCGTTGAACGTCCTGCATCCATCTCCCGGCGGAGATCATCCACCAAGGCCACCAACACCGTCTCTGTGTCATAGCCGGGGCGGAAACCCAATTGAAATGGGTCAAGGAAACCGATGCTGTCAAGGTGAACCTGGAGCTGTAGTGCCACCGTCCGTTCAATAACCTTCCCTAAAAAGGGAAGGTTAGACACAGGTCGGTAACTGGCGAGTGCGTCCACATCCAAAGATGGCTTCTTCAGCAGGGGGCGCACCACGGCCTCGAGACCAGGGGGCAAACTCCCCTACCAAAGGGACGCGTTGATGACCCTTTCACTAGCACTGACTCCAAAGTCTCCCTGGAGGCTTTAACCAACCAGGACAGGCATAGATCTAGTTCACAGCTGGTGGCTCTAACAGACCCCAGGACATCCATAGCATCAACTGGCATCATTTCCTGAAACTCATTCAAAGAAGATGGACCAGACGGGGCCTCCATTTCCTCACGCTCCACCTCCACTGCCCCTAATCCAGTGTCAAAGTTGCTCTGGATTCGAGCGATCTTGTCTGCAAAGTAGGTGGCAAACTCCTCACAGTGGGCCTGGGACAAGTCTCCATCCAGGCGGAGGGAGGCCGGACTGACCAGTCCCCGCACCACCCGGAACAACTCCACTGGACGCAACTTTGCAGAACTCTTTCTTTGCCATCCTCACAACCTCAACATAGGACCTCAAATGGGCCCTATGGAGAAGTCGGTCGGATTCAACGCGAGTCCGACACCAGCGTTGCGCTAGTCGCCTACCTGCCTGCTTCATACACCACAGCCCCTCAGTAAACCAAGGGGCCCTGCAGTGACGAGACAGAGGTAGGAGATGTCTCGAAGCCACCCTGTCAATAGCCTCCCCGAGCAAGATGTTCCAATCATGGACGAGTTCATTGACAGAGCGGCCGTAAGGATCTAAGGTTAACGGGCCTTAGATGGAACCGTTGAGGTTCCATCAGCCTCCGGGGGTGGACCAACCTAACTGGTTCATTCCCCTTCTGGAGGTGGTGTGCTGAGAGACTGGCCTGTAGGAGGTAATGATCCGTCCACGACAAGGGCGTGGCCCTCACATCCCCCACTACCGGATCATCCGCCTCAAGGCCAGAACAGAACACCAGGTCGAGGATGTGCCCCCCCCCCCCCATGGGTCGGGCAGTTAACAACTTGGGACAAGTCCATGGTTGCCATGAACTCTCGCTCCGCTCCCACGAGGCCGGTATTGACATGAGTATTGAAGTCCCCAGGACCAAGGTCCTGGAGGAGTTCAGCACCACCGTCGAGACCAGCTCTGCTAGAGTGGCAAGGGATGCCGCTGGGCAGGAAGGGGCCCGGTACACCAGCAGCACCGCTAAATTGCCCCCAGCCAAATTGAACACCACATGGAGGGCCTCGATCCCCAGAATCTCCTGGACTGGATACCTCCTAACAGGCCATGTCTCTCTAAAAATAATAGCTACACCACCTCCCCAGCCCCCATGCGGGGCTGGGGCTGCATGGCATACCCAGCTGGAACGAGATCGGCCAGAATTGGCCCCGCCTCCTCGTCCATTCAGGTTTCCGTAATACATACAATGTCTGCAGCCCCGTCCAGAATCAGATCTTGGATTACTGGGGCCTTATTAGCCACAGACCTTGCATTGAGCAGCATCAGCCAGACCTTAGACCTGCTCCTCCCTCATCTCCAGTGGGGGTGGGGGAGGATCTTTTGACCTCCACAAGGGACCTAGGACCCCTGGGAGCTCGAACCACACACCCCCGTGGACCATACCATCCCTGTCCCAGAAACCCCTCCTACCGGTTGCTCTCCCAAAGCCCTCAGAGATCACCACCCCCTTTCCCTAGAATATCCCTCCCCCACAGTCTCCCTGGGGCTCCCTCTCTCACTGGGGGACCCCCCGTTATCACCCTGTAAACTCTGTGCCACCCACCCACGCAACGCGGTATTTAAGCGCTGCAGTTGTGTAAGGTTAGTGGGGGTTGGAGAAGAGGAGTACAGGAGAGAAGAGCCAGGTGGCAGGATCCTGACGCGCAACACTGCCTGTGATCTTCTGCTGGTGAGCGGGATGCGGAGAGGAACTTAAGAAAGACTCCCCTACAAGGTATGGACTTCGTTGCAGGGACCTGTGATTGACTTGGCACTTACTATCTGGTCTACCTGGCCCGATTAACACCCTGTGAACTCTGTGTCGCTCACCCATGCAACGCGGTATTTAAGTGCTGCAGTTTGCTTGCGGCAGCGCCTCAGGCGCGCGCCTACGCGTGTCACGCCTAAAGGCTGCACCCGCAAGGGTGTGCCCTTGTGCACGTGGCCTTAGGCAATGGCCAGGCGATAAATGGGGTAAGGTTAAATTTGTGCGTTAGTCATTATAACAGCTGCAGTCTGTGAAGTGTCAAGGTCATACTGTGGAGATTGCAGTCTGCGCCACTCTTCTGCTGATTACAAACTAAGAGGATCTGGTGTTACTATTTGGATTCGGACTAAGGGAAAGCTTTTAATTCCCAGTAAGGGGTTCCCTCCTTTTGTATTTATCCCTGCAGGGTGGTTTATAGCTGATATTGGAAGGTTATTCCTCCTATATTACTACTGTCTTTTCAGCATGTCTCAGAAAAGGAGAAGACAGGGGTGTATAGGTGTTTTAGATCAGGAATCTAAGCAGAGTAAAATTGATTCTTTTGCAAGAAAACAGCCAACTCCTCAGGCTGAATTTTCTGATTGTGTATCTACCTGTTCATCAAACCCAAATGATCCTTTACAGGATCCCTTTACAGTTTAAGATTGTGAAGCAGTAAACTCCCCTACAACTCCAATCTCTAATAGTTATACTCAGTTATGTAAAGACCCTGACTTGGACACTATCTCCCCTCATGGGAATTTATTCGAGATCTTGGGCTCTCAGTGTTTCCTAATCAGTGATTTAATAAGACAGTTATCCAGGCAGTTATCAACTGCCAATCTGCCCAGTTAAAATCAGTTCCTGACCTTTTATCTATTCTAGTAGAGGAGAAAGCTAAGTTACATTTAGCTCAATTTCAATCCATACCCTCTGATAAATCTCATTCTTATTTGAGGAGGAAGGAGTGAGCTCAGGAGATTATGGTACAGCAATCAAATTCAAGGTTGCAAATGATGGACAATAAGAGTGATTACTGTTTAGCAGATTCTGGGGCCCTGGCCAGCTATGGATCTAATCCAATAGAGCAGGCCTTCAGACCCATTCAGGTAGATAAAAATGCACTGGTGTTAAAACATTTTCCACTAGCAGAAGGATATTTTCCTAACTGGCAAGGTAAAAGCCGTATCCAATATTTTTTAAGTCAAATGCTGAATTATGAATTCCCATTTTGGCAGATCAAATATTATCAAATTCTAGCTAAGAGTTTACCCTTCCAACATATTATAGTCCATTTTAGAAATTGCAAGTGGGTGCAGAAGCTCCTGGCACAATCCAGGCTGCTACATTCTTGGGGGGTTCTGGTAAATGAAGTTTTTATTTCAATTACCAATCGCCCATTGATTCCTCAAAAAAAAAAAAAAAAAAGGAAAGAACGATATCTCCCCAAGTGAAGGGTACAGAAGATGATCTGATGGACTTTCAATCAATCCAGTTTGATCATGATCAGAATGCCCTTACAAAAGCTAAATCAGAAGTGGTTCAGCCTTTGTCTGAACATATAAATCAAAGACTGATCCACTTAGTGAATTCTAATCCCAGTCGTCCTACTGAGTTACAGAAGAATAATTTCTTTCAGAAAAGATCCTTTTGTTCTATAAAGAAAAATCCCTCCCGGACAACAAAGTACCAAGATCGGGATCGTTTAGTTGATCCCCTTAATAGGACAGAGACTTCAAAAGTATCTGCTACAAAAGGGGATATTTCCCCTACATTGGAAAATCATAACACGATTTTAGATATTTCAATTCAAGGCTTGCCAAAAGTAAATGGTCAGGATAAGTCTTTAGTTGATATGGTAAGACCTCAGAATTCAAATAACCAAATTAACACCCAGTCTTTAGGAAATTCATCTGTAACTAATCCAGTAGCTGCCAATGTCCCAGAAGACCTCTCCTCGCGATTACCAATGACTATGTCAACTTCGACCATTTTAGTATATTCAGACTCTATTCTCTTAGATAGCGATATTTTGCAAGATTGAACTTCAGGAACTGAGATTCATTCTGCTCCTAGCTGAAGGTCATTATCTTCTTTGTCTAGACCATGCCGCATCTGTTCATGGAATGTAGCGGGTTGGGGGTCAAAGAAGAGTGATCCTGTTTTTCTGATGTATTTACGGCAATTTGAAATAATACTTATTCAGGTTTAGACTTTCTATTGTATTTGAATAAAGTTTATGAAATGCCAGCAGTGGTAGTAGCGGCAAAGGGCTGCCCAAGTGGGGTAATTGCCTGCCTAATAGCTGATGGATTACAAATCAAGATGTGCAAGGTTGCATATCTATCTCCAATAGCTTTAAGTATAGAAATTAAATGTGAGCATCTTCATTTTTTCCGAATTGTGGTATATATCCCACCAACAACTGCTAAATCCTACAGGAACTGCTACTGGAATCAACTTACGTTTGTGGAGGGCCTTTTGGAACATTCAGTTACTCATCAGCTGTTACTGGTCAGAGATTTCAATGCAAGACTGGGGTCGAATAATGACGTAGTAGCCCCTTATTCAGTCCTGGCTGTGTGGGAAAATTATTCCCCTCTGCTGCAGAGACAAGCTAAAGACCCAATGATAAAACAGCTCTGGGCTGGCCTTAGCGGAGTTTTTGCTCAAATTTGACCTGTTCCCCCTAAATGGCTCCTCATCTTATGATCCCAATGGTGAATTTACTTTTGTTTCACACCTAGGAATTAGTCTTGTTGATTATATTATCGTTACAAACGATTTGTTCTTTTTGGCAGAAACTTTCCAGGTTGGTGATTGTGACTTAAGTGATCATCTTCCATTAACTGCCAATTTTGACCATTCCCTTGGGGAACAAACTGTGGAGAATCTAGTGCTGATTATGTCTGACTCTCAATCTGATTACTATGCTAGGCGCCCATGGAATGAGTCACTGGAAAAGAATATTGAAATAGCATGTCAGATGCCACTGTGCCTAGCAATAAAGGAGGGCTGTTCCATATCAAAAGTGGATGACATTTTTTTACAATGGTATGAATCGGCAATTGCAATGTTTAGAAGCTATTTTGTTAGTCAACCCAAACCTATCGCTGCTCCAACAACCTCATCAAACCATAGATGGTTTGACTTGGAATGCCAATATGTGAAACAGGAACTAAATAGCTCTTATAAAAAGTATAGAAGTGGGATGTGGTCTAATATTTAACTGGAATTTCCCATATTGAAAAGAAACTAAAAAGTTGATCAAACGGAAAAAGCATAATTACAATATTACCTTAGGGGAAAAATTACTTCCGGCTGCACAAGAAAATGATTCTGGTGCCTTCTGGAAAATCATAAATGGAGGTTTAAAAATAATTTGGGCTGGCCAGAAGTGATTTCTAGTGACAAGTTGGAGAAATATTTCACTACTAAATTCTCCAATTTTCCAGATTACACAATCTCCTTTGCAATATGGGAGACTCCAGATTGGCCACCAGTGGAAGCTCAGTTGATGAGTGAACTGATTGATGAGTTAAAGATACGCAAGGCTCCAGGGCATGATCTTATACCGGCAGAACTTTTGACGGGACATAAAGAATGGTGGGTTCCGTTCCTCGCTGCATTGTTTACTTGGGTAAACATATCAGGTAGAATTCCCTCTGATTGGCTGGTGGCGGTGGTCATGCCCATCTCACGAGAAGGGCTCGAGAGAAGACCCAGAAAATCTTCGCCCTATCAGCCTCTTAAGTGTAATAGGGAAAATTTATGCAAGATTTCTGGTAAAAGTATTTATGAACTGGTTACAAAAGGAAAACATCATTTTCCCAGGACAGGTTAGTTTCCAAAAGGAGCGATCTACAATAGATCATATTTTGACACACACACATTTAGCCAAAAAATATGTGACTCAAAATAAGAGATTGTATGCTGCCTTTATCGATCTAAAGGCAGCCTTCAACTCGGTTGATAGAACATACCTGTGGCAGAAGCTGAGTAACACCTCAATTGACCATAGACTGTTGTTCCTTATGGTGTCTTTATACTCAGACAATGTTCTAAAATTTAAAATCAACAGTATCGGACAGTTAACAAATAAAATCCCCTCACGCACTGGCGTAAGGCAGGGCTGCATATTGGCCCCAAGTTTGTTTATTTTTTTTCTAAACTATCTAATACCACGTGTTTCAGCCTTGGAATTTCATCCCCCTAGACTGGCAGATCACCCAGTTGGGGTTCTTTTATATGCAGATGATGCTGTTATTCTATCCCAATCAAGAGTAGGGATGAATAAGCAGTTAAGAGAGCTAACAGATTATTGCTTAACCTCTAAACTCCAACTAAATTATGCTAAAACAAAAATAATGATTTTCAGTAAGGAAAGGAAGAGACATCTATGGAAAATTGGCTCGGAAGTTATTAAGCAGGTTGATAGATATAACTATTTGGGCATTATTCTCAGTAAATCGGGCAGTTGGGAGGCACAGGCCAAGTCTGCCCTAAACCGTGCCACTGGCATGGGCAGTGCCATCCTGAGTTACTTTGTTAAAAAGAAATTAAATAGGGAGACCATGGCCTTAAAGGTTTTTAATGCTAAGGTAGCTGCCCAATTACTATATGGTGCATCAATTTGTGCGGTTAGACGCCCATATAATCTTGACAGAGTTCAATCTGTTTTTTAAAGAAAACTCCTACAATTACCTGTAGGTATAGCTTCTGCAGCTATAAGGTTGGAGGTAGGGCAATAAAGCTGGAACAAGCAAGCTTTATAGTATGCCATGTTCCTTTGGCTGCGCATTTTAATGCCCCCACAGATGGGACTGTTCTCTTTTCTCGCCAAAGATAACTCTAGATCTTCATGGTTTAATACCATGAATGAGTGGATAGGCAAACTGGATTTTTCACTATCATATCTTCAGGGCCAAGAACTGTTGGTGGCTAAATTAGAAGTATACAAGAGAACAGAAGATATTGCTCACCAAGAAGACTTTGCGGCAATTAAGGCTTCCCCTTCTCTGGGGCAGTACCCTGATTTAATTCCTATGACCTGGCATCCAGCCAGATACTGGTAGGATAAATTATTTCCAGGTTTAATTAACAAAATGTGGTTGGCACGGCTAAATGCTCTCCCCACTATGGTTAGCGAATGATGAAGTGCATCGGTGCCCTTTGAAGATTGGCTTTGTCCCTTTAACCAAGAACAGGTCTAAACAACTACTCATATGTTGATCGAATGTCAGTTATATCAGAAGATTAGAGTCCATTATCTGGGTTCGATCTTGGAAAAATATCCGAGTAAACTCTGAAATGACAAAAATCTTACTAATTGATCAATTTCCAGATATTACCTTGGCAGTGACAAAATTTTTAGTGAAGGCTTTTACTATTAGGGAACGTTTTTTGAATTTTATGTTATTTAGTCCTTAGACTTCTTTTGAGGTTAAAATTTGAATTTATTCAGTAGTGGTAAATTGTAAACCTTTATTTTGTAAAGTTTTATGTTTTTGGTACATTGTAATTTTGTGTACAATGGGTGTAGCCTTATGGCTACACCCAGTTTATAATAAAAAATCTAAAGGTCATTACCAACACTTTGAATTGGGTCTGGTAAAACTATAGGCAGCCAGTGCAGAGAACAGAGCACAGATGTAATGTGCTCACGGCGACCCGTCCCCGTTAGGAGACGAGCCGTCGCAATTTACACCAGCTGCAGCCTCCGAACTGTCTTCAAAGGTAGCCCCAAGTAGAGTGCGTTACAGTAGCCCAGTCGAGTGGTAATAAAAGCATGGATGATGGTTGCCAAGTCCGAGTTGGAGACATACGGCTGAAGCCGTCGCACCAGATGTAAATGGTGAAATGTTCCCCTCACCACAGCCTCCACCTGACAATCCAGGTGTAGCTGTGAGTCAAAGAGCACCCCCAAACTACAGACCTTGGCGGCCAGAAGGGGGCAGACACCGCCAACAACAGAAGACACCCCCCCGGCCCTACCAACAAGCATCATCTCCGTCTTATCGGGATTCAGCCTCCAGGGGTGGACCCAACGAACCGGTCCTACACCTTTCCGGGGGCTGACACACGCCAGGAGCCTAGTCTGGAGGAGGTAATGATCCGCCCATGACAGGGGTAAAGTTGTCACATCCCCCCTCACCGGATCCCCCACCTCAAGGCCTGTGCAAAATATCAGGTCAAGGGTATGGCCCCCCTTGTGTGTCGGGCCCCTAACCATCTGAGAAAGTCCCATGGTTGTCATGGTGTCCATGAATTCACGTTCTGCTCCCCCAAGACTGACGTCGGTGTGGATATTGAAGTCCCCCAGAACCAAAGTCCTCAGGGACCACAAGACCACCTCCGACACCAGTTCTGCTAGAGCGTCTAGGAATGCTGCCGTACAGGTAGATGTGCAGTATATCAGTAACAGCCCTAATCTGTCTCCAGCCAAATCGAACACAAGGTGGACCCCCTCCATGCACATGATAAGTCTGCACAGGATAACGCCTCACAGACCAGGTATCCTTAAAAGCAACAGCTACACTGCCTCCCCGCACCTCTGCCCTGGGCTGGTGCTGTACAGAGTACCTGGCCGGAACAAGGTCAGCCAATATTGTTGCAGGGAAGTCTGTAGGTTTTATTTGCAATTTTGCTTGCTGGGTTTTGAACCTTTAGTCTGCCGCAGTGTTCAAAGCTTTTCTTTGGAGACACGAGAGCTAGAAACCTCCAATTTCCATGAAAACTAAGATGTTCATGACAGGGTAGGAGGAGGTTGAGGAAACATGAAATGTTGCAAGGCTCACAATAAAATGGCATGATATGGCAACAGGAGATTTATATGGATACAGTGAAACTACTTGTAACCTTGGTTCTTTGAGATGGGCTTCGTCACTCACACCATTGGGAGCTACGCCTGCAGAGATCAGCTCAGGAACCTTCTTTAAGCAGTTCATCCATCACATTTCACAATCCAGCCCCTGGCATCTTGCACAATAGGCAGGCTGGTAGCAAGGCTATAAATAGGAGGGGCAGAACACGAATCATCTGAGTTTTCTTCCATCCTCCACACCAGAGAGCACGCTCTTTAACTAGGGCTCTGATGTAGAGGAAAAGGAAGGCAGGAGCTGTGAGTGATGGAGCCCATCTTAAAGAACCAAGATTACAGGTTAGTAACAGTAGTTGTTTCTTCTAATGGAGCTCCATGCACTCACACCATTGGAACAGTGGTAAGCAGTGGTCCCTGTTGGACAGAGGCAAAGTCTAGTTGAAGAGGGACTGAAGGACAGCTCCAGCATCTGATCCTGATAAGTTTTACGAAAGTGTGCACTGAACTCCATGTTGCAACTCTACAAATTTGGTCTACGGGTTGTTTCCTGAACCAGGCTGCTGATGTGGCCATAACTCTCGTTTAGTGGGCCTTACAGCCTAAAGGAGGGTCTTTGCCCAAAAGCAGAGGGAAATGATGACATGAAAGTCTGGGAGAAAACCTTTGAACCTCCTGAAGGGTCCCCAGAACAGACAAAAAGGTGGTTGTCCTTGTGAAATGACTTTGTTCTCTCTAGATAAATCAGTCAATCTGATTATTGACTTGACCATTTGGCCTTTGAAATATAACATCACCACATATATTTCCTGATTACCGAGGGAGTTCCAATTAAAACTTAAAGTTACCGATGTGGTATACAAATTGTTAACCTACTGATAAACATATCCAGCAATTTAATTCTGGACATTTTTATACATAAATTAAAAGAACTAAAACCATCATTAATAATATGTCTTTGAATTTTAATCGTAAAGAAGTTTATCATTATTCCTGCGTTGTTGAACCATTAACGCATGGGCCAAATTTGCCACTTTTCTTATAATACAATCACTTGTGTTAGCTAATAGATACAACAATTTATATTGATCATCCTTAGAAGATCTGCCACGTAATAGGGGCTGGAGTAATTTTATTCTAAGGTTTGATGATAATGGGCACTTAAATAAATAATAGGGGAGATCCTCTAGATTCTTAGTGCCATATATGCAGAAACGTGAATCATGAGGGATGTTGTTATCTCTACCCTCGAGAACTGTTGAGAGTATCAGTTGGAAGCAGAGAAGTGTAAGGGCTTTTTGCAGTGTAAAATTTGTAAGAAACCCTAAATAATACTCCATCTGGTGCTGTGTTTTAATTAATCCATACCATGGTGCTGACTTTGGGTAATTTCAGACATTATGGGCCTCCTTTTTACCACAGTGAACCACCTGTGGCGGAGGAGATCCCACCACATCTGAAGGGGTTCCTGCCAAATGTTCACCACAGTGAACACCCGGCGGGAATCCAATTAATCACCGTTCCAGAGGGGAGGCCTTCCCTCCGGAACGGTGGTTACCTGGACCACAATCCGGAATCGGCGGATTGGCCGCTGCACCTGCCCGTCTCCAGGAGGGTGGGCAGCTGGGGGAGCATGGGGGGGGGGCGTGCCGTGCGGCCGCACGTTGCACCACACAGTCCCTCCCCATCCCCGAGCGGAATCAAGCCGGCACGTCTGTTGACCAGCCGGCCTGATTCCAGAGGAGGACGAAGAATTGACTTCGCGTTGTGTCAAGAAGGGAGGCCGGCATGTCTGAAATTACCCTTTTTCAACTTGATAGCCTCAAGATCCTTCTGTCTGTAGACATCCATGAGTCTTACCAGAATCAGCTCATTAACCTTAGCTCGAGTATTCACTGAGGAAAGACAGAGAGAAACCTATTCCATTAACCAACTGAAACATATTCTCCTTTCAGAAAACTGTGTGGTCCAAGAACATCGTTTTGGACCAACAAAGCTTTGACAACCTTTCACTAGGCATAGCCATGATCCGTGACCAGTATAAAACTGGCCTCAAAACAGCCCTCATTTCAACTGGCAATATTTTTGTTTCTACTCTAAGCACGCACAAAGGTGTGCAAGGTGGAACCCCTAGTATGGTTCTAGTCAGTAGATTCTGAAATGTTTCTAGCTCTGACTTAACTGAAAACCCCCAGATCTCAGTCCTGAAAAGTGCTTGAGGGAGTAACTTAGAGTTTCAGGGTTGGCTGAAAGAGCCTACCACCAGCTGTCTTCCAAAACTTTATAACCCCATAAGTTGACTGGGCAAGTTTCATCTTAAGAAAATTAGTGCTCCAGTCAAGAACCAGTATATGAGAACATCAGACCCAAATACCCGTAGATTTTAACCTGTTCCAAAGGAACAGAGTCCAAGTTCCATATTTTATTCTCCCATCTCTTGGCAAAAATCATAACTTTAGATTTTTCATAGTTAATCTGTAAATGGTTTTCCATACAAAATGTTCCCAAGGATGTTAATAATCTTAGGGGTGTGCATGTCATTTTCATTATTACAATAACAATAACAAAAATTGCCATATGTTATTTTCATTATCATTATTGTAATAACAAAAATGACCAATAATAACGAAAATAGAAATGAAAACGACTTTACATTTATTAGGGGTGTGCATCACCTTACATTTAGTAGGGGTGTGCATGTCATTTTCATTATTACAATAACGATAATGAAAATGGTCATTCCATATTGCAATAATGAAAATGACAAATAATAATGAAAATAGAAATGAAAATGACATTTTGTTTTTGAAATAAAGGGGAAACACTGAAAAACGTATTTCCGGCTATACTTTTTAATTTCTTATTCAATTCTGGTGAAACTCGGGGAGATTGTAACCCCAATAAAGGGCACTGTGTGTAACAATTTTCGAGACAATTAGATAAAGGACACAGATATTAGAAGCAATTGAATATTGTGATTTTAAGAAAAGCTCCATACACATTCATGGCTACAACCTCTTTATCGTCCATCCAATTTGCATGAACCCTGTGAATATTATGTCCCTCCACACGTTTAACACTCCTGCCAATTTTCAGAAAGATTGGCTAAAAGGTCCTGATGGTATAAGACATTAACCTGAAAATACTTTTCCAGATATAACATTTCTATCTTCCATCCTGTTTACAAGACATTTGGCAGGAACGTATCCCATACCTTCCCTGTCGTCTATGCAAAACTACAGGACAATTTGATAAAGGAACCCAATTTTATAAGCAATTGAAGTTGTCCCCTTGAAGACCATTATTCAGATAAGTAGCAGCACATGCAGTGCCAGTCAGAGGCAGGCACCTGTAGGAGGGAGGAGGCTGTAGGAGGGAGGATGTGGAGCAATCAAAAAGACTGACAGACACATTCACTGGCCAATTACTGCATGCTCCCAGCTTTACAGGACCAATCAGTGGTGGCTTTGAGGAAGGACTAGGAGGCGGCCCTGAGACGGGCATAGAAGGGACATAACTGGGACTTTGGGGATAAAATCCCAGCAATAAGGAGACCTAGTTTACACATCCAGGCTAGCCAATTATCATCACAATCACATCCTGCAGCACTGTGACAGAGGACATAAGAAAATCTCTATTGGCTCTTTCCTAAACAGATGCTTCTGACTTTCCAGTAACAAGTGGGGGACAGATCTTGGGATGGTCACAGCACAGAATGAGGATATTTGGTTGACCTTTCTGCTGGCCAATTGGCATCACAAACCAATCTTATATGACAGTGACACGTAAGAGAATCCCTGGCATAGGCTCCTTCTCTGTATCTGCTGTGCAGGCATATAAAATTGGGACCCTTTACCAGAGCTTTCTGATATTTGGCAGAGATGATCATGAAAGTGTGATATACAGCCCTGCCAAATTTCATGTACACTGGTTGTACTACGAAGTTGTTACAGTCAGACATACATTTATAAGTTAATTGCTTATACCACCAGGACCCTTTATCCAATCATTCTGAAAGTTGGCAGAGATAGTAAATATTGGAAGGGGTATAAACTTGCCAAGTTTCTTCTACATTAAATGTGAGGCAAAGAAGTTACAGATAAGAATGTATATGAAGATTTTTGCAAAATAATATAATTCAACTGCTTATAAAATTGGATTCCTTTATTCAAGCCTTGTGGAATTTGGTACAATTAATGTGTTCCATTGGAGGTACAATCCCTCCAGGTGTCAGTGAAATATAATGAAAAACAAAGGTACAACTGAACATGTGCTTTCCATTGAAGTCAATGGAAAATGAAAACGAAAGCAAAAATTAAAACAAAAAATTGATATTTATGAAAATGACAGATTTAAAAATGAAAACGAAAAATGACATGGGCCCCTGGTGCACACCTCTATTCTCATGCCAATTTCTGTAGATGTTAAAAGAACCATATCATCTGCATAGAGTAATATGCTTATTTTCCTCCCATAAATAGCTACTGGGTGGAAAATATTCCCTTGAAGCTTTGTGATAACATCATTAATAAAAAAGTTAAAGCTGTTGAGCGTAACTATACATGTCTCCTAATGGCGCATTTGCGATCGATCTTGCAGGCAAATCTGTAATATGTATCATGGTGGTAAATTGCGACTGGGATAGGTATAATCACTCTACCTTTATCATTTTAGCCTTCTGCTTGAGCTCTGGTGGGAGATTTTGAATAATTAGAAACCTCTTTTTCCACAAGAGATTGTTGTATGTGGACATAGTGAAGACATTGGGTGAAAACAGACATGACCCTAACCACCCTTGGTGGTCATTTAGGCATGTTTCAGGGCTGCATAGGGCACCAATACAGCCCTGCAACATGCATAAATAACCAACGGTGGTTAAAGGGTGATTAACGTCATGTCTGTTTTCACCCATTATTGGATGCTCATAGAATCATTGTTGCAGAGAAGAATTAATGCTTGCCAAAAATGTCAATTTTCCAGCTCTCTCCATCAACAGGTGATGTGTTGGTTGATTTGCTCTGTTGTCTCTCTGCTGATGCCTATTTGGCTGCAGGATATTTGATAAACATTTCATGGCCTTCTTGCGGTACCTGATAGAATGTACTATATTGTGCGTTGATGAGGGTATTCAAATGAGCTCGAGTCCTTCATTAGCTTTTTAGAAAGAGGCAGTGCCATTTTAACAGGGGCACAGTTGTGCAAGATCCGATACATAGGATTGTCCTCTTCCTCCTCTACAGGAATGGTCTTCAGAATAAGTAAAGTTGCCATTTTGCGAATTAGTCCCTGAAATTTTTTATGCTCCTCAGAGAAGGACGTTTGGGCTGGATCGGAGATGTTATCTGAGGGCAAGGACGGTACATCTTTTGAATCCGTAGAACTTGTATTTGGAGTAATTGAGGAGAAGGATGACGAAAATCTTCTAGAAAGTGTCTGATTTGGGAGGGGGTTGTAGTGTTGACTACCGTCAGTGCTGTTGTAGTACCACGGTCGATGGTGGTTGCAGTACCACTGGTGTAGCTGTGGTCTGGATAAATGGTGCTGAAGGTAGAGGGATTGCTGACAATTGTTGGTGTCGAGGCCACAGAGAGGCATGATGGGGATGGAGACATTGTCGGTGCTGGGGGATGAGAAAGTGTAGTAGTTTTAGGCAGTTGCTCTGATGGAGCTTCAGCAATGACAACTGACGCTGTCTGTGGTTCTGAAGATGTGCAGGTTGAGGGGGTTCTCAATGCTGCTGTTAACTGCGTGAGCGGGGTTTGCAACTCCATTAAGAAAGGAATTACCTGACCACTCATGATAGGATCGGGCAGTGGGATCAGGGTTGGTGGTCTCCCTAAGGCAGTAGAGGGAGTTGTGCTGCTTGACTTAGATGTTGAGCCTGGGTGGTAATACGGGCAGTATGGGGACTGGTATGGAGGTTCCCATGGATAAGGTTGATATTTTGGGATGGCTGGTACATCTACGGAGCCTAGGGTGGCCAGAGAATATGGCACGGGCTGGTGACCATACAGAAATGAGGATGGAGTTTGGTAGCTTGGTATGGGTCCTCTGTTTTTGGATATGGGGGCTGGGAGGGGTCCAGATGTTCGAGCGAAGTGTGACTGAGATCCCTGAGCTAGACCTTCTGTATCTAAGTATGAGGAATGAGATGAGACCATACCAAGGGAGACGGTTCCAGGCAAGGGGGCAGGGGACAGTGCTGGAGGCGGTGTCAGTGCTGGAGAAGATGGTACAGAGTGATGAATTGCGTGGAATGAGTAAATAGGGAGCAGTTATTTACCCTCTCACATAGTACTAGAACTAGGGGACACCCCATGAAACTATCAAGTAGCAGTTTTAAAACCAAGTATTTTTTCACTCAATGCAAATTTAAGATGTAGAATTTGTTGCCAGAAGATGCTGTCAAGGCCAGTAGCATAGCTGGGTTTAAAAAAGGATTGGACAAGTTTCTGGAGGATAGGTCCATTAGCAATAATTAGCCAGGTAGGTTTTGGGGAATGTAACCTCGTACTGCTGGGAGCTGGAAGTAAACAACAGGGAATGGATTAGACCACTGTAACCTGTTGGGCAGTACTGGTGTCAGCTGTGGGTCCCGGGGCCGTTCCCGCATGCCCCCCCTGTGGCTGATTCCACGCTGTCTGCGGACCCCCCCCCCGCCTGTCACGGCTCGGTCTCGAACCCTTGGCCTGGGGGGGTTGGGAGGCACTGCCTTAAGAGGCTAGCGCCACCTCAGATGGTGTTGATCAGACAGCTTCCCCTTTCTATGTTATTCTTTGTGCCTCTGCTTCCCTGGTGTGGCCACGCCCGTTTCCCCAGCTGCAACTTGTCTCCCTTGTTCTGCCTCTCAGCTTTGATTGGCCACCATTGGCATTTAAGCCTGGGTGTGGCCACAAGACGCTGTGGGAGCAACTGCTCTTACCAGTGTGCGCGTGTTGGTGGGTGGTTGTGCTTGCTGTGTCGGTTGGTTCCCCTGTCTGTCAGTTGGTCTGTCTGTCTTCCCTACTGGTTTCTTTGTTGTGGTGTTCCATACTAAGATTCTCGGAGCCTTGCTGTTTCCCTTTGTGTGTAGGGTATGGTGCCGTGTTTCCCCTCCCCTCTGTTTTGTGGATCCTGGTCTCCCTCCTTGTGAATTAGTGTACGTTGTGGTGTTTGTGCCTCATAATCTTGCTTTCCCTTTAGGGCATAGGTCTCGCCCTCTTTAGTCCTGCCCCTACCCCTCCCCTGCTCTCCTCCCTGGCCATAGCTCTGGTTCTCTGCAGCCTGGTTCCAGTTGGGACTTCAGTTACCAGAATCCTGCTTCCTAGCCCTGAGCCCCCCTGCTCCGCCATAGTCTCATTTCCTAGTTTTCCCACAGTAACATAGTCTTGCTCCCTGGTCTTGAGATTCCTTGCATTGCCAGATCCCACTCCCTAGCCAGTGTCCTGTCCTGGCTTACCCCTCTCGTCCTAATCTAAGGTTCCTGTCCCTCTTGTTGCCAGGCTCTATTTTGTCTGGGTCTTGGGTTCCCCCCCACCCTTGCCGTGTCCTGTTCTGTTTCCCTTGTGCAGGGTTCCCCTTATCCCTTGGGTCCAGATTCCCCCCTGGTTGCCCGTCCTTCCTGAGCCTTGCCTTGTCCAGTTCTCCCCATAGCTGGCTTTCCTTCTTGGCCCGACGCCCCTTCTTGCTCGGTCCTTATCTTGCACCCCTTTCCCTGTATCACTTCTGGTTGCTTTCAAAGGCTTCCGGTTCCTCCCTAGCTTCAGGTGCTTCACTCTCTCGCTAGAATCACCTCGATGATGAGTCCCCTCCTCTGAGGTCGAGTTACCCGGTGGCAAGGACGAGAACTGTCTCAACAGACTCAGGAGACTGACAGAGGTTTTCCTTCCTGGTGATCCCACCTCCTGGGTACCCTGGACCCCTTCCCCCATTATCCTTTGGCTATTGGTTCCTTCATACTCACTCCCGTGACACTGCTGCGGCAACGGCGATGTCACGGCAGGACCCAGTTACCAGGGCGACTGCTGCTGCTGACAGTGGCTCAGCCCCACTTCCAGCAACCCCGCAGTGTGGGGGCGGGGCCTAGAACGCTGCGGCGCTCCACTCGACTGCGGTTGCGACAGGGGACAGGGCCCCAGGCATAAAAGCTGGCATGGGGAAACAGACCGCGCCGGTAATCAGAGCGAGAGACTGGCCCTTGGAAAATCTAAGTGTGACTCAACTTCTTCTTGTGACCTCCTGGTGTAGTGTGTGTTTGTGTATCCCTCACAGTACCGCCCCTCATTCCTGCGTGACAGTGAATATCTCTGTCCCTTTGGGGGTACCGTGGGCTTTGGCCTGTTTGTGCTCTGTGCCCTGATGATGATAGGGGCCCCGTCTCTTTGAGACTCATTGGGCCCACATACTATCCTGACAGGCTGTTTCCTGGAACCTCCAGACCAGAGCCAGGGAAACTGCCAGAGGTGCATGGGCTGGTGTGTGTTTATTGTCCCCTTCTCCCTCTTCCACCTGACAGATTACCGATACCAACCCCCTTGTGCCGCTTGAGGATCATGGATATCGCTACAGAACCAGGCAACCTTGTCCGGGCAGTGCAGTCCATTGCATTCGAGATGAAGGACCTCCAGACTGTGGAGTTAGCTGCCATGGTGAGCAATCTTCCTGGGGCTGGACACCCCCCCCCGGTAGCTCCTGTGGTGCCCCCCGAAGCCACCCTGCCTCCTAGCGGGGTCACGGGACCACGAGAGCCCAAGGGGCCCCGTATTGATAAATTTGCAGGTGACAGGCGGTCCTTCCAGGGTTTTTTGGCTCTTTGTGAGCTAACCTTTACCACGCAGCCAGGGACCTATGCCACAGATACCTTGAAGGTTGCCTTCATTATAGGCCATCTCAGCGGGCTTGCCTTAGAGTGGGCAACTACCCTGCTGAAGGGGAAAAGCCCGCTACTGTCCAAATATGTTGATTTTGTTCGTGAGTTTGCCTTCCTCTTAACCATCCCCATTGCCTGAAGGACGCAGAAACTGTAATTCTAACATTGAAACAAGGGAAAGGAGGCCTTCTAGACTACATTACCCAGTTCCAGCAGCTGGCTTTAGATCTGCAATGGCCGAATGACATGCTCCGAGTTATGTTTCTGTGGGGGTTGAATGAGAAGATCAAGGATCAATTCACATATACCACCCTCTCAGAGCTGTGGGGAAAACTGGTGAACCTCTCCCTCCAGATCCAGGATCGCCTTGAGGAACGTTGATGGGAGCAGCGACAGGAGCAGCACGTACTCCCCCCTCGAGTACCAGCTGGGGCTTTTGCGCCCCCCGGACGGATCAAGCTCCAACAAACCAGAACCCATGCAGCTTGGGGCCTCCTGAGGACCCTTATCGGGGGAAGAATGCAAACAGCGACGAAAGACAAGAGCCTGCTTCTATTGTGGGGAGACCAAGCCACTTCATCCAGGGCTGCCCTTCCGTGCCCGCCTGTCTCTGCGAGTGGGGAAACATCAAAGGCCGGGAGGGGCAGGGGCCATCCCGGCCGTAAGTACCTTCCCCTGTAACCACCAGACAGGCCGCACTCATCTCCAGGTCCCCCTTACCCTAGTCATCATGGCGCATCGCTCTCGCGTGGTATGGGCCCTTGTGGACTCTGATGCATCTGACAATTTCATAGACTTACAGCGGGCCCAGGACAATGACATACCCTTAGAACTGAAGGCCCAACCGGACGTGGTCCACTCCATAGATGGTTTGCCCCTCGTTTCTGGACCTATAACCTCCCAGATGCCGCACCCCCTTTCTTGGTTACTGCCTTTGTCTTCTGTTGTACATTCATTCATAAGCTGTTTTGGACCTATGTTGTTTCATGCTGTGTATGTTCATATATGGAAATCCTTTATGTATAAGCCATTTTGAGTCATTTTCAGCTCTTACTCACTTTTTGTTGGGTATTTTTTGAGCTTGGGTTCAATTATAACCATGTATTGGAAGAAATATTATGTACTGCATACATTTCTCTATGTCTTTTGCCTACTAATTTAATAATTATCGTTTTGACCATCAGAGTGATTTGTGTCCTCCATCAGGATTGGTTTCTTGTTTGTTTATTTCACTTCCAATATTTAGTCATGCCGTTTGGATTGGTCTACGCTCTGGCAACCTTCCAGCATTTTATCAATGACACTTTCCGGGACATCCTCGACCAGTTCGTCATCGCTTATCTAGATGACATTTTGATTTACTCTACTTCCATTACTCAACACGTCTCCCATGTACGCAAGGTATTACAATGACTACGCAACCATAAACTGTATAGTAAGCAAGAGAAGTGCGCATTCCACCTCACCACACAGTTAGCTTTCTTGGTTTCGTACTAACTCCCAAAGGAGTGTCCATGGACCCCCAAAAGGTCGAAGCTATTCGACAATGACCCATGCCCAAGGCCATGAAGCCCCTCCAATGTGTCTTGGGCAGCACTAATTACCGTCATTATATCTCTAATTATGCCGAAGTGACCAAACCTCTTACCGCCCTCTTGAAGAAGGATCAGGAATACGTGTGGGGGGCCTGCACAACGACACAGTTTCTTGTACCTCAAACAGGCCTTTCTCCCAGCCCCAATCCTACAACATCCCAACTTCACCCTGCCCTTTTCTGTAGAAGCGGATGCCTTGGGCAACGTGCTCGGAGCCATCTTATTGCAGCCATTGAAAGACGATGCTCGTTTGCATCCTTGCGTATACTAATCCCGACAATTGACCCCGGCAGAACAAAACGACGCGATCTTTAATCGTGAACTCCTAGCCATTAAAGTGGCATTTGAAACTTGGCGACACTACCTCGAAGGGGCTCGACACTCAGTGATGGTCACAACGGACCATAAGAACCTTATCTACCTACAGACCGCTCAAATCAATAATGCCCGACATGCTCGCTGGGCGTTATTCTTTACCCGTTTTACCTTCACCATCCAATATTACCCTGGGAAGTTGAATGTCCTGGCAGAAGCCCTGTCGCGTTATCATGAAGGGCGAGACACTCCGGTACGAACACAACAGCCGATTTTATAGGCCAAGGTCTTTGCGAATATGTATCTGACCCACGCCAATCTCCAAAATGCAACCACCACCGAACTTCAACTGCGCGATGATCTGACTTTCGTAGCAGACAACGGCTTGATCCGGAAGACCGGACGAATTGTTGTTTCCCCGTCATGTAGGTGCCAGATTCTGTGGGCTCATCATGATGCCCCTTTAGCGGGGCATGCCAGACCCGAGAGGACCTGCCAGTTAATCCAGCAAGCGTTCTGGTGGCCACACTTGCCCCAAGACGTACACCACTACGTACACGGTTGCCTGACATGCGCACGAACCAAGGTACCACGGCAGTTTCCAATGGGACTCCTCCAGCTGACACCCATTCCCACTCGGCAGTGGCAATGCGTGGGCATGGACTTTGTCATAGAACTACCCCCCTCACGAGGGTATACCACTGCGTTTGGTGTAGTAGACCATTTCATGAAGCTCGGTCATTTTATCGCCTGCAAAGGCATACATACAGCCCAACGTACAGCACGCTTGTTCATCTAACACGTCGACAAGCTGCACGGATGGCCCCGGGAGAGTGTCAGCGATCGGGAAACCCAATTCGTATCATGATTTTGGAAAGCCTTGTTCAACGCCCTACACGTGACCCTAACCCCTACCACAGCATACCATCCTCAGGCGAATGGCTAAGTGGAGCGGGTAAACCAGAATTTGGAACAGTACCTACGCTGCTACATAAAACTACTTACAAGATGACTGGTATGATTGGCTCCCTATAGCGGAATTTGCCTCTAACAATGCTCCGAACGCTTCCCTCAGTAACTTCCCCTTTTTTATAATGTATGGATTCCATCCCCCTCTGGGGACCTTAGATGTTCCGGTGACGCAAGTCCCCACCGCCGGAGCCCTCTCTCATCGCATCCAAGAAGCCCAAATGGTGGCTAGACGTACATTGAACCAGGTCCGACAACGCTATAAACAACATGCGGATAAACTGCGCCCGCTGGCCCCCCTTGTTCAAACCTGGGAACCTCGTTTGGCTCAATCGCTGGCATTATCCGTCCCTCCGCCCGTCTCACAAATTGGATAACAGATTTCTTAGACCCTTCCCTATCACTCGCAAGGTTAATGACATCACATGTACCCTGCAGCTTCCTCCAGCCATGAAGATCCACCCAATCTTTCACGTTTCCCTCCTTAAGGCCGCTCCAGGGGGCGCTCCTCCGACTCCCATTGTTGATGCTATCGACTGCACGAGAGGGGACCCCAAGTATGAGGTTCGAGCCATCCTAGAGTCCAAAGGGCGTCAAGGCCAGTTGTTCTACCTTGTGGACTGGGCTGGTTATGGCCCGGAAGACTGGTCCTGGGAACCAGTAGTGCTGATCTCCGCCCCTCGACTAGTCTGCCTGTTTCATCTCCACCACCCCGGGTGGCTGTGGCCGTCCTGGGGCCTTGGCCGGGGGGCTCGATGGGGGCGGAGGGGTACTGTCAGCCAAGGGTCCCTGGGCTGTCCCCCCATGCTCCCCCGCCGCTGATTACGTACCAACTGCGGACCCCCCTGCTGCGGCACCAGTGGCGCCACAGCAGGACCCAGTTACCAGGGCGACTGCTGGTGCTGACAACGGCTCAGCCCCACTTCCGGCAACCCCGCAGAGCGTGGGGGGTGGGGCCTAGAATGTTGCGGTGCTCTGCTCGACTGCAGGCATGGCAGGGAGGGAGCGGGGCCCAGGCATAAAAGATGATGCTAGGAAACAGACCATGCCGGTAATCAGAGCGAGACACTGGCCCTTGGAAAAGCTAAGTATGACTTAACTTCTTGTGACCCCCCTGGTGTAGTGTGTTTGTGTACTTGCCCTCCCTTTTGTTCCTCTAACTTCGTGGTGTGCATGTGCGAGTGAACAGTTGAGTGAGTGTGAGTGTGTGTGTGTGTGTGTGTCCTGATTCCCCTTCCTCCTCTCGGTGTGACCTTCCCCTTCCTGTGTGTAGTGCCTGCCTCAGTCCTTCCCCCTGTACCTGGGCTCCCTACCTCCTATCCCGCACAGTACCCCACGGACCCCCCCTCGTTCCTGCGTGACAGTGAATATCTCTGTCCCTTTGGGGAACCGTGGGCTTTGGCCTGTTTGTGCTCTGGGCCCTATGATCATAGGGGCCCCATTTCTTTGAGACTCATTGGGCTCACATACTATCCTGACGGGCTGTTTCCTGGAACCTCCCGATCAGAGCCAGGGCAACTGCCACGGATGCGTGGGCTGGTGTGTGTGTGTTGTCCCCTTCCTCCTCTCCCTCCTGACAACTGGGAGAGTCAGTGCAGTGTAAAAGGACAGTACTTATGAAGGCGGTGCCAAGCCCGGCTTAGGTGGAACTGGTGGTCGGAAATGGGGAGATGTCTTGGTAGTTCTGGTGTCTCAAACACCTTTCTAGTTAGTGGTCTGCACTTTAGGTGCATTTCCCTATCTTTAATGGCCCTGTCCTATAAGCTCGCATAGGTGGAGCATTCTGTGCGCTTGTGAGCCTCTCCCAGGCATTCTAGGCACTGATCTGTGGGTCTATGAGGGGGATTGAGGTAGGGCAGGCAATACACATTTAAAACCCTGTCTGTGGTCGAGAAAGACATGCTCTTCTTTTTTTTTTTTTAAATTAAAGAAAAGGTTTCTAAACTGTTATCCACGATTCCTTGGGAGAAGAACAGAAGAAGGCTGAACACTGTGGAAGCTGCTGAACACTGTGGAAGCTGGAAGGAACTGAGGTGATTAAAGCTCTGCCCTTCCTACGTACAGCCTCACTACAAGCCTGCCAATGAGGTGACAGCTAGGGGAACCGTGGCCACAGAGCCGACAGATTTACAGCTTAAAGAAGGTTCTCGAGCTGATCTGCGCAGACAGAGCTCTCAATGGTGCAAGCGCACGGAGCCCCACTCGAAGATCTATTCAAACTTTAGAGCAATATCCTGAAGTGAACTGATATATACTTATTAGTGCCTCAAACAAATCAGAGGAAATGCACTGAAGTGTATTGAGCATCCAAATATTTGGGTAGCATAACTAAAACAATGCTAAATGTGTAAGACTCATGGACACTAAGGAAATGGGACAGTAACAGGCTGTCTGCTTTTGAATTTGAAATGCAGCAAGCAATTACATTCTACATTCTTTCTATGTTAACTGTACCTCACATACAACCAACAAGGAAGAAACAGCCTAAATTTACAGCATAACTGGAATACACAATATCATCAGAATGATCAGAAGCATAAAACTGGAGTTTGCAGTCCAGAAACCACCTGCTTTTCATTGACTGGTGGAGAGCACATGGTAAGTGTGGTTTGATGTGGCTGACAGGATGAAATATAGTATGGCACACTTCTGATGGCTATGTGAAGATTGTGAAATGAAGAGGAAGACTATGTTGTGTTCATTGTGACTTTAGGGTGCTTCACACGTGGAGAAACTGGATACCATTCAGCCAGCAGAATTAAAGTTGCATGCATGTAGGTGAATCTTCCCAGAGCTGAGAGTTCACACATCTGGCTAGTAGTAGCAGAGCCTATGCTAGTGGCTTGCAAGGTTTTTGGCTATGTGACCAATTTTGAGAAACTTAAATATAATCCATGAGCCCAGATAGTAAAGAGCTGCAAAGTGGAGCAAATGTCAGTTGGGACTGTGATCCTATACTTAGATGACAATGACCCCACTTGGAGTTCCAACCCACAGTTTGGGCATTTCTTATCTATGGTGTAGCAGTGAGTAGGTGAACTTGTTGGCTGGACAACTTGACAACACACTAATGCAATGGGATAACCAAATACTTCAGGAGAACATGCTACAATAAAGGAGGCATATTCCAACTGCACCACCCCAGTTGTCACCTACATAAGAAGTGCCATAGAGTCAGACCAATGGTCCATCAAGCCCAGCATCCTGTCCTCCGACAGTGGCTAATCTCAATCGCATGAGAGAAGAAACAACAGTCACAATGGGCAATCCATTCCCTGTTGTTCAGTCCCAGTTCCTGACAGTAACAAGTTCATTGCGCAAGCTACTTGGTTAATAGCCATTAATAATAATAATATTTATTTGCGTGACAGTAAGTCATTGCAAAGAAATATCCATTAATGGACCTACTCTCCAATAACGTAGCCAGTCCTTTTTTAAACCCAGCTGGCCTTGACAACGTCCTCTGGCAACAAATTCCCTAAGTTAATTATGCGTTGAGTGAAAAAGTACTTTCTTGTATTTGTTTTAAATCTTCCGGCAGCTAGTTTCATGGAGTGTTCACTAGTTCTAGTACTATTTGAGAGGGTAAATAACCATTCGTTATCTACTCGGTCCACACCACTCAAGTTTTTATAAACCTCTATCATGTCCCCTCTCAGTATTCTCCTCTCTAAGTTGGAGAGACCCAGCTTGTCAAGCCTCTCTTTGTACGGAAGCCGTTCCATACTCTTTTTATCATTCTCATTGCCCTTTTCTAGTTCAGCTATGTCTTTTTTGAGATGAGGCAACCAGAACTGCACACAATATTCCAGCGTGACCCCTAGAGCAAATTGACAAACTAAATACCAACAAATCCCCAGGGCCAGATGGTATTCATCCCAGAGTTTTAGCATCTTTAGCAAGTTGATCCTCAAATTCCTTTTTGGCCTGCCTTATTAACTTTTTACGTCTACTTTGGCAATGCTTATGCTCTTCCCTATTTACCCCATTGGGACTCTCTTTCCATTTTTTAAATGATGCCTTTTTGGCTTCGATAGCCTCCTTCACCTCACGATTTAGCCACACAGGCAGACGTTTGGTCCTCTTCCTACCTTTTTTAATTTGTGGAATACATTTACTCTGAGCTTTCCAGATGGTGTTTTTAAATAGTCTCCATGCTGCCTGTAGACATTTAATTCTTGCAACTGCTCCTTTAAGTTTCCCTCTAATTAGTTTCCTCATTTTTACATAGTTCCCCTTTCTAAAGTTATATGTTACCGCAGTGCTTTTATTTGGCATTTTTTCTCCTGAGAGTATGTCAAATTTGATTATATCATGATTACTATTGCCCAGCGGCTCCAGCATCATTACCCCTCGCACTAAATCCTGCACTCCACTTAGGACTAGATCCAGAGTGGCACCTTTTCTTGTTGGTTCCACGACGAGCTGCTCCAGGAAGCAGTCATTTATGACATCTAGAAATTTTATCTCTGCATCCCGCCCCGAGGAGACAGTCACCCAGTCAATATGAGGGTAATTGAAATTGTCCATTATTACTGCGTTTCCCACTTTAGTAGCCTGTCTAATCTCCCTTAGCATTTCACAGTCAGTCTCACTGTCCTGGTCAGGAGGATGATAGTATGGGCTGACCGTTATACACTTCCCCATTATACATGGAATTTCTATCCACAGAGATACCAGAGTACCGTTTAATTCCTTTACAGTATTAATACTGCTTGACTCAATGTTGTCTCTTATATATAGCACCACCCCACCACCAGTTCGATCTACTCTGTCTTTTTGATATATTTTGTATCCTGGTAATACCATGTCCCATTGGCTGTCCTCATTCTACCAGGTCTCTGAGATTTCTAGGATGTCTATATCCTCATTTAACACAATACACTCTAATTCTCCCATCTTACTTTTTAGACTTCTAGCATTTATATATAGACACTTAAATGTATCCTTTCTATTTTTAATCTTGTTTATTGTAAGTAACTGTTTTAGTTATTTGGGGATCAATAGAGTTTGACTGTTGCAAACTGATTTCCACCTGAGATCTCTGGGGATTTTTTCCTGTCTTCTATATTAGGATACTCTAATTCCCCTGAAATAATGGCATCTTTTGCAGCTGCCTCAGCCCGACGCAGTTTCCCCCCAGTTTTTAAAGACTGCTCTATCTCCTTTTTAATGTTTAGCGCCAGCAGCTGGGTTCCCCCTCCCCCCCTTAGGCTAAGGTGGAGCCCATCCCGTCGGTATAGGTTCTCCCTTCCCCAAAAGGTTCTCTAGTTCTTAATGAAGCTAAAGCCCTCTTCCCATCTCATCCATGCATTGAGGCTCCAGAGCTCAGCCAGTCTACCATCCCACATAAATGGTTGCACCCTACATAAATGGTTGCTACCACTATAAGTTCATTCTCTCCTCCTCCAACTCTGTCATATTCCTTGCTAAACACTACTTGTCCCTGACTTGTGCAGTCTCCTCCATCTCTTTTCAACCACCTTCCCTAAACTCCCACTCCCTTTCCACACAGGATATTGCTTCTTTTAACAAAAAGACAAGACTGACAACACTTACTCTGATGTCACTGTTTACCCCCCTTCCTCCTCTTCTTTCCTATCCTTTCCTCCAGCTTCCCTCAATGAAACCACCTCTTTCCTATCCTCGTCCAACCCCTCCACCTGTGAGGCGATCCCGCAGATAGGCAGGGCTCAGGCCGTGAAGGGCTTCAAAGGTCAAAAACAGCACCTTGAACCTAGCCCGGTGCTTTACAGGCAGCCAGTGCAGAGCCCAGAGCACAGGTGTCATGTGCTCCCTGCGGCCTGCCCCAGTAAGGAGACAGGCCGCGGCATTCTGCACCAGCTGCAGCCTCCGGACCAGCTTCTCGGGCAGCCCCATGTAGAGCACTTAACTGCTGAAACGCACTCCCCGCCACGGCCACAACCTGAGATTCCAGGCTGAGCTGTGAATCGAGGAGCACACCCAGACTCTGTACCTGCGGGACCATGGGAGGACGAACCACCCCCCCCCCCAAGAGGAGATTCAACCACTCCCAGGCCCTCACCTACCAACATCACCTCCGTCTTGTCAGGATTCAGCTGCAGATGGCTCAACCTCATCAAGCCCCCACAGCTGACAGGCACTGGGAAAATAAAGAGACTGCATGGCCTGGGTCAATGGAAAAGGAGAGGTAGAGCTGCGTGTCATCAGCACACTGATGACACTGCATGCCCTGAAACCCTCTCACGATCTCCTCTAATGGCTGCATATAGATGTTAAACAAGAGGGGGGACAGAATGGCACCCTGCGGGACTCCACACGTGAGGTCCTGGGGGGGAAGACGTACACTCCCCCAAGACCACCCGGTGAGTTCTCCCGGCCAGGATTGAACAAAACCAGTCCAAGAACGTCCCACCAATCCCGGCACGGTCCCGCAGGTGAGTCACCAACACCTCATGATCGACTGTGTTGAATGCAGCCGAAAGGTCTAGCAGGACCAGTAAGGTCTGACGACCCTGGTCCAACACCAGACGGAGATCGTCAACCAAGGCCACCAATGCAGTCTCCGTACCATACCCAGGCCGAAACCCGGACTGAGAGGGGTCAAGGAAACCGGTGCGGTCCAGATGTTCTTCATCATCATCAATCAATCAATCAATACATTTATTTGGCACTAACTTTTGCCATGACCACACATACAATTCAACTTTAAAAACATATTACAGCAGCATCATTACATTCCTCTGCTTAAACCACCACCACCAGCATTCATGTATAAGGGTGTAAGATCTTCGTTGCATAGTTAACGGGTAAAGCGAGGCTCAAAATTTTGAGCCCACCCGTTCTTCTTTATACCACATTATATAAAATAATGAATGCTTAGAGCACACTTGGCGCCTCCAATGTTAGATCAGATATGTTGCATCATGCTACTCATAGAAACTGAACTGTTGCATCATATCATGTGAGAGCATTGACATAAGACTGTCTACAGAATATAGGGTCATTCATTTTATTATTCTATCACCGCTGAAGGTCGTCATTAAGAAAATGTATGATATTTACTCAAATAAGTTCCATGCAACAGACATGGGAAATTATCTAGTGTCTTCTATCTTAGGCAAATCTAAAACTCTTCATCTGCCACTTACCATTAGGGAAGAAGGCCCAAGGAAAGATTTTGAACTATATTGCCTCTGTTGTCTCCTTAGTACTAAGTTTGGAGGAAAGTTGGACAAATGTGGCAACAGCGGGTGAAAACAGACATGACACTAACCACCCTTGGTGGTCATTTATGCATGTTTCAGGGCTGCATAGGGCACCAATACAGCCCTGCAACATGCATAAATAACCACCAAGAGTGGTTAAAGTGTGGTTTGCGTCATGTCTGTTTTCACCCAGCTTTGCAGTCCTCTGCTTTACTGAGGGTCAATATATACTGCATTTTATAGATTGGATCATAGTGCTCCTTTCCACAAAGTATTGGTAAAATCCAAACTTCTCTTAAGGGTGAATACAAAGGGCACCGAAGAAGAATATGGTCTATGGTTTCTAATTCTTCCATGTGGCAGACACATCTCCGATAGTCATTTGGCTTATATTGCCCTTGTGTTATGGTCATCTCTATGAGCTGGAATCGCAACCTTGTATAATTCCTACGTAGTTCACGAGAACTGATTAGGTCTAAATAGCGTTCCATACCAAACAATTCCTTAATAAGTCCCATTCATGGTGCTGCCTTCCAACTTGCCAGTACCGCTAGATCTTCCTGCCTTCCTATGTCTAGGGCCCTCTCTTTTAGCCGTATTTTCTGTTGCCTAGGGGACATTTGCCATAGTGCATGTTTAGAGAATTCGGACTTGACAAGAAAAGTGTAAAAAGAGCCAAGCCAAGGATATACTTGTGCGCTCGTATTTGTTAGTTTTTCTAAAAGACAGATGGGGCAGTGACTTATATTGCTGTACTATACAGACCCAATATTTCAAAAGAGCAATTCTTTAAACAATTAATTGAGAAGATACCAGTCTCTGCCCTCACAACAGCCGCGGGGGTTGCCTGAGGGATCCTGTTGCTTTTCCCTGCACAACACTGCTTTCCTTACTGCTTCTGCTGCCAAAAATTAATCCATTTCACTCATAAAGTCATCTCTCTCCTTGACTATTGCAAACTCCTCCTCACTGGCCTTCCCTGCTCTCATCCGTCCCCTCTCATTTCTGTTCAGTATTCTGCTGCCAAGATTATCCACCTTGCTCGCTGTTTTGATCACATCCATCCCTTCGTCATATACCGCCACTGGTCCCCTCTGCCTGAACGCATTCAGCACAAGTTGCTTGTCCTTATTTTCAAGACGCTTCGTGACCTTGCCCCATCCTCTCTCTCTGCACTCATTTCCTGCCACACTCCCGTCCGTGCGTTCTGCTCCTCCTTTGTTGTCACCCTTGCCTGCACACCCCTTACATTTCTCCTTTGCTGACCCCCATGCCTGGAACTCCTTCCTGAGAAAATTTGTTCTGCTCCCTCCTTCTCAATCTTCAAATCCCTGCTGAAAGTCTAGCTTTCCCTAGTTCCTCATAACCTTAGTCTTCTCCCCCTTGATTTTCTTAGGGCTCCCTTTCTCCCTTGTAACCAAGCTAAACATGTGCACCTGCAACTTTGTGGATGTATTTCTGTTTCTCTCTCTGCTCCCCTCCCCTTTATCTTCCCTCCCTTGTTTCTGCTACATTGTGAGCCCACTGGAGCAGAGATCTGTGTATAACTGATTACCGTAAAGTGCCAGGTACATTGCTGGCACTGTATAAATAATAAAAATAATAAATATATAAACAATAGTGCCTGTAGGAAGACAAATTCCACTATGCAAAGAACATGCAATAAATTCTTGGATTGTACTGATGACAACTACCACTTACAGAGGATTCACTCGGGGTCAGCTATCTTGGACTTGGTCCTAACCAACAGGGAAGAATTGGTGAATGATGTGAAGATATGGGGAACTTTTAGGGGTAGTAAATTCATGATTCTAAGAAAAGGCAAAGGGAAAACAGCCAAACAAGGACCTTGGGCTTCCAAAAAGCTGATTTTAATAAACGTAGTGAAATTCTGTTTAAATCACCAAAAGGGAAATAATGTCCAAGAAGGCTAGAACTTTCTAAAAAAATGAGATATGATGGCACAATTACAAATGATTCCAATGAAAAAGAAAGTTAGGAGACATCCCAAAAAACAATGTGACTGCACAACGAGCTTACCAATGAGCTAAGATTCAAAAGGTAAATACATAGAAAATGGAAAGAGGGACAGGGTATCAAGAGCATGTACAGATAAGTGGCCCAAACTTGTAGGGATGGTATCAGGCAGGCTAAGGCACAAGATGAGCAAAGGCTAGTAAGGGGTGCTAAAAAAAGTGTTGTTTTTTTTTAATTATGTGAGAAGTAAGAGGAAGAAAAGAGAATTGGTCACCTACCTTCGGTGAATTCTTTTCTCACATATCCTCTGCATACTCCTCCGGCTGGGTAGTTCTACCGTTGAGGCAGATGAGCTTTTTTCTTTTCTGCGCCTGCGTCACGGTGCTACCCGGCTCTACCGCCAGTCCGTTTGCAAGCCGAAAACTCGTCTTATCTATTGAACATAACTCAAAAAACTGATAACAAGGGTAACCCCTTCTATAATAATTTTGTCTAACTTTTAACTATTTAATTCTATAAGAGAACTTGAAGTAGGTTTCTGTTGAGCGCCCAACTCACTATTACTTAGACTTGTCCCACACCCCCTGTTACTAACAATGCTGCTTGGCAGGGAGGGACGGAGGAGTATGCAGAGGATATGTGAGAAAATAATTCACCGAAGGTAGGTGACCAATTCTCTTTTCTCCCCATCTCTGCATACTCCTCCGGCTAGGACGTACCCAAGCAATCTGTCCCAATTTTAAGGGTGGGAGCCAGCAGAACTGGGGGTGTCCAGTACTGCCTGTAGCACCCTTCTGCCAAACGCAGCCTCTGCGGATTGCAAGGTATTAATTTTGTAATGCCTCACAAAGGTATGTACAGAAGCCCAGGTGGCTGCTCTGCATATCTCTTCGTATGAGGCCCTTGCTTTGAAAGTGTATGATGTGGCTGCGCTCCTTACAGAGTGTGCCCAAATCTGAAGGGGGGGGGACCTTACCCTTCGCCTTGTAAGCTTCAGTGATACTTTGTTTTAACCACTTAGAGATTAAAGTCTTTGTAGCTTTACGACCCTGGAGACCCTGTCTGATGTTTATAAACAAGGCTGTGGACAGCCTGAATCCCTTAGTCCTGGATAAATAAATCTTTAGTGCCCTTCTTACATCTAGTTTATGCCAGACCCTTTCTTTTGGGTGTACCGGTCAGGGGCAAAAGGAGGGTAAAATGACCTCCTGTGACCTATGGAAAAGGGAATTTACCTTAGGAATGAAGGCTTCGTCCAGCCTTAGAGTGACTGATTCCTTCTGAAAGATACAGAAGTTGTCCTCCATGGACAGGGCTCTTAGTTCTGATACCCTTCTCGCTGATGTGACTGCTACGAGAAATACAACTTTTAAGGTTAGAAAATAAAGGGATATGTGTTTTAAAGGTTCAAATGGGGGTTTGGTGAGGGCTTCCAGAACCAGGTTAAGGTCCCAAGAGGGAACCCTGTGTACCACTGGGGAGGCTAAGCTTCTGGCTGCTCTTAGGAACCTCCTAACATTCCTGTGGGCTGACACTATTCTATTGGTTACTGCTCTAAGGACTGAGTCTATGGCCGCTGTTTGTCTGGCCAGTATGTTAGCCTTAAGCCCTTTATCCAGTCCCATTTGTAGGAACTCGAGGACTTGTGCTACTCCTGCCTTGGTCAGATCTTGATTTGGACGAATCGACCATTCTGCGAAAGTTCTCCAGGTAGCTCTGTAGCTTCTCCTGGTGGCGGGTCTCCTGGATAGTTGAATTGTGTTCAGTACCGCCTCCGAATATCCTCTCGCCCTCAGTGCGGATCGTTCAAGTTCCATGCTGTCAGATTAAGCGTTTGTATCTCTGAGCAAGTTATCGGTCCCTGGGTTAGCAGGGTTGGTGTGAGTGGTAGTCTTTGATGCTGGGCGTTGCTTCTTTCTATTAGTTCTGAGAACCATGGTCTCCTTGGCCACCATGGTGTTATCAGAAGTAGATGTGAATTCTATCTGATTGCTTTGGATATCGTCTTCTGTATGAGTGGTATGGGAGGAAATGCATATAGGAGTCCCCTGGGCCACGGGCAGTTTAGTGCATCCGTCCCCTCCGCCTCTCTGCATCGGTGGCGTGAGATGAAGTGGGGAACCTGTGTATTTTCCCTGGTGGCGAATAGGTCCACCAGAGGGAGACCCACCCATGTCACCAGGTGTTGGAACACTGACCTGTCTAGTGACCATTCGTGTGGGTCGATGGTCTGTCGGCTCAGCCAATCTGTGCACGTATTGTCCTGGCCCCTGATGTGGAGAGCTTTCAGCGATGATAGGTGTAGCTGGGCCCACGAGAACAATTTTGTTGCTTCCTGAAATAACTCTCTTGATCTTGATCCCCCCTGGTGATTGACGTAGGCCTTTGCTGTCACGTTGTCCGTGTATACCACGAGGTGGTGTGAGGGAAAGGTTGGGTGTAGGAGTTGTAATGTCAGTCGTATGGCCTTCAGTTTGAGGACGTTTATCCTCTTTGTCGCATCTCTCTTGGACCAGATGCCCTGAGTCGTGTGGGTTCCTGAGTGTCCTCCCCAGCCCAGGAGGCTGGCGTCTGTCGTTACCACTACTCTCATTGGTTCTGATAGTGGTACCCCTTCTAGGAAGGTTTTTGGGTCTAACCACCAGGACATTGAGTGTTTTAATTCCTGTGGTATGGTGACCCACGGATTGAGACCTAGCATGAGCTCTCTTTGGAAACTCCTTAGCCGCCTCTGCAAGGGGCGAAAGTTGTAGCGACCCCATGTCACTTGTCCTATGCAGGATACCAGGAGCCCTAATAGGCTCGTTAGTGGTTTGAGTCTCGTGCAGTTCTGACGTTTGAGGAGTCTGATTCGTTGTTGGATCTGTTGCTGCCTGTCTGTTGGGAAGAATGCGAGGTCTAAGGAGGTAATCTATTAGAATTCCCAGGTGTTCTAATGTCTGTGTTGGGATCAGATTACTCTTTTCCTTGTTTATGAGGAATCCGTGCCTCTCCAGGTACTGGATTGTTGAGTTCAGATGCTCCTTCGCTCTGTCGGGGGAGTTGCTCCTGATCAGAAGGTCGTCTAGATACGCATAAATGTGGATCCCCCTGCTGCGTAGGTTGGCTATCAGTGGGGCTAGGATCTTCGTGAACGTCCTGGGTGCTGAGGATAGGCCGAAGGGTAGAGCTCTGAATTGCCAGTGCTGTTTGTCGTAGGCAAATCTGATCCATTTTCTGTGTGGTCTCCATATCGGTATATGTAGATAGGCCTGCCTTAGATCTAAAGACGTCATCCAGTCTCCTTTCTGCAGGGCGTGGCACACTGACATTGCCGTCTCCATCTTGAATCTGCGTGGTTTTACATGTTTGTTCAGTGCTTTGAGGTACAGCACCGCTCTCCATTTCCCAACCTTCTTGGAGACCAGGAATATGATGGAATAGATACCTGAGGAACGATTCTGTTCTGGTACCTCTTCTATTGCCTTGATGATCTGTAATCTCTTGATCTCATTTGACATGGTCTTGTGTTTTTGTGTGTCCCTGGGGACTGGGGACAGTGAATCTTTGTCTGGGAGTACGTTCCAGCTCTATCTTGTAGCCTTCCGATATGAAGGAGAGGACCCAGGCATCTGAGATTGAGGCTCCCATCTGTCTTTGAATTGTTGGAGTCTTCCTCCTACCTCCTGGGAGGCATAGTCATGTGTCCTGTTTGGGATGGCCGGATCCAAAACCTCTTTGTCTTCGTCTGTCGAATCTCCCGGGTCTCGAACCCCTTCCTCTGAAGGAGAAGCCGCCGGAGAAATCTGTGTGGCTCTGGCTGTATGCTCTTCTGGAGGTGCCTCCGAAGCCCCTAAATCTAAAGGGGTAGCCATGAAAAAATCCTTTCTTTGGTGCCACCTGTTGGAGGGTTTTAGCTTTATCCTTAGAACTGGCCTCCTCCAGTACCTTTTCCAGGCACACTCCGAAGAGTTTGGACCCCTTGTAGGGTGCTGACGTGAGAAGGTTCTTGGCCGTGGCATTCCCTTGCCAGGAACATAACCAGACGCGTCGTCTGGCTGCTATGTCGTTTGCCATAGCCCTGGCGGACCAGGTTAGGGCATCTGTAGTTGCGTCTGTTAAGAAGGCCGTGGCCATGCAGATGCGGGATGACAGCTTCTGTGCTCTTTTTTCTGGTAGCTCAGGGTCCTGAGCTTCCCGCATCCATGCTAACAGGGCTCTAGCTACATAAGATGCTACAATATTAATTTTTAGGGATGCTGCTGTGGAGTCTGCCGCTCTCTTGAGGGCCGAGTCCACCTCCCTGTCAGTGGTGTCCCGAGGATGACAATCCCCTTCGGTTGGGAATACTGTTTGTCTCGCTAGTGAGGCTGCGGCCGCATCAATTTTGGGGCTCTTAAAGAGAGGTTCGTTCTTCCTAGAAAATGCGTACAGGGAATCCTGAGTCCTGGGCATTTTGTGTGATTTGTCAGGGTACTTCCATTCTTCTAATACAATATTTTCAAATGCTCTATCTAATGGTAAGCCCTGATCCCTGCCATGTACCGAGGGAATGTAATCCCTGGTTTCTTCCTCCTCTGAGTCTGATGATTCCCCCTTAGTCACCCTCTCCTTAAGTTGGAGAGTCTTAATGACGTGCCCCAGCAGCTCTTCCCTAAACTGGTTAGGGAATTGCCTGTCCCTTTCTCTGGGGTCTGAGGGGAGGGTGTCAGAGCATTCCTCTTCTTCTAGTTCAGCGCTCTCCTGCGAAGAGCCTGATTCAGATTCGGATGTCTCTTTGTTTCTGTCTGCCTGCCTGTCCTCTGTTTTGCAATCCTCTTCCTCAGAGCCCTGAGGGGATAGCAAGTATTGCAGGCCGGCTCCCCCTAGTGGGGATTTGTATTTCTTTTTTCCCTGCCTGGGAGCTTTTCCAGCTCTCGGTGTCTTGGGAAAGTGGGGGGTTACTCGCGGGGAAGTTTCTCTTTCGTTTCCCACTCTTTCTTGGTCGGGCCAGGTTTTTTAGCACCCCCCCATCATCTCTTCCATAATCTTTGCTATGGAAATCAGGGAAGGGTTCTGGTTCCCCTGTTCTCCTTGTTCTGAGCTCGCAGCCTCTGCCCCACTTGCGGGGATAGGAGGGGGCGTTATCAGACCCTCCGCTGAACTCATGGCTGAGTTGGGTCTCAGTATATCTGGCTCGGGTCCAAGCGGATTGGTCCCGGCCTGAGGCAGGGGGAGTGCCGCGAAGAACAATCCCCTCTAACCAGAGACTAATTGCGGTCTCCCCTGCTCCCCAGTGCTGTGCAAGGGAGCCGGCGGGGATTGTTTAGATCTTTTTCTTACCACCTATCTGGCGAGCTGTGACAGCGTCCGGTCTCACCTCCCCAATTGCCCCGCCGAAGCCTTCTCCTTAGGCTTCCTTTTCTCTGCTTTTTTCTCTGCCTGACTTTCTTCTTTTGTTTATAGGGACCTGCGGATCCCTAGAAGCCTCCCGACGGTCCGGAGGCAGATGAAGGACTGGCGGTGGAGCCGGGTAGCACCGTGACGCAGGCGCAGAAAAGAAAAAAGCTCATCTGCCTCGTGGCGGTCAACGGTAGAACTACCCAGCTGGAGGAGTATGCAGAGATATAGGGAGAATAAGGAAATTCATGTTGCTCAATGAAGATGGTGAAATGTTAGTAGGAAGGAAAAGAGCCAGAACTTCTCAACTCCTATTTTGCCTCAGTCTTCACAGAAAAGGGAAACTGTGACCAGCCCGGCAAAGACGTATGAAGAGGAGGAAATATTGCAGACTGGAATAGATAAAGAGATGGTCAGAGAGTATGTGACAACTTTGAATGAATTCAAGTATTCAGGGGTGGATGAGGTACACCTAGGGAGTCAAATCGGAATTGAACTGGAACCAAAGAATTGTTTTGAACTGGTATTTTGATTTGAACCTGAAATGAACCATCATTTTGTCCTCTCTATTGAACTGAAAAAAATATTTTGGGTTACTGGTTAAAATAAACATTGAGCCTTTATGAAAACTAAATATAAAGATTAAAAAAAACAAAAAAACCCCCACAACCTATAAAAGCTACTGGTTTATATACAAAAACACATAGACGTGAGATTTGTATCAGAAAGGACTGCCTCACAGCTTTATAGTGAATCCGCAGTATTTTCTCTGAACTAGCAATTTCTGTCATTTTTTTTTTTTTCTCCTTCTTTAGTCTCACAACAGAAGTTAACAATGTAATTTAAAAAATCTAAAAACTAACAAAGCTCCAGACCCTGAGGGGTTTCAGGGGAATACTATAAAGCTCTAAAGAAAATGGTGGTCCTGGTATTAACTGAATTGTTTAATAGTATACGGCAAGGTAATGACATTCCAGATTCTTGGAAAGACACAAAGATTGTGGTCATTCCTAAAGAAGGGAAAGACCTTACCAATTGTAAATCATACATACCTATTTCATTAATTAATATGGATACTAAAATCTATGCCAAAGTGTTAGCCAACAGATTAAACACCATCTTACCCAAACACATACATCCAGACCAATCAGGATTTGTCACTGGCAGGCATATAATCATTAATGCCTATCAGTCTCCCTTGTTTGATTTTTTCAGAGGGAGACAAGGCGGTCCGTTGTTTCCAATGCTTTTTGCCTTAGCAATACAGGCATTTGCAATAAAATATAAATAATCCCTTGATAAAGGGCATCAGAACATCATCTGGCTAGAATACAAAATAGCTTTATATGCAGATGATGTCTTGATAGACTTACAGGAACCAGAGGCCTCATTAAAAAAAACCATAGAACTAACCAACCTCGGAATTTGGGCACGTATCAAGCTTCAAAGTAAATTACAGTAAATCTGAAATTCTATGAATTCATATCCCGGAAAAGATGAGAACATGTCAGCTGTATAAATTTAAATGGGCAAAAGAATCTATAGAATATTTGGAAATATACATAAACATGCAGGCCTTTTCAAGGCAAGCTACCTGCCAATGCGGAATAAAGCAATGAAAGATATGGAGGAATGGAACAAATAAGAAATATCCTGGTTAGGCAGGGTAGCCTCAGTTAGGATGAACATTATTCCAAAGTTATCATTTCTGTTCCAATGTTTCCTATTGGTATCCCACACAAGACACTAGAAATGTGTCAAAATACCATTTTAAAGTTCATATGGAAACACAAAAAACCAAGAGTGAGTTGTCAGGTTCTATATAAACCCATAAAATGGGGTACACTGGTCCTTTCTCATTTGGCATATTACTATGCATCACAATAAAAAGATATTATTAATTGGGCCAACACTAGCCCATCCAAGCACAGGGTAAAACTTGAACAAGACTGGAGCCCAAATACATGCATTCTGAGACTCAGTTAGATCAAAAAGAAATTTAGATCACCAAAAATAAACACACACCCATTCATCCAGACTACGGGTATTTTCAAACGTGATGGCTGGTGCCGTCACACTTTGAACCTGCTCGGGGTGAAGGCCCTCACCCTAGGAAGGATCTGGCCCAGTCACCGAACAGACATGTTGGGGCCCGGGGCAGGGAGATGTGCGGACACTGATCTGCATGGCCCCGTCCCCCGCGCTGCTGAGCGCAGCCTGCCCTCCTCGACGGGTGGGTGTGGTGGCCTCCACGCCTGGAACAGCCCTGGCCCTGGTACAGCAGGCCATGGGCCCAAGACATAGCCTGGGCTAAAAACTGCAAAAGCCTGTGTAAACCCCTGATCTGGCCCGGAGAAACATCTGGTGGGCCAGATCAGAAGTGACGGCACCACGGGTGGCCATGCGGGTCAAAGCGTGGCCACCTGTGGTACTGTCACATCTGAAAATACTCTACTTTAGCAGCACTGGACAAGCACTCAGATTTTCTTTCCCCACAATCCTCACCTCTAGCTACTTTAATCAACAATCTGGAATTTATTCAAAGGGACTGTCAAAGTGATAACAAAACGAGCTGCATAGGCCCTATCCTTGCATGGCCCTGTAGCAGACAACTGACCCTGCCACACTGCGAGGTGAGTGAAGGGAGCTGGGCACACAAGCGCGGGGAAGCTGAGCGGTTGGGCCCATCTAGGAGCTGAGGCGCTGCCCACAGAAGTGGCTGCCCAACCTTGCCCCGCTTCCCTCCCCTGCCCAACCAAGATCTGGACCTTGGCTATGACGTGGCCACATGCAAAGGGCGCTATCTCCCAACTCTCACAGCCCCGGAGCCTTGCTCCAAGTGTGGTAGGGCAAGCATACCTAGCCACACGGGTTGTTCTATCTTAAGCAACCGTACCCAACACTTGGGATAAAACTGCTCTGTGATGCATCCTTGGGATTTTTCTGAAGATGCATTGTGAAGCAGTCGGCTGCATGGTTCCCCTCCCGCGCAGGGCGGGTCAAACATCAAGTGGGTCCTGGGTACATGAGCCACTGCACTGCATGGCTAGTTTGGCCAGGCAGGGGTAAGGCTACTCAAAGAGCGGTAGCCTCCCCAGTCAGTCTCGTGTGGCTGCACCCGTAAATGAGAAATCTAGGTATGAGGCAGCCCTGTCTAGACCTCTAATAACATTTGAAGAACCGACCCAGGTGCAGGCAGCAACAAAAGCCCTAACCTCCAAGATATATACACTTCAGATTTCAAAGGATGCTGACAAGAAAACAACCCAAATGAAAAGATGAGAGGACTTGGAAAGAGAAATTGAGCCAGATGAATGGATCTCAATATGGGAACGAGGATATAATTAATCAATTTGTGTAGTCCATAAAGACAATTTTTACAAAATATATAGATGGTATTTGACCCCAGACAAAATTAATTACGTTTATACAAGGGAGGCACTCTGTTGGAAGGGCTGTGGTGAAAGAACATATCTGCACATGTGGTGGCAGTGTCCAGAAATTAGTCAGTTCTGGGGAAAAATTATCAGAGGAATCTGGTGCATCACAGGTTGTCAAATTCTCAAAGTTCCTCTGGCATGTTTATTTAATGCTCTGGGAAAGGGCCCGCAACTTAAACACAATGAAAAATTAATTTTGTTTTTACTATTAGCAGCTAGATTCTGTGTAGTGGCTCATTGGAAAAGATCAAACCCTCCTCCTCTAGAGCAGTGGTATAGTAAAACATGGAACATCCTGGTTGTGGAAAAACTGTCCCATCAAGTGCACACCCAAG
The DNA here is from genome assembly GCA_003113815.1 of Sphenodon punctatus. Classification (NCBI taxonomy): domain Eukaryota; kingdom Metazoa; phylum Chordata; class Lepidosauria; order Sphenodontia; family Sphenodontidae; genus Sphenodon; species Sphenodon punctatus. Next base: position 492,583 of record QEPC01008345.1, on the reverse strand, counting down.
AAAAATGCCAAAACCATTACATATCTGGAGATTTGGGCACCATTTCTATCATATTCAGACAAATAAGCCAGAATCTCGAGCCAGGTTTTGATAAAGCATATAATGGGCAACACAAGGAATTATAAAAAAAAAAGCTGTGTAACCAGACTAAGCATTGTATAGTATAAAAGATATATTTTACAGTTGATGTATGTGTTATGTGCCTTAATAAAGCGTTTAAAAAAAAATAACGATGGAGTTAAATGTATGTGAATAGCTGTAAATACTACTTTATCAATTAGCATATCTGGATTTTCAGAAAGCATTTGATAAGTTTCCACATTAAAGTAGTCATAGGATAACAGGCAGTGTCATGCCATGGATTGGCATCTGGACGAAGGATAGGAAACAAAGCGTAAGACTAAATGGTCGGTTGTCACAATGGAGAGAAGCAAATAGTGAAGTGTTCTAGGGGTCTATAGTGGGACTGGTGTTGTTTAATATATTAATGAATGACCTGGAAAATGGAATAAAGAGCGAGGAAATCAAATCTGCAGATGACACAAATTTATTCAAGGTAGTTAAGACCTGAGCAGACTGTGAGGAATTACAGGAGGATCTTGCAAAACTGGGCAACTAAATTACAGGAGGATCTTGAAAGATTGGGCAACTAAATGGCAGATGAAATTCAATGCTGATAATACAAAATGATGCAATATCTACGCAGCGCTGGGTTCTAATTTAAGGGTTACAGTGCAGAAAAAGGATTGTAGAGTCATTGTGGACAATTCACTGAAACCCTCAGCTCGGCAGCTCCTTTGACCGTGGTAGCAGTTAAAAAGGCAAACAATATCAGGAATTATTTGGAAATGGTTAGAGAATAAAACAAAAAATATATATATTTATTTATTTATTTTATTTTTAAATTTTTGCTACCCCGCCCCTCCTGCCACAGGCAGCTCGGAGCGGCTTACAATTCACAAAACCTTAAAACAACGATTTAAAACAACTAAAAGGAGGACAAAGAAAAATAGCCCCTACCCAACAACCCACCCCCTCACCCATCTCCCCCGCCAAATGCCTGGCGGAACAGCCAGGTCTTACAACTTCTCCAAAAAGAGGGGAGATCCGGGGCCAACCGGGCCTCCACCGGAAGGGAGTTGCACAGCCGTGGAGTGGTCACCGAGAAAGCCCTCCCCTGTGTGGCCCTCCAGAAGACTCAGGGGACCTCGAGCAGGGTGCCCCACGATGACCGCAGGGGTCGGTCCAACACCTGGGGAGTGAGGTGGTCCCGCAGATAGGTAGGGTCTACGCCGTTTAGGGCTTTATAGGCCAAAACCAGCAACTTGAATCGGGCCTGGAAAACCACCGGCAGTCAGTGCAGAGTGGAGCACTGGTATTATGTGCTCCCGGCGGCTGTCCTACCAGAAAACAGGCTGCCACATTCTGCACCAGCTGGTTTCCAAGATATCACCATGGGTAGCCCCACGCAGAGCAATCTATAGTCCAATCTAGAGGTGATGAAAGCATGGATGATGGTGGCCAGGTCAGAGCCTGAAACAAACGGCCGAAGCCGTCGCACCAGATGTAATTGGCGAAAGGCACTCTTCGCCACAGCCTCCACCTGGACGTCCAGGCAGAACTGCGCGTCGAGGAGCACCCTCAGACTCCGTACCTGGGGTACCAATGTAGGGCAGCCACCATCTCCAGCGCCTTACCCACCAACATCACCTCCGTCTTGTTGGGATTCAGCTTCGGTCGTTTAGTCCTCATCCAGTCCTCCACAGCCATCAAACACCGAGTAAGCACAGAGACTGCAGGGCCTGGGTCTGTTGAAAAAGAGAGATATAGCTGGGTGTCATCAGCATATTGATGACACCACACACTGAACCTCCTGATCACATCACCGAGTGGCTGCACGTATACGTTGAACAGGAGAGGGGACAAAACCAAACCCTGCGGGACTCCACATGAGGTGTCTCGGTATGTGTGACACGCCCGCCAGCCCACAACACGGGATCCTGGGCCCAGACACGGTAGGGAGCCCGCAGACCTGGAAGGCACCCCCTAGCTCGGGAGTCCCCTGTCCGGAGGATACCTGAGAAGACGGGGAGTGCGGAGAACGCCCGCCCGCAGTAGCACTGACACCAGGATCCTCCCGAAGAGAAGAGGCGGAGTCCCCTGGGATGACATCATCAGGTGGTGCCCGCTACCTGCCGGGGCACGCGCACAGCTGGAAACCACGGGAGCCCCGGCGAGAAAAGGAAGACGCAGCAGCACGGGAGGAGGAAGGACTGGAGACAGCAGGAATGGACTCAGGGAAGTACCTGCTATCTCCTAATGGGGGGAGGGAGTGGTGGAATTTCCCGTAGTGTGACGCGAACCTGGCTCACGGGCACTGGTGAAGCTGGAGAAGGATAGGTGGGTGGGGGAGGGTAGGTTCAGGTTTCGACCAGTGGAGGCTCTCCTATCTGGAGGGCCGGGTGATGTGCTGGCCCCTCTTAAGGAAGCTCCAGAGAAAAAGGGGGCTTCCCTAGCCCGCCGGCCTTGAATCTGGAAGCTGGTGGGACACAAGTTTAGGGGACACACCACAACTGGTGCTCTGGCTTGGACTGGGATAAGAGGATAAAGGCAGCGGAAGTTAGGCCCGGCCGGGTTTGACCAAGGGGAAATGGATTCCAAAGCCATGCTGAAATGGGTGATGGAGGCCAATAAAGCCCAGTTAGAAATGCAGCGGGGATATTTACAGTAGTTGACCAGCGACCTGGCGAGCACCTAAGTGCGTAGCCATGCCCAGCTGGCCGAGCAGGTCTCCGTCTTGATGTCCCCAGCTATTGCCACCTTAACGGCAGCTACTCCGGGCCTCGGGGAAGGGAGGGGCCACCAAGTAAGGCTTACATACATGTCCCCCACCGACGACCCGGAAGCCTTCTTGAATGTATTTGAACGTGTGGCAGCCACAGCGAAATGGCCCAAGGAGCAGTGGGCCATCTTGTTGGCCCCTTCCCTCTCAGGCCCAGCCCAGGCCATCTATGATAGGCTGGAAGCGGCTGAAGCGGCCGATTTCACTAAAGTCAAGGAAGCTATGCTAAGAGATTAGATATTTCAGAGAAGACCTACCGGAAACGGTTCTGGGAGGAAAAATATCCCCCTAGCATGTCCCCTCAGGCCATAGCTCAGCAGCTGAGGACTCATGGTCTGTGGTGGCTTAAACCGCAGAAGAGATCTGCCCACCAGATAGTCGAGCTCCTCCTCACCGAACAGTTCATCCAGATCCTACCTCCTGGGGGATGGGCCTGGGTTGCTAGGCACCGGCCCTCGACTTTGGGGGAAGCCGTACAGTTGATGGAGGATTATGAGGCCTTTGAAGGGCCAGTGGGATACGGGGGTAGGGGAATCGGTAAGGGGCCCCCTCGGGAAGAGAAGAACCCCGAATCCAAGGGACCGTACCGAGAGGGACGTTTGGAAAGAGGGGGTCGGCTTGGACCCTGGGAAGGGACCCCGCGGGGCAGGGCTGGAAGTTCTTCTGAGTCCGAGGCCTAAATTGGCCTGGGGAAGTCCTAGGGAGTCTGGCCCAGCCTTAGGACCTTCCCTCCTGGGGGCTGTGGCAAATCGAGATGGGCGAGGGAGCCCCGGAACGCGGGTGTGCTTCGTGTGGCAAGCTGGGCCACCTGAAGTGGGATTGCCCCCTCATGGACTGTACTTATGCCGACGGGTGGCTGGGGAACCCCCCTAGGGGCGGAGGGATCAGAAAAAAAAGCCCCTGGTTCCAGTGTGGATAGGAGGCCAAGAATATAGAGCCCTCAGACACTGGCTGTGGGAGGACCTTGGCGCGAGCAGGGCTCCAAGGCATACCCCGGGCCAGCAGCCCGCACGTGGGCATCCATTGTGTGCATGGGGAGGTGAGGCTCTACCCCACTTGTACGGTGACCTTGGCCGTGGCCGGCCGGGTAATGCAACATGTGGTGGGGGTCGTGCCCAGGTTGGCCCACCCCGTAATCTTGGGACGCGATTGGGGTGCCTTGGGTGCCCTGCTCCCCCAGTACGACACATTCCTGGGAGACTGGAAGTCCAGCGGGGACGCCAGACCCAACCTGAAGGGGGAACCCATTGATCGAGCCCCTCCAGGGGAAACTCCCTGGAAGGTAAGCTCTTTCAATTTTGTTCAGGTCCAAAGGAACAACCCCCGGTTGCACCATGCTTACGAGGAGGTTGCCATGGTGAACGGACAGTCACGGGACCCAGGGCGGCCCCTGCCCAACCCCCATTTCAAATTAATACAAGATCGGCTATACAGGGTGAATAGGGACCCTGCCCGGGGAGAGGAAGTATGTCAGTTAGTGGTTCCTACAGGGGTGCAGCAAGACCTGCTGAAATTAGCCCACGAGATACCCTGCACAGGGCATCTCAGGGTGGAGAAAACGTGGGAAAGGTTGACGGCTCGGTTTTACTGGCCGGGCATCCGGGAGGTCATACAACGGTACTGTGCCTCGTGCCCCGAGTGCCAGCTAACAACGAAATGTAGGGTGGCCCCTTTAGTTCACCTCCCTCTGGTAGGAGTTCCCTTCGAGCGGGTGGGTATGGACATTGTAGGACCCCTGGAGAAGTCATCAGGGGGGCACAAATATATATTAGTGCTGGCAGATTACGCTACCCGATACCCTGAGGCTGTGGCCCTGAGATCCATCAAAGGCCCCACAGTGGCCCGTGAGTTAATTCAGATATTCGCCCAAATGGGATTCCCACAGACCATCCTTACAGACCAGGGAACCAATTTTATGGGGAAGTTGATTCGGCAGTTATGCCGCCTGCTGAAGGTCCGCCAACTACGCACTTCCATCTACCACCCCCAGACGGATGGGCTGTTAGAGCTATTTAATCAGACCGTAAAGGCAATGTTGTGCAGGTTCGTCTGCAACGAACCCCCATCCTGGCCCTCCCTCCTCCCAGCCCTGCTGTTTGCCTATCGGGAGGTCCCCCAGCCCTCCCTGGCATTTCCCCCCTTTGAACTCCTCTATCGCCGACGACACTGGGGTTTACTTGACCTAGTGAGGGAAGGGTGGGAAGAGAATCCGACCCCAGCCTCCAACGTGGTTCTTTATGTTACCAGGTTGCAGGATAAGTTACAAGGGTATGGGACTGGGCCGCCAAGAATGGGCTGGAGGCGCAGCAACGGCAAAAGGCCTGGTTCGACCAACGGGCTCAAGCACGACGCCTGTTCCCCAGGCAACGGGTCTTGGTGCTGTTACCCACCAGAGTCAAAACTGCTAGCCACCTGTCAGGGGCCGTACGAGATAGTGCGGCAAGTGAGGGAGGTGGATTACATGGTACGGCAGCCCGGGAAACTACCGGAGCTCCAAATGTACCACATAAATCTCCTAAAAGAATGGAGGAACCGAGAGCCAGGGGCCAGGAGGCATTAGCTGGGGAACCGTCAGAGGGGCCGGCATGGGAAAATGGGGGGGGGGGAAGCATCCAGGTGGGGGACGAATTAGATCATGGGCAACAGGCTCAGTTATGAGCTATAGTGGACTCCGCCTGAACTGTGTTCACAGCTCACCGGGACACACAACCTTGATCCAACACGAGATCGTGAGAAACCTGGGAAAGCAGTCCGGGAGCTGCCCTATCGGACCCCCCGACATCTGCGGGGGATCCTGGAGAAAGAGGTACGGAATATGCTTGAAATGGAAGTGATCACTGAATCCAACAGCCCCTGGTGGAGTCAACCAGTGCTAGTCAGCAAGCCGGATGGCTCTACACATTTCTGTATCGACTTTCGAAAAGTGAATGCCATGTCTCGGTTTGACGCGTACCCCATGACCCGCATAGACACCTTACTAGAAAGCTTAGGGGAAGCTCAGTACCTCTCAACCTTGGATCTTACTAAGGGATATTGGCAAATCCCTCTGGCCCCAACCGCTTGTGAGAAGACGGCGTTTGCCACCCCGTTGGAACTGTTCCAGTTCATGCGGATTGCCCTTCGGCCTCCACAGGGCTGCGGCAATGTTCCAGAGATTGATGGACAAGGTCCTGGTGGGGCACAAAGTCTATGCGGCCACCTACATTGACGACATCGTCATCTTCAGCCTCACCTGGGAGGACCATGTAACTCACCTCCAGAAGACAATCCACGCCCTAGGGCGGGCTTAAAGGCTAACCCCAAGAAATGTCTATTAGGGTTACGAGAGGCGGTGTACTTGGGGTACCAGGTGGGCAAGGGGCAAATTCGATCCTTATGGGACAAAGTCCAAGCCATCAAGGACTGGCCTCGGCCAGACACCAAGAAACAAGTCCAGCAATTCCTGGGCCTTGCCGATTACTACCGACAACATGTTCCACATTTCTTAACCGTAGCCACCCCCTTAACAGAACAGCCAAGAGACGGCCTACCGCTGTTCAATGGACGCCAGTCGAAGAGCGTTCCTTCAATACCCTGAAGGACCGATTGTGCAAGGCCCCGGTTCTCTATACCCAGGGCCCCGAGGGAAACGCGGGTCTGCGATTCGCAGATTTCCCGCAGAATTCCCCTCCCTTCGCAGAGTCTCCTGCCCTGCTTACCCCAGCGCAGAATTTGTAGCCTGCTCTGGGGAGACACAGGGCAGGAGATTCCACGGGGGGAGGGGAATTAACAAACTCTCGGGGCTTCCCCTCCCCAGCTTCCAGGGCTTGCCTCCCCCGTTTAGAAAATTAATGAACTTAGCCGGCAGCAGCTGCTTCAGTGTGCTCGTCCCCATCCAGCTCCTGGTCTCTTCCTGGCCCCTCCCAACAGGGTCTCCCAGGGCAGCGCAGCCAGATGACATCATCGAGCTGCATCATCCAGCTGCATCGCCCTAAGAGGTGACATGCCAGCCCCTCTTAAGGAAGCTCCAGAGAAAAAGGGGGCTTCCCTAGTCCGCCCGCCTCGAATCTGGAAGCCGGTGGGACACAAGTTTAGGGGACACGCCACAGTATGATGAAAAAAACTCCCCAAGAACCACTCGCTGCATTTTACCAGTCAGGAAAGAGCGGAACCATTCAAGAACAGTTCTGCCCACCCCTGCACAGTCCCGCAGGCGCGTTACCAACATCTCGTGACCAACTGTATGAAATGCAACCGAAAGATCTAATAGAACTAACAGGGTCGAATGACCCCGGTGCATTTCCCGGCGCAGATCATCCACCAACGCCACAAACGCAGTCTCGGTGCCATACCCCGGACGAAATCCTGACTGAGAGGGGTCCAGATAACTGATGCGGTCAAGCTGTCCTTGCAGCTGCTGAGCCACTACCCATTCAATAACCTTCCCTAAAAAGGGAAGGTTAGAGACAGGCCGATAGCTGGCAAGGGAGTCAACATCAAGCAATGGTGTCTTGAGCAGAGGCCAAACCACTGCCTCTTTGAGACAGCCTGGCACTCTGCCCTCCCGAAGGGAGGCGCTGACCACCCCACCCAGCAACAGCCCCATTGTCTCCCGGTGTCACTGGAGCGGGGGACGATTGCCTAGGAACCGGGGTCACACCGCCAAGGTCTCTCACACTTCCACACCCGTACACGGCCCGGACCCCGAGAGTCACTCTCCAAGACTTAATGCCCGTCAGAATATTAGTTGGGTCTCGTGGTCTCGAGGCCAGACCCTTATCATCATAGGACGTGGAGAAGGTACAGGAGCATAGGGTCTCACACCGGACACCTTCACAGTCAAAACCCACTCCGGGAACGTATGAGGATAGGGTAACGGGGTGCAAGAGCATGGGGGATAGTGGGGAAGTGTCCAGGTAGCGAGTACCACCAGGGTAGGGCTGACAAACTACTGAGACTGGGAGGGAGAAACCCCCAGGAAGGGGAAGGACTCATGCCCACATACCGTTCACTCACTCACTCTCTCTCTTACACACACATCCGCCGTTCACACAAGGAACGGGGGGGGGGGGGGGGAGGGTAACAACAGATAACAGAAACGCAAGGTAGTCTCTACAAAACGCAACGCAATCACTTAACGTTCAAGTTGGCCGGTTTCCTCCTCTATCACAGTGTCATGGGCTTCCCGACGCTAGGTTTTATGTCAGTGGCCCCGCCCTTGTGCGTGCCCGCAAACGTGCAGAGCACCGCAGTGAGGGGGGGGGGGGCGCCGCCTCCGCTGCGTGAGACTGGGATGGCCCCACCTCCTCGGCGTCCCCTGGAGTTGCTGAGGCAACCGAGACACAGCTTGAGCTGGCAGCACTGCCGCCCCGTATGTACACAGAGGCGCCGTGGAGACCCAGGGCCGGAACAAGCCTGTGTCCAGTCCGTGCTCGGGACCCCGCCGCCCTCACGATCTCCCATGGCCCCAGGATGTGACAACTGGCAAGATTTAATCAGCCAGGATGGGCAAGGATCTAATTCACAAGATGTGGCCCTAACAGCCCCAAGAACACCAACCGCATCGGCGGGAGTCACCGACTTAAATTGAACCCACAAAACCAGATAAGACGAGGCTTCCATAACCTCCAGTTCCCCATATGTATTAATTGTGGCATCGAAGTCGTGGTGAATCTGAGCGATTTTATCCACAAAATAATCCACAATCATGTCACAGCGAGCAGTAGATGACTCCACTTCAAGGGGGAGGGAGGCCGGACTGACCAGCCCGCGCACTACCTGGAAAAGCTTTACTGGACGGGATTTAGTGGATGCTATGAGGGTAGCAAAAAACTCCGTTTTTGCTACCACATAGATATGGCATAGGCCCGTAAACTGGCTCTATGACACAATCTGTCGGTTTCAGCACGCGAACGATGCCACCGTCACTCTAATCACCGCCCTTCCTGCTTCAGCTCCCGCAGTTCCCCAGAGAACCAAGGAGGCCTGCGGGGCTGTCACCAGGGCAGTGGATGCCTATGAGCTGTCCGATCAGTGGCCTCCGTTAGCAAGGTATTCCATAATACGACGAGGTCATTGATGGAACAGTCATCAAGGTCAGAGGGAAACTCACCCAGAGCCTTCTGGAACCAATCAAGTTCTATCAGCCTCTGGGGGCGAACCATCCAAATTGGTTCAGCACCTTGCCGGGGGCAGACACGCCAGGAGCGAGGCCCGCAGGAGGTAATGGTCCGTCCATGACAAGGGTACAGCTGATAACTCCCCCGCTAATGGAGCACCCACCTCAAGGCCGGTGTAAAACAAAAGGTCCAAGGTATGTCCCCCCCTGGTGTGTCGGGCCAATAACTCTCTGGGACAGGTCCATGGTTGCCATGGAGGCCATGAACTCATGCTCCGATCCCACAAGGTCAGCGTCGGTGTGAATGTTGAAGTCCCCCAAGACTACTGACTTCGGAGACCGCAACACCACTCCTGACACCACCTCTGCCAAAGCATGTAGGGAGACTGCTGCATAGGTAGGTGCACGGTATACAAGCAGCACTCCCAAACTGTCACCCGCCAAATCAAACACAAGGTGAAGACCCTCAATACCTGATATGGATTGCACCGAATACCTCCTCACAGTCCAACCCTCCTTGTAAATCATGGCTACCCGTCCCCCGCCCCCCCCGAACGCGGATGATGCTGCACGGAATACCTGGCCGGAACAAGGTCAGCCAGAATAGGCCCCAACTCATTGTCCAGTCAGGTATCCATGATACATACGAGATCGGTGGCATAGTCCAGGATTACCTCCTGGGCAGCTGTTGCCTTATTCGCCACCGATCTCGCATTTAACAGCATCAACACAGAACGGGGACCCCCTGACTGAGAACCATCTGCCTATCTGCCTGGGAGGTAGTGAGCGGGACTTGTAATAAACACCTGTCCCATCTCACTGATCTCACCTCCCCCCAAACTGGAACCATATCTCCCCTGGTCCGTCACGACTCTAATGGCTGTCCCCTCCTGCCCGGCCAACCCACCCAGCCCCGCCCCCCCAGGCTGTCCCGGCCAGGCAGTGGGGGAGATCTTCCCTCCCCCCCAAAAAATTCCCCACCCCTCCTCCCTAACCCACTTATTCAACATCCCTCCCCCCAAAATAATATAATACAACCCCCCCACTCCCTCTACCCCCTTTGCGTAAAACCACAAACTAAACCCTTCTAGTCCTCCCACCAAACTCCCATCTCCCCAAGCTTCCCAAAGGTTCCTTTTTACCAGAGCCCCACGGGCCCCACTCAAAGGCCACACCTAAGGGCCCTTTGGGGCGGCCTTTAGGTGCACGCCTGCGGCAGAGCCGACAGGCATGCCGCTCTTCAGCCCTCTCGGGTCTCCTCCCCTGAGCCACCGGGGGAAGCCCCTTTGGTCCCGCCCCCCTCTCCCTCTGCCACCGGGAAGGGGGGGGGGAAATCACAAACAGGGACCAAGGTGCCCAAGTCACTCCCTGGTATGGCTCAGGTAGGGCAGCTGTTTTGGGGGGCGAGCCCAGTCCAACCGACTCCCAGCCCCCTGTACCTTGATCAGCTGGGGAATCTTTAGCCCTCAGGCTGGAAACCCCACCCCTGAGCCACTGGGGGAAGCCCCTTTGGTCCCGCCCCCTCTCCCTCCGGGAAAGGGGGAGGGGGGGAAAGAGAATCAAACAGGGACCAAGACATCCAAGTCACTCCCCAGTATGACTCAGGTAGGGCAGCTGTTTTGGGGGGCGAGCCCAACCAGCTCCCAGCACCCTGTACCTTGATCAGCTGGGGAGATGACTTATGAGGCGACGTTCAATAGGGTAGCCGCCTCCACCACGCCAACGGCTCTTCGCCCTTTGGCCGCCGTCCAGAGGGCACCGCCCTCAGGGCAGCCACCCTTTATGGTGTTACCTGGGGGAGGAGAGTAGAATTACACAGCTGCAGGGAATCCAGGCAGCTGCTAGATAAGGGTGCAATCCTGCGGTGAGCGTAAGGTGGCCGCAGACGCAGGGTATGAGTCAGACGGTGCGCGCTGAGGCACGCATGCATGCCACGTGAACAGCAGAGCCACACGTGTCAAATGTGCACCCGGGGCCGATGCGACACCTGAGCCCTCCCACACTGTGGCCCGGGGGATGGAGCAGGAACAGTGTTTGTTTCATCCCCCGGGCTGCGGTGTGTGGGGGCTCGGGGGTCGCATCGTCCCCGGCTGTGCCTTTGCTCCGCACGCCGCAAGTACCCTCAGCACACACATTCAGAGCTTACGGCACAAGTAGAGGTCAGCTTAAGTGGCCTATAGGATTGCACCCTAAATCTATAGTGTGACCACACCTTGTATATTGTGTGGCCTGCTAGTCGCCCCATCTCAAAAAAGATATAGAACTAGAAAAGTTACAGAGAATGGTGACAAAAATGATCAAGGGTATGGAACGGCTTCCATACGAGTAAAGGCTTGATAGGTTATGGCTTGGTAGAAGTGTCATGATTTTAAAAAAAAAAATTTTTAAAAGATGTTTAACAGAATTTACAAAAATTCAGCTTGACACACCAGCTGTACTTCGACAGCATTTCGAGTTAATATTGAAGTTTACAGGTGATTAACAATAAAACCTTTTTCTGTTTTATCTTATTAGTTCTTGTACAAACGGTTGGGCCGACCCCAAGCCCCATGAGCATGCACGCGCCACAGCACGGTTTGTGTGCACACTGTAGGCCCTGTGCAGGGGTGTGCATGGCTTGTGTGTGAGGCACGTGCACTCCATGCACTAGTCCACAGGGCTTGGGACTGGCCCCAATGCCTTTTTGTATACAATATATTATTTTCTATTATATCGGGATTTAATGTTTATGTGAGTATTGTTTTTCCTTTTTGCTTTATAGAATTCTTTTGGGGGTACCCCTGAAAAGGGTGTCTGTATACCTGAAACACATTGGGTTTTATAAATTATACACTATAATATGTTCTTTATTCCTTCCAATTATGGTATATTGTCTTATTAGTAAAGATCAAATTCTGTTTCTACATTTTGGATTGGTTTCTGCTTTTTTATAGTAGCCAGTTGGTTTGTGTTATTTTTCAGTTTGAAGAGACAACAGGGGATATGATAGAAGTTTATAAAGTCATGTGTGAAGTGGAACAAGTAAATAAGAAGCTGTTTACCCTCTCAAACAGTACTAAGATTAGGGGACACTCCATGAAACTAACTGACAGCAAATTAAAAACCAATAAAAGGAAGTATTTTTCATGCAATACACAATTAAGTTTCGGAATTTGTTGACAGAGGATGGGGTCAAGACCAATACCATAGCTCAGTTTTAAAAAGAATTGAATACATTCTTGGAGGATAGGTCAATTATTTACTATTAGCCAAGTCATTTCAAGACAGATATTAGCCCTTTTTACACAGACACTCTAACACCGATAAAATGGGTGTTACATTTTATTATACATGGTACAGGGTAACACTGCAGCCCTGCAACATGGCCCTTTTCACATGAGATGCCTCCACCCAGTTTTGCTGGGTGGAGGCATCTGTGTAAACACCACTTGCGGTGGGTGTAGGTGTGTGCAACACCCATCTCCACCCATCACACACCCACGGAGCAACAGACTTCACTGCCGACTGCTCCGTGGGTGGGTGGAGATGGGTGTTGTGCGGGAGCATGCACGCACCTACACCCACCGCAAGTGGTGGGTCTGTGTTTACACAGACACCTTCACCCAGCAAAATGTACCCCACTGACCGCAAGTGTTGTTTACACAGACGCCTCCACCCATCTCCACCCATCAAAACTGGGTGGAGGCATCTCGTGTGAAAAGGGCCCATGTTGCAGGGCTGCAGTGTTGCCCTGTACCATGTATAATAAAACGTAACACCCATTTTAGCAGTGTTAAGAGTGTCTGTGTAAAAAGGGCTATTGACACAATGGAGTGGGTTCAGAGGAGAGCAACAACAATGATAAAGGATGTGGAAAGCAAATCTTAGGAGGAAAGGTTAAAAGAAATGGGTATGTTTAGTTTAGCAAAGAGAAGAGTAACTGGAGACATGACAGCAGTCTTCAAATATCTAAAGGGCTGCCACAAAGAAGATGTTAAGGACCAATTCATCATTGCTATAGATAGCAGGACTAGAAATAATGGGCTCAAATTACTGGAATATAGATTTTGGTTGGACATTAAGAAAAACTTCCTAACAGAGAGTTGTTCATCAATAGAACAAGTTGTCTGGGGAGGCGATAGGACCTATATTGCTGGAGGTTTTCAAAAAGAGGTTGGACAGCCATCTGTTGTAGCTGTAATCATCCTGCATCCAAGCAGGGGGTTGGATTAGATTACCTTTGAGGCCCCTTCCAATTCTGACATTTAGGATTGTACACGTGTATACACCCCCACACCCCCCCACACCCTTTGTGAGGGTGGTTTTAGGAAATAAATCAAACTTTGGTATACTGAACTTTTAAATACATTTTTTTCCCCATATATTCTGGTTTCTCTTGGTCAAAGATAAACTAGTTTTTTTTTGTTTTTTTTTAAAGAGACCTCGTAAAATACAGTCATTATTTTACAAAACATCCATTAATTCCACCAGTAGACTCTTCCCCAGTAAATTACACAGCTGTTTCCTAGACGGCTCTGGCACACTTAGTATTTTATATGAATAGCTATGTTTTGGGTCTACATTGGGAGTTCTTAGTTTCAATGCGTGTCAAATCTTTGATGACTTATTTGCAAAATGACATACCAATTAATTATCTTGTAGAACAGGTTCATACGTGCTTTATCAAGAACAAGAGTGTTGCTGTACATAGGAAACATGCAGAAGTGAGAGATACTAAGCAGCTATGAAATGGTACACCAGGGACAGTGACTGGAATGGCAGTGATTACAGAGAGGAATAGTGATAAGATGCAGCAGCAAGAAAGTGGGTGGAATGACTGGAGGAATTTCAAATACTTTGAATACGCAATTTCTGATTGAAATAACTCATTTAGAAGAGTGATGAGATACTATGGGGAGGAGTGCTATCATTTTACTAACTTTCTATAGTCGTCTACCTGTTGTTCCCATGTACAATCTCTATCTAGATAATTTCATCTCCTGTCATGGTTTCTCTTCTATTCCACACGAGCACCCTTACTCCTTCTCCATTTTAGACATACACCTCATTCTGTTTTCAAGTAGTCTTGAGTTCGCTGAGAGAGGAGTGGGGCCTCCTGGGTTACAGTGGGTTGGGGGAGGCTGTAAGCCATGACTCATGGGTTTTCTGTTTATAGCCTTGGGACTTAGTAGCTTACAGTACGGGGGCCTTGGAAACACTGTTCCCCACCTTCATTCTGCCCCCAACCTGCAGATGAGGAGTGGGGCTGAAAGATCGAGGCAAAGTGTGCGTGCATGGAGCCTAATTTATAAGCGAGCACAATACAGGAGAGTGTACTGTGTCTTGCTGCTTACATGGCACAGGGTTGGGGCATCAACCTTAACTTGCGTTTTTTAGTACATGACTGAATTTGTAACCGCCTTAACTTCTCTCTTGACCCGAAAGGGTTTTTCATTTTTGAATTTCAGTGGTTTCTAAGGAATACAATGCAATGTGGAAAATTCCTCCTGCTGGCATGCTGTATTGCTCAGCAGTGTAACCATTTTGCCAAACTGTACATTAGAGACGTTAGCGAAATGTGCTGTAAATAAACAGCAGTGATCTAGACCTCAGTCTCTGCTTACAGACAGACTGACAAGGGTCCAGGAATCCGACAGCATCAAGATGCACCTGAAGCTGCTAAGTGACTTACCCGTTCAATAACCTTCCCTAAACAGGGAAGAGTAGACATAGGGTGATAACTGGCCAGAGAGTCAGCGTCAAGTGATTGTTTCTTGAGCAGGGGCTGGACAACTGCAGTCTTAAGGGCAGCCAGCACCCTGCTCTCCTGAAAGGAGGCATTGACAACTCCAGCCAGCAAAGGTCTCAGTGACACTCTCCTCATTGCTGGGGGATACCAATTGAAACTGATCCAGATGAAAAGGACAGGACTGTGCTTTCCCAAACTTTGACTCTGCAGTCAAATTAGCATCCCCCAAGTCAAGGTGAAAATTAGTGATTTTTGTCTGCAAGCTCTGTTACCTGAGGCCTGTGTACTCATATCCTCACCACATGGACCAACCAGCCATCACTCTTGATGTAACCAAGCCAAGTGCGTGCACCTGGGACCTCACATCCTCGTGAACGTTACACTCCTTGTCTCTCCCTCTGTTCCCCTTCCTTCGTCTCCCCCCTGTCTCTCAGATTGTAAGTCCTTGGGCAGGGGCCATGTCCATTCGATTACTTTGTAAAGTGCCAGGTACATTGCTGGTGCTATATAAATGCTTGCTAATAATAATACTACAAATAAATGCCTGTTCAGTATCACTCCAAGCTGAAGTGGAATGACAGACTGAGAAAATCTGGAATTCCAAGTCAAGTTTCTCAGCTAGAGAAATATTTGAATGAAAAGGTTTAGCACCAGATGATGTTACAAAATGTGTGCATCTATTGGCACAGTAAATTAGAAGGAGAGCTCTTATCTGGCCTGCAAGCCAGATTTCAAATTTATTAATTTCAAAAGTGGTCCATAAAGGGATAACGGTTTCCCATCCTATTGTAGAGCATTATTTCCCCCATTTTAAGGGGAAGTTAGTTATAGCTGCACAGCTGCTTAACTATAATTAGATGCAGCATCCCACTGCTAGGTTTTTGTCATGTTAAGTTTATTCTTACTTTAGGAACCAACTAACAGGCAGAAGGGTAAATTTCTTATTCGTAAGATTCTTTCCTTGACATACAGCTTCTAAGGAATCCTAACTATAAGGTACTATGGCACCATCTAGCACCCAAACTGGAAAATAGCAAGGAAAAACGATATTTTTCCTCATGACATCATACACTGAGTATATAAGGGCCTTCCCTAGCATTCACTCCTCAGTGCATCCAATAGCCATTCCAGAGGGGAGGCTGCATGGAAGCTGCATTTCCTGAGAGGCTATATCTTGAAGAAAGAACGTTAGTTAAGGACCTTACCCTTCTTCAATAGTCTGTCAGGAATTCCAAACAGAAGGTAGATTTACTATAGCAAAAAAAACCACAGAGTGTGTGGAATGCGCCCGTGCGACCCCTGAGATCATCCGTGGAGGCCTTTTTGGAGGTTCCCTGGGCGAGACGAGTGGCCACTGATGTGAGATCTTTTTCAGTGGCTGCCCATGCTGCAGAATTCACTCCCAGAGGAGGCTCGGTTGGCCCCCACCCTCCTGTTGTTTCAATGTTTGTGTAAGACCTGGCTATTCCGCCAGGCCTTTGGTGAGGGGGGGCGGAGGGGGGTTTGGAGGGAGGGTGAGTTTTTATTATTTGTTTTAAAATTTGCGGATTTGTTTTAAAATGTTTTATTGTTTACAATTATTGAAGATTTTGTTATTTGTATTATAATTGGTCATGTGGCCTTAATAATAATAAACTTTCAGGTTTCATTGTTCAATTTTGTGTGTGTGTGTGTGTGTTGTTCGCCGCCTCGAGCAGCCTTTGGGCAGGAGGGGTGGGATATAAATGTTAAATAAATAAATAAATAAATAAAATAAGCCAGCTTCAACCTTTATTAAGATTTTTAAGAAATCATGGACAGTAAGACCAAAATGGCCAAACTGAGCATCTGCCTTGGTGGCCATATCCAGAGCTTAATGGTAAAGTATTAATCGAGCTCCATGTGGCAGCTTGACTAATTTCCACAAAGGACATATTATGGCAAGATACCACCAAGGTGGCCATACCCCTGGAAGAGTGGGCTCTGACTTCTGATGGGGGTGGTGGTCCTGCAACATGGTAACATAATAAGATACACTCGCTGATCCACCTAGGAATGTGTTGTGTTAAAATCCTAAAACAATTACACCTGTTACCATAGTAAAAAAAAAAAAGGGGGTGGGGAGAATCCAATTACTTGAAAGTCCTGGTTCAAACCAGGTAATACAACAAAGCTCTTTTAACATCTACAGAATGAAGCATAAACACCTTCTGGAGGTGTGGGAAGGTAGAAATAAAGTGGATACAGAGACCGACTGATTCATATGAAAACCAGTAACAATCTTGGGCAAGAAATGGTAATGGTAGAGCACCATCTTATCCAGGGAAAATACTAATAAGGAGCTTGACAGGAAAGAGCATTATGCTGACTAAGCCTCCTGGCTGAGGTAATGGCCAACAGGAAAATTACCTTGAATGAGAGATGTCCCAAGGAAACTGAGGCCAAAGATTGGAAGAGTGGGGACATGAGAGAATCTGATGAGGGTAGCATGGCCTGATTTGGGGGAACCATATGGACTGTCCCTTTAAGAAAAAAAAATCACCAAAGGGTGGGCAAACAAAGAGTTCCCTTACAGGGGACCTCAAAACGCAGAAATAACCACTGTATGAACTTTAACCAAGGATAATGACAGCCCTGCCTAGAAGAGAGACAGGAAATAATCCAGAACCAACAAGATCAGACCCTCTATAGGGGTTGCAACCCCTTCTCTCTAGCCCAATTAGAGAACAGTTAGCTTACCACTGTCTATTAGAAACCTTTCTCCTAGAAACGAACACCTATTGCACCCCAGAAAGGAAAATTGGGTACTTACCGCTGAATTTTCCTTCTGCGGGGGATCCTCCTGGCCAGCCAGTCTGGACTGTAGGGTAGATCCCGCCGGGAACCAGTAGGAGGCAGACATCAACTTTGAGGAGCCTACTAGGAGGGATCTNTGTAACCAAGCCAAGTGCGTGCACCTGGGACCTCACATCCTCGTGAACGTTACACTCCTTGTCTCTCCCTCTGTTCCCCTTCCTTCGTCTCCCCCCTGTCTCTCAGATTGTAAGTCCTTGGGCAGGGGCCATGTCCATTCGATTACTTTGTAAAGTGCCAGGTACATTGCTGGTGCTATATAAATGCTTGCTAATAATAATACTACAAATAAATGCCTGTTCAGTATCACTCCAAGCTGAAGTGGAATGACAGACTGAGAAAATCTGGAATTCCAAGTCAAGTTTCTCAGCTAGAGAAATATTTGAATGAAAAGGTTTAGCACCAGATGATGTTACAAAATGTGTGCATCTATTGGCACAGTAAATTAGAAGGAGAGCTCTTATCTGGCCTGCAAGCCAGATTTCAAATTTATTAATTTCAAAAGTGGTCCATAAAGGGATAACGGTTTCCCATCCTATTGTAGAGCATTATTTCCCCCATTTTAAGGGGAAGTTAGTTATAGCTGCACAGCTGCTTAACTATAATTAGATGCAGCATCCCACTGCTAGGTTTTTGTCATGTTAAGTTTATTCTTACTTTAGGAACCAACTAACAGGCAGAAGGGTAAATTTCTTATTCGTAAGATTCTTTCCTTGACATACAGCTTCTAAGGAATCCTAACTATAAGGTACTATGGCACCATCTAGCACCCAAACTGGAAAATAGCAAGGAAAAACGATATTTTTCCTCATGACATCATACACTGAGTATATAAGGGCCTTCCCTAGCATTCACTCCTCAGTGCATCCAATAGCCATTCCAGAGGGGAGGCTGCATGGAAGCTGCATTTCCTGAGAGGCTATATCTTGAAGAAAGAACGTTAGTTAAGGACCTTACCCTTCTTCAATAGTCTGTCAGGAATTCCAAACAGAAGGTAGATTTACTATAGCAAAAAAAACCACAGAGTGTGTGGAATGCGCCCGTGCGACCCCTGAGATCATCCGTGGAGGCCTTTTTGGAGGTTCCCTGGGCGAGACGAGTGGCCACTGATGTGAGATCTTTTTCAGTGGCTGCCCATGCTGCAGAATTCACTCCCAGAGGAGGCTCGGTTGGCCCCCACCCTCCTGTTGTTTCAATGTTTGTGTAAGACCTGGCTATTCCGCCAGGCCTTTGGTGAGGGGGGGCGGAGGGGGGTTTGGAGGGAGGGTGAGTTTTTATTATTTGTTTTAAAATTTGCGGATTTGTTTTAAAANGGTGAGTTTTTATTATTTGTTTTAAAATTTGCGGATTTGTTTTAAAATGTTTTATTGTTTACAATTATTGAAGATTTTGTTATTTGTATTATAATTGGTCATGTGGCCTTAATAATAATAAACTTTCAGGTTTCATTGTTCAATTTTGTGTGTGTGTGTGTGTGTGTTGTTCGCCGCCTCGAGCAGCCTTTGGGCAGGAGGGGTGGGATATAAATGTTAAATAAATAAATAAATAAATAAAATAAGCCAGCTTCAACCTTTATTAAGATTTTTAAGAAATCATGGACAGTAAGACCAAAATGGCCAAACTGAGCATCTGCCTTGGTGGCCATATCCAGAGCTTAATGGTAAAGTATTAATCGAGCTCCATGTGGCAGCTTGACTAATTTCCACAAAGGACATATTATGGCAAGATACCACCAAGGTGGCCATACCCCTGGAAGAGTGGGCTCTGACTTCTGATGGGGGTGGTGGTCCTGCAACATGGTAACATAATAAGATACACTCGCTGATCCACCTAGGAATGTGTTGTGTTAAAATCCTAAAACAATTACACCTGTTACCATAGTAAAAAAAAAAAAGGGGGTGGGGAGAATCCAATTACTTGAAAGTCCTGGTTCAAACCAGGTAATACAACAAAGCTCTTTTAACATCTACAGAATGAAGCATAAACACCTTCTGGAGGTGTGGGAAGGTAGAAATAAAGTGGATACAGAGACCGACTGATTCATATGAAAACCAGTAACAATCTTGGGCAAGAAATGGTAATGGTAGAGCACCATCTTATCCAGGGAAAATACTAATAAGGAGCTTGACAGGAAAGAGCATTATGCTGACTAAGCCTCCTGGCTGAGGTAATGGCCAACAGGAAAATTACCTTGAATGAGAGATGTCCCAAGGAAACTGAGGCCAAAGATTGGAAGAGTGGGGACATGAGAGAATCTGATGAGGGTAGCATGGCCTGATTTGGGGGAACCATATGGACTGTCCCTTTAAGAAAAAAAAATCACCAAAGGGTGGGCAAACAAAGAGTTCCCTTACAGGGGACCTCAAAACGCAGAAATAACAACTGTATGAACTTTAACCAAGGATAATGACAGCCCTGCCTAGAAGAGAGACAGGAAATAATCCAGAACCAACAAGATCAGACCCTCTATAGGGGTTGCAACCCCTTCTCTCTATCCCAATTAGAGAACAGTTAGCTTACCACTGTCTATTAGAAACCTTTCTCCTAGAAACGAACACCTATTGCACCCCAGAAAGGAAAATTGGGTACTTACCGCTGAATTTTCCTTCTGCGGGGGATCCTCCTGGCCAGCCAGTCTGGACTGTAGGGTAGATCCCGCCGGGAACCAGTAGGAGGCAGACATCAACTTTGAGGAGCCTACTAGGAGGGATCTAGCCTCAGCTCCCCAGATTGTAATAGCTGTACTTGAGATTTAAAAATACCCAATAAACACTAACTTTACCCTTAACCTATTAACCTAGTAACTGAATCTAAGAGTGAACTAACTCAGTCCACCCGCACCAACTGAGAATTAATAAAGCCGCCAATCATCTGTTTACGGCTGGGAACAAGAGTTCCCCCCCCCCTTGGACCACCACAGAGTTGACCTCACTCCGGGTGGGGACTGGCCGGCCAGGAGGATCCCTGCAGAAGGAAAATTCAGCGGTAAGTACCCAATTTTCCTTTCTCCCGGGGGATCCTCCTGGCCGTCCAGTCTGGACTGTAGGGACGTACCAAAGCAGTACGCTAAACCCCAATCAAGGGAGGGAAGACTAACTTAACGAGGGAGGTCATGGTAGGTATCTGTGATCTCCAGACGTGCCAGCGTACGTCTCAGAGGACCGCCTGCAGTACCTGTCTCCCAAAGGCTGCATCTGCTGAATCCTGAAGGGGAATTCTATAATGCGAGGTAAAGGAATGGACAGAAGCCCAAGTTGCCGCCCTGCAAATAGATGCGTAGGAGGCTGCGTTCCTGAAGGCCTGCGATGTAGCAGCGCCCCGCAGGGAATGAGCAAAAAGACCCAAAGGGGGAATCTTTCCCTCCGCCTTGTAGGCCTCAGAAATAGCTAGGGTCATCCATTTAGCTATAAGAGACTTGGAAGCTTTCAAACCCTTTCTCTGGGGGTTATAAGATACGAACAAGGCAGAAGATCGCCTAAAGGTCTTTGTTCTATCCATGTAAACCTTAAGAGCCCTTCTCACGTCCAGAGCGTGCCACTGACGTTCCAGTGGGTGAGAGGGGTTCGGACAAAAAGAGGGCAAATAGATCTCTTGTTCCCTGTGAAACCTGGAATCCACTTTAGGGCTGAAGGCCGGATCCAGTCTAAGAGTCACTGAAGAGTCCTTAAAGGAACAGAGAGCAGGCTCTATGGAGAGGGCTTCTAGTTCTGAAACTCTCCTGGCAGAAGTGATCCCCACCAAAAAGGCTACCTTGATGGACAGGTAATACATTGAAACCTCCCTAATTGGCTCAAAAGGGATCTTAGTGAGAGCTCTCAGGACAAGGTTCAGGTTCCAAGAAGGGAACCTGTGTACCACGGGAGGAGATAGGAGCCTAGCGGCCCTAAGGAAGCGCCTTGCATGAGGGTGACCCGAAATCCCCTTACCTCTGAGGGTGGACAGCACGCTATTAAGGGCTGCTAACTGTCTCTGTAAGGTACTAGGCCTTAGACCCCTATCTAGCCCCCCTTGCAAAAACTCTAGAACTATGCTGATGGAGGCTTTCTCTGGATCCAGAGACCTGGTCTCACACCATTTAACGAAAGTTGCCCAAGTGCTCTGATATATTCGCCTCGTAGCAGGCTTCCTGGACTGAAGTAAGGTATTTAAAACCTTAGAAGAGTATCCTAGTCTCCTCAAGACCCTCCTTTCAAGCTCCAGGCTGTCAATCTGAGCGACTCTGGGTTGTCGTGCATGACTGGTCCCTGGGATAGCATGTCCGATCTCGGGGAAAGTCTGAATGGAAGGTCCTGACTGAGATCTTGAAGATCTGCGAACCATGGCCTTCTGGGCCAGAACGGGGCTACTAGTATCATCCTCGCCCGTTCCTTCCTGACCTTCGCTAGTGTCCTCTGAATAAGAGACAGCGGCGGAAACGCAAACAGGAGCTCCTGGGGCCAAGGGCAATTCAACGCGTCGAAGCCTATTGCTCTGCTGTCCGGATGTCGAGAAATGAACCTCTCCGTCTTCGCGTTCTCCGCTGAGGCGAACAGGTCTATGGATGGGAGCCCAAACCGTTCTGTTATCTCCCGGAAGGTTGACTGATGAAGGGACCATTCTCCTTGATCGATCTGAACTCGACTGAGCCAGTCGGCCTGAGTATTGGAGATCCCCTTGATATGAAGGGCCCTGATGGAACTCAGGTTGCTCTCCGCCCATCGCATGATACTGGTGGCTAGTTGGTGGAGTGTCTCGGACCTCGAGCCGCCCTGGTGATTTATATAGGCTTTCGCGACCGTGTTGTCGGTGTAGATCAATACGTCCTTCCCCTTCAGGAACGGTGACAGATCCTTCAAGGCCAGGTAAATCGCCCTCAACTCCAGCCAATTGATATGATGGCCCCTCTCCCATTGTTGCCACTTGCCCTGAGCTGAGTGGCCTTGTGTGTGAGCGCCCCAGCCTTTTAGACTTGCGTCTGTAGTCAGGATAGTGCTTTCCGGAAGTGAGAGAGGCATCCCTGGTAAGAATCTGTCCTGATGAGTCCACCACGCTAGAGACCTCTTGAGAAGAGGTGTCACCTGGATTGATGGGTTCTGGCCCTGAGTCAGCTCGTCCTGCCACGGACGAAGGAACCGCTGAAGGGGTCTGGAATGTAGTCTCGCCCATTGAACTATGCCCAGACAGGAGGTCATGGCTCCTAGGAGGCTTGCCAGCGATTTTAGCTTGGATTTGGGCTTCTCCACGATTTGCTGGATGAGGGTCAACAGTTTTAGGCGACGCTGTTCGGATAGAAACAGCCTGCTCTGTCTGGTGTCCAGTATGACCCCCAGGTGTTCCAGGGTCTGAGCTGGAGTGAGATGACTCTTTTTGCGATTGATGACAAATCCGTGGTCCTGCAGACACTGTATGACGTGTTGAATGTCTCTGTGTGCCTGACTGCAGGATGGAGACCTGACCAGGATGTCGTCTAAGTAGGGGTGGATCTTTATCCCCTCCGTCCTCAGAATCGCTACGAGAGCTACTAGCACCTTCGTGAAGGTCCTCGGGGAGGTTGCCAAGCCGAAGGGTAGGGCTCTGTACTGCCAGTGCTGTCCTGCATAACAGAAGCGAAGCCACTGGCGGTGATTGTGGTAGATCGGCACATGAAGGTAGGCCTCCTTCAGGTCGAGCGCTGTCAGCCACTCGTCCTGAACGATCGCTGTCCTGATAGATTGTAGAGTTTCCATCCGGAACTTCTGGATTTTGAGGACTCGATTCAGTCTCTTTAGGTCTAAGATGGCCCTCCATTCGTTTAGCTTTTTTGGAACTAGAAAAATGGTGGAGTAGAGACCTTGCCCGCGTTCGAGAAGAGGGACCTCCTCTATCGCTCCGATGGTCTGGAGCCTGATGATTTCTGCTCGCATGGCCTGTTGCTTGACCAGGTCCCTGGGCACGGCTGATGAGCAGAAGTATCGCGGGGGGGAGTGCGTTAGCTCTATAACGTAGCCCCTTTGGATCGTCTGAAGAACCCATGCATCCGTGGTGCTGGAAGCCCATTTTGCAGCGAACAGATGAAGTCTGCCCCCTAGGTTGAGCTGATCTAGAGGGCAGGACTGTAGGTAGTCAGGCGTCCTGCTTAGGTCTTCCTGCTCCCTGTCGCTGCTTGCTTTTGTTATCGGTGCCCCGCTGCTTCTGCCATCTTGGCCTGTAGTGCTGTTGATTACCTCTATGGGGAAAAAAGGGCCGTCTGGAGCTCCCTGCCTGGGTGTAGGGTGCGTTGTTGGGACAAAAATTCTGCTTGGGAATTCCCACGCTCTGTAAGGTCTGTTTCTTTGATTTGTCCGGCGCATCCGCCAGCACCTTATCAAGGCAGATGCCGAACAACTTCCGTCCCTGAAAAGGGCCGCCAACCAAAGCGTTCTTTGCGGTGTTGTCTCCTCTCCAAGACCTCAGCCACAGGCGACGTCTAGCCGTTACATTGGAGGCAGCCGCCTTAGCAGCCCAGCGAAGCATGTCGGTAGAAGTGTCTGCCATGAAGGCGTACGCCAGTTAAATCCGCGTGGACAACACTCTGATCATCTTGTCCGAGATGCCCGGGTCAGAGACTCTCTTGACCCACACCATTAAAGCTCTGGAGAAATACGACGAGACCGTGGCCATCTTCATTACTGCAGATATCTCGTCGAAGTTTCTCCACAAGTTGCAATCTATTGCCTTGCCCGTTGGATCCCTGGGGAAGCAGTCCCCCTCTGTTGGGAACACAGAGCTTCTTGCTAAAGAAGCTGCCGCGGCGTCCACATTAGGGGTTGACAAAAAGGCATTATTTTTTCTGTTGAAAGAATAAAGGGACAACTGAGACCTTGTCATCTTGGAAGGTCTGTTAGGATTCTGCCATTCCTTAGAGATAATCTTTTCATAAGCCTTATCCAGCAGAAGCCCCTTGTCACGACCTCTCGCTCTCCTCCTCCTCTTCTTCGGACGAGGATGAAGCATCCTTATCTTTTTTCTGTTTCAAATGGAGGGTTTTGGTGAACTGGTCAAAGATCAGGTCATGATACTTGCAGGGGAACTGTCTATCAGGGTCCAGAGAGGGATCTAGATTCGCCTCTCCCGAGTCCTCCTTGTCAGCTGGCTCCCCTTCGCTGACGATTTCCCCCTCTGAAATCCCCTCCTCCTCTTCCTCCATAGACTCCGCCGGGGACGAGACCCTTCCCTGCTTGTCTTTACTGCCCTGACACGAGGTGTCCTCCTCCTCTGAGTCGTGGCTGTCAATGAAATCCTCCTGCTCCTCCTCAGATGAAGCCGGAGAGACAATTAGATCAGAGGCCCTGCGGGGCTTCTTAGAAAGGGGCTGTTTGCCCTTACCAGCCCCTCTGGAGCCGCCCTTGTAGGGTCTGGAGGGCCTAGATCTGGGAGGGGACCTCTTTCGTTTGAGCTCTGTCAGAATCTCCTTTAACAGCTCTGTGTGGAGATCCTGCCTTGCTGGAGGTGTCAGAGCTGAGTCCCCTGCTAGGGGCCCTGCCGGGGCGGGCTGGGGAGCACTCACTGCGAGGGGAGGCCCCTGACTTTGAAGCTGTGGATCTCTGTCTCGCTGGCATCTTGAAGGCCCCTGAAATCCTTCTTGTGCCAGCAGCCTCGATGGCAGGGAGGGCAAAGCACAGTCTCTGTTGGCTGAGCTAGAGACTGGAACTACTGAAGAGGAAACGCTGTCCGCGAGCCAGCTCCAGAGAAACCTTTCCCTGGGCTCAGAAAAGTGCGCCCAGCTCTGATCCCTGGAGAACTGCCTTGCAAAAAGCACGCCCAGCTCTGACCCCTGGAGAGCTGCCTTGCAAAAAGCGTGGCAGGCACTGCTTGGAAAGCGCGTTCCTGATTGGTCCTCAGGAAAGTCTGCGAAACGCGCTCCTCTCCCCCGCCGGAAATCACTCCGGGGGGGAGGGGCCGCCGCAGCGCACTGTCTGCGACCTGGAACTCCCTGCTAGGCCCCGAGCTTGGAGCCTCTTCTCCCCTCGGGTCCTCCTTCGGAGATCCGAAGCGGGGGGGGGCGAACGGTCCCGAGAGGGGAAGCCGCCACGCTACCGCCCCGGGGAAGACAACTCCCCGCGCTATGTCTGAACCTCCCCCCGATCTCCTGCCAGAGAGGTAGGGCGGAGGGGGAGGGTATAGAGGCTGCAGGAGGTCCCGATGGGGGAAAACTGCTGCGCCTCGGCGGAGGGAAATCCCCACTCCGGGGGGGAGGGAGGGGAGCCCCTGATCAAGGCCCAGTACCCTAGCAAGCCGGGTAGGTGAACAGGGCGGAGGATTTCTCTCCCCCTGGCACCGGGCTGGTTCCTGCGCTGGAAGAGCGCCCCAAGCCAGTTCAAAAACCCAGGGCTGACTCTTCCAGTCCACTTGCCTGCGTCCTTACTGCCCCAAGGCAGACAAACAACTGGGGAGCTGAGGCTAGATCCCTCCTAGTAGGCTCCTCAAAGTTGATGTCTGCCTCCTACTGGTTCCCGGTGGGATCTACCCTACAGTCCAGACTGGACGGCCAGGAGGATCCCCCGGGAGAAAAGCATAAACACTATCTGTTAACAACAAAGCCTCCGCCCTGCAAGAGGTCAGAAGAGGTCAGGGTGGCAAAGCCGCCTTTCGTACTGGGTAAGACTGGAAGCCTTGGGCAGCATGATTTTGCAACAGGTCCAGAATGTCCAGAAACCAACACTGCCATGGCCAATCAAGGGCTATAAGGATCATCTCTCCACCCACCTGCCTCAGAGTACAAAGAACTTGAAGAATGAGAGGGATAGACGGAAACACACATAACAGACCCCGGGGCCACTGTTTTCAACAGGGCATCTCTCCAGGAGTTCCTTTCCATGTCCACCCTGGAGCAAAACCTTCGTACCTTTGCATTTATGGGGGGAGGCAAAAAGTTCTATAACCAGTAGGCCCTAGGCCTTGATGACAGAGGAGAAGACAGAATCATTTAAAGTTCACTTGTGTGATTCCACTGTGGAATGGCTTAGTACAGGGGTGGGGAACCTTTTCGGGGCTGGGGGACGCATGGTCGATCCCCGTACATGTCAAGGGCTGCATGTCAAAAACCAATTCTAAATCAATTTAGTCAAAATTGATCATCACAAACCAATTATAATTCTATTAGAATTGGAACTAATTAAGACTGATCAATTAGATTTTAAAATTAATCAATTAATTAATAAATCAATTAGAATTCAATTTGAATTAATTCAGACTAATTAGGGGCTTGCTCCGATGTCTTGCATCCTCATCCACTTTGCTTCCTCCTCTGGTGGTAATCCCCTCCTCTCCCCTCACAGGAGCCGTGATAACGTTTACTATGGGGGTGGGTCCTCTGGGGAGTCTTAGGGACAGCCACCCTAGTCCCCCAGGCCAGATTTTGGCCCCTTACACCCCCTCCCTATCTATCAGCAAGTCCCCCTTTTCCCCGATCGGGGCCTGCAAGCCCTCAGATCACTCAGTGGCTGCAGCAGTGTTGGCAGGCAGCGAGTTCAGCTCCAGCGGACCGCTCCCCTCCTTCCTCTGCCCCGGTGCTGCTGTCAAGGGGGCTTCTATATTTCTCTGCTGGCTCCTGGGACTGAGCACTGGCCCAGTGCTGTGGAGCTGTCTTTGGCATGCACAGCCCGATGATGTGGGCAGTCTACACCGCTCTGCTTCAGCTTCTGGGCTCAGGCTGTACTGCCATGGCCACTCGGCTGCTCCTCCATCTGTCAGGTGAGTCTCGGGGTGTAATTAAATGCTGTACAGCCTGCCAAAATCTGCCCGGGCCACCAAGATGTGGGCAACAGGCCACACAACATAGAAGCAGGGTGGTAGGCTGTAGGAAATCACATCAGTGTGGGCTGTTAAACAATTTATAATTTACATACAACTTTATAATCATCCAATCTTCTCTCTTTTTTCCTGATTTCTTCCCCAGGTATTTGCTTCGTTACCACGCAGCATATGTTTCAGCCTTTTAAAAATATCCCATTGAGAAAGGGGCTGGGTCCTCAAAACGCATTTGGGTTTTGTAATGGGTTTTGTATAACTACCATGTGGTTTTTGTATGATTGTCACGAACTACTGGATTTGTATAATTGTCATAAATTATATTGATAGGCAGCCATCAATGTTTTTGCTTTTTAGCAGTTTATGCCATATCTAACTGATACATTAATATGATTCTACTTTGTGATTTTTTTATGTGTCATTTTTTTCTAAAATTGTAAATATTTGTTTGGGTAGTTACCCTTTTGTTTATTGTAATTGTTTTACATTATTAAATATTTGCAACTTCTACTCTCCTACCTTCTTTGGTTGTGTACTCAGCTTCGTAGGACTTAGTCCTTGGGGTTGGGGAGTTTTTTTCCACTGTTACTGGAGTAGTCTATTTTTCCGGAGGAAATCACCTCATGGACCTGGCTTAGTAGGTCTGCTTAGTCATTCTCCTCCCATGCTAAAAGCATGGCTACTAAAAAGAAGTCCCTGAGGACAGAGACACCATGTTCAGAGTCTCTGTGGCCCATGCAGTAAAGGATAGAAATGAAACCTCTCTTGTCTGTTGATATAGTACATTGCAACAATACTGTCTGTGCAGACAGAACTACTTTGCCTGTCAGGGAAACCTCGAATGCTCTGAGAATGAGCCTAACTGTCCTTAGCTGGAGGACATCGATGTGAGCCAAGCACTCATGAGCACCATAAGCCACTGATGGAAAGGCATAAGGAATGTGCCCCCCACCCTATTAGAGAAGCATTTGCACTAACAAGAACAGAAAGTAACACGGACTGAAAAGGAACTCCGCATTGGACATTGCCCCTAAACATCCACTACTGTAGACTGAACAACCTGTGGAGGGGCAAGACGACATATATGTGGGTTCTGCACCCCTAATGTGAGACAACAAAAAGAGACAACAACAAATGTGAGACAACAAAAAGTGATGGAGGCGTAGGATAAAAGTGAATGGAGTAATCTAACTCAAGAGTCTGAAGAATCCATCTGTCAGATGAAATCTTTGCCCAATAGGAAAAAAAGGAGAGAAGGCAGGGGTGAGAGGCTCTGTCACATCCACTGTGATGGAGGGGTGCTAAAAATATTTCTTCAGGGTTGTCATTGGTGTAGAAGAGGAACCCTGGTTTTGGCCCTTTCCCTTAAAATAAGGACCCCCCCCCCGCCCCCCCTTGTTTATCCCAAGGGTAGATCACCTGGGCCTGGGAAGAGAAAAGAGGCGGCATAAACTGACACTGCCTTGGAGGAGTGAAGGGTGGTAATTGCTGGGGAGGAGGAAACAGGGAAAACTGGTTACCCCTGTGACACTGGTGGGAAAACAGTAGTGCTGACTAACGGAGGCCCAGCTGCTTAAGCTCTTGGTTAGTTGTGGCAGCGAATAACCCCAGTGTATGAAACAGGAGGTTTTCCACTACACCTCGAGTCTCAGAATATAATTATGAGGATCTGAACCAGGACAATCTGAGCCAGGAACGTCTGCAGATAGCACCAACATCCCTACATCATACGAGACTTGGGTTACGGAACAGGACAATTTCTAATGCCCACTATGATGGGCTTTAATTTTGTTCTAAGTTTCCTCAGGGAGGGCTAGTAAAGCCTCCTATACTGTGTCCTAGAACGTATAACATAAGGGCAAGGTAATTTTCTAGCCCTGACCTCCACGGCTGCGGACAAATATACTTTGCGGCCCAGGGAGCTGATCCTTTCCCCATCTGTGACAGGGCAGATCCCCTGCGGGCGCTGGGCCCTTTAAGAGAGTAGCACCACCTGGGGTACAGATGCTAGCAGGGCTGCAGGTGCTTTGAGAAGCAGAGAACAGAGCCTAAACCATAGCAGCTGAGTGGGCATGGCAGGAACCAGCCCAGAGTACAAGAGCCAAGTCAGAGCTCAGAGTGGGAGGCTGTGCATGGGGTTGGAGCTAGAGAGAGTTCTACTTCCAGACTAAAGGCTCATTCTGACATTCACTTAATTCGCACAGCCGCGGCGGTGGTAATGTTCAATTTAAAGCAAGGCGCACTTCCGGGTTGGTGTGAATACACCTAGCGTGCACAATTCAGCGTTATGCCAAATTTTTGAAATGTTGGTTTGAGCAGCTTTTCAAACCGCACTCCACCAGTTCGCATAACGCTGAATTGTGCGCACTAGGTGCATTCACACCAACCCGGAAGTGCGCCTTGCTTTAAAACGAACGTTGCTGCCACCACGGCTGTGCGAATTAAGTAAATGTCAGAATGAGGTCTAAGGCTCAGAGGGGGTTGTCTGAGCCAGAAGGGTCTGCTAGTCTCCAGAAGTTGATGCCTGGCCTAGAAAAATTGTGATTAAAAGTCAGAATGGACTGTTAAGAGAATAAAAGGACTTTGAGCTGAATCCCCAAGGTTGAGAGCGATGGTGTTGGGCCCTGATCCTGACAAGACTAACCCCAGGGAGCCTATCCCTGCCACACCATCCTTATCAGAGGTTTGGGAAAGAACCTGACCCCCGCTAGAGTGCTCAGTAGTGATAAGGGAATTAGGGACTGGGTAGTTGATCAAAAATCATGATCGACTCCTGGAACAGAATACATGCAAAGGGACTTTGGATCAACAGGGTGTGTGCAGTGGCTGACTGATGCCACACCTGCGGGACAAAGGGGTCACACAGGATCTTGGCAGCAGGGGATGGCCAATCTATCCCTAGACCCTGCTGACCAAGTGTTGAACAAATCATAAACCTCTCTGGATCCTGAATGACTTAGGGGGACATTTTCAGTGATGGACATACAGACAAAGAGGTCCTGGAAGGACCTGAAATAACTTGGGGGAGAGAAGAGAGAATAAGCAATGACCCCAACGCAGGAAACTCCCTGCAGTTCCTCTTCCCTCCTGGGACCCTAATCAATCCTGATTATATTCCCCTAAGTGGTGGGAGTTGATCCTTACCACATGGTCACAAGAATACCTCACTGAAGGTCAGAGTAAATCAACAGGGAGTCCTCTCAAACAGGATTCCAGTAAAACGGGGAGTCAAATAAAATCAAATTGTTTTTATTAGGCTCTAGCTTTTGCCATGGCCAAGTAGTAATACAATAAAAGAAATGGAAACATTATGACACTTCATGTCATAAGTATAACATCTCACGAACTACACAAATACAAACATAATTTCGTGCCATCTTCATGTGCACATAACTATCCAACATTGTATATTAAATAATGTGAGAACAGCGAGCACATATCCAAGACACTAATTCACATTTAAATAAATCATTATAAATAATTATAAAAATATATTTGGAAACACAGCTTTAGTATTATAGTTCCTAGGCACACAGCCCCGATTGGGATATCAATAAACTTCCTCTATGAGTTGTCCTTCTCGGGACTTGTGGTGGCTGGGCCAAGAGAATAGACACACAAGTATACATGCCCAACCACTCGTCCCATTGAGCTATTAGTAATTTATGGTGTTTGCAGAACCCAAGCCCCGTTTGGTTCAAATGGCTTCCTCTGCGGATTACCCTTCTCAGGGCTTATAACGCTAGCACTTGACCCATAGCACTGCGCTATATATACACTTCACCACCAATCTTGTTTCAGCCAAAAATACTTTTTGGCATTTACAGAACCTGGGGTCCATTTTGTTGTTATTGTAATACAGAATTAGCGCAACCATTTCTTAATTTATCAATCTCCGTGACTAGTTTCATTAAGTTTTATTTCCTATCTATGATAATAAGAAATGTTGTAAAAGTTACAATGTTGCGAAGGTTTGACAAATTAGCCAAATACATAAGTGCCTGAGATCGTGTATAAACCTTTCCATCCAACAAAGGACTCAACAGAAACGCCCTTTGATGCACATAATGCGGGCAGATAAAAATTTAGTGCTCCACCGTTTCTATCTCACGCAGTGAGCATGAACATATACGATCTTGGTAAGGTACCTTTAAATATCTACCTTCTACCACTGCAGACGGAGTGAGATTAAATCGAAACATGGTGTATTGTCACCTTAATTGGGCATTTCTCAGTGTCCAAATATATTTCTCTCTTGAAAAGCACCTTGCTTGTTGCGAACCTTGGAGCCACCCTACAGTTCTTGAGGGCGGCAAGGTCTTCCTGAGTCGCAATATCCTTTGATCTTTGCTGAATACAGTATTTAATTTCATTTGGGTTTGGCTACTTAAATGTGTCAATGAGAAGCCCAATTTATTCAATAGTTGTGCGGTATATTGAATCCATGGGTATGTTCTAGCTCCTTCGTGTTGGAGTTCTTCTTTCAGGCATAGAATTTGGAGAGAATCTAGGGGAAGAGTTATTAACTTAACCCAGTATCTTATGAGGGTTTTCCTCAAAGTGTTCTACTGAGAGCATGTTTGTTTCAGCTCTAAGAACTGCTCCTGGGACACTATCCCCTACCCTCAAAAGCCTGCGAATGAAATAATTCTGTACTCGTTCAAGCACTCTAACATCTGGGAAAACAGTACACTCTGATCCAAAGGTTAACGTGGGAATTACCTTTGCTCGAAATGCCTCCATAATTATGGAGACAGGTGTATCCCCTGAAGAGTTATATGCTTTAATTAACATTTTTGCAGTGACCATTGATAACCTAGCCCTATTCGAGACATGTTGACTCCATGTACCATTAGGGGTAAAGATTATACCTAGATAGGTAAACTTATTCACAATCTGGAAAGTTGCCCCTGCAACTGTACAGGTTGCATTCTTTCGATATCTCTCTCCCACTTTCAAAATTTTTGATTTTTCCTGATTCACTTTTAATTTATTTATGGATGCGTACTCAAGTAACCCTTTGATTGCTAATCTCAATCCCTTTTCAGTTTGCGCAAAAAGGGCCAGATCATCTGCGTATTGTAACGCATATAATGGATACGTTTGGATCTTGGGGGGGTGAGGGTTACACTTTTTGCTCTATGAGGTCTGAAACAAACAAATTAAATAGAAGAGAGGCAAGTGGGCAGCCCTGTCGCACCCCTCTCTGAATAGGTATGGACTCACTTGTTACAGTTATAGATCTTCCTTTTACTTTGGCTTTATTTTGCTCATGCAATGCGATTACTAATTTTAATAATGCAGGATCTATACTATATCCCTCCAGTTTCCTCCACAAAAGATGTCTGGGCACGGAATCAAAAGCCTTCATAAAATCTATGAAGGCGATGTATAATCTCCCTGACTTAATTCTACGATACTTCATAATTATATGAGTCATGATAAACGAACAGTCTGTTACTGACCTTTTGGCTCTAAAGCCATATTGCTCTCTAGGGAGGATACCTCTCTCCTCAGCCCATTGTTGTAGATGTTGACATATGACTGAGGAAAAGAGTTTACTTATTACAGGGAGCAAACTTATGGGTCTATAACAGGATGGATGGCGGTAATCTCCTCTTTTGAAGATTGGCACAATCCAGCTGTTTCCCCATGATTGGGGGACCTTACCACTTTCTATAATACATCTAAAGATCTTGCAGAGAATCTAGGCCCACCATTGTGGTGCTGCCTTCAAGATCTTTGCTGAAAGGCAGTCAGGTCCTGGTGCCTTGTTCCTGATGGCCATAATTCGCCTTTCAAGATCTAGGCTAGTTATCCCAATCCTCCTTGATGTTACTTGAGCTTCTTCGCCCTCCATCCTACTTAATTCCTGACCTCTACCATCTCCCTCCGAAGCTACATATAATTCACTGAAAAATCGTTCCCAGACTATCATAGGAACTAAGGAGGAGTCTGCAGCTCTAGGTTTTTGCATCATTCCATTAAGTATTCGCCAGAACTTTTTATTATCCTTTACTTGTGATGCTCTTACTAATTCTGCCCATTTTTTGTCAATAAATTGCTGCCTCTTAACACACATATGTTTATATTCTCGCCTCATCTGCAAAAACTGCTGATGATCCACATCCAACCGTCTCCTAACCCAAACCCTTCTCATCACTGTCAACTTGGTTTTTAGTATTCTACACTATTCATCGTACCAGCTGTGTCCCGTTTTAGCCAAATCCCTTTGAGAGGTAACAGCAACGTTCTCCTTTAAGAACATGGCTATCTCTTCATACTTTTCCAATGTCTTGATCCTCTTCCTGCAGCAACTGAACACCCCAATCCCGCAAAATCCCTAAGTAACACAAGTCCTGCATTTTACAAAAAAGGGAAATATGATCCCATTTTTTTACCACGTTTTCCAACTTGGGGGATGTTACAATAGACCTCGTGCACCAGTTTCCTATCCCACCTGTAATCTGTACTTCTACTAATTGATGCTCACTCTCAGGTCTGATTTTTAAGAGGAAGTTATTTATAATTCCCCATGAGATTGGGTTAATACACACATAATCCACTATGCTGTTTCCCATTTGATTCTCACAAGTGAAATCTCCACCACTATCTCCATAGAAGCTTCCATTTAAAGGAACAAATCCTATAGTAATGAAAGCATTCACCGACCCGCCTCATTACAGATGGTATCCTGAGACTGCCGGGGGGGTCAGATGCAATACCCGGGCATCGACATCACCCTCCCCCAAGATATCTGAGGGCTGAATTGCTCCCATTCTCGCATTCCAGTCGCCTAGCATTACAATCTGCGCACATGGATATTTTTCCTCCAATTCTAAGATCTGTTTCTCTAAGTAGAGCCAAATATCCTCCTTATAATAGGGGGAATTGCTTGGGGGGATATAAACATTGACCAAGATATATTGCTGGGCACCGGCGGACTGGAGCAATATGATTTGTACCTCTGCCCTGCTAGTGCTCAGAACTATAAAAGGCCGTCCCAAGAGTCTGAGATGAAAACAGCCAGACCCCCTGAGATTCGGCCTCTTTTCCCTATCTTTTGTCCACCGTGTATTTCTACATAAAATTTCCCCACCTTAATTTGATCATTTATACCTTCAGCCATTAACCAAGTTTCTTGAAAGCAAATAATGTCGAATTGACCAATAAATATATTCCAATCCTCATCTATTAGCTTTGCCTTAAGTCCTGCTATATTCCAGGAAGCCAATTTGAACATTTGACCTCCCTTCTCTATATTTTTAGTCCGTGGATTTTCTTTTTCACTTGACCTTCCATTTTCTCAGATGGAAGAGAACTCTAGTGACAAACCATCATTTTGAACTCGCTTCTTTATTTTATCCCATGGGTCCTGTCTTTTACCTGGCCCTCCTCTTTCCAAAAAAGGGGAGGGCTCTGGAGTTTCATGTCATACTGTTTGTTGAAAGGGTTCGATATGTACTATATCTGAGACCTTAATTGCTACATTGCTTTCTGATGATTTAACATGGCATTCGACTTCTGGAGGAGGGGTTTTCCCATTTTGAGTTGGCTCTGCCGCTCTATTTACTACGGGGAGAAGGATAGTGGAATTATTTGCCAATTCCTCTGAGTCTAAATACCGTGTTGCCATCAGGGCATCTGCATCTTGCAAAGGCTTATACTGTTCTGACAGCACGGGATTACTATACTCTAATGTTGAGGATGTGATATTTTTCCTCAAGAAATCTATCTTATGAATGATAATATCTTGGTCGATTACTGGTAATTTATGAAATGCAGATTGTACTGTCTGTATATTATCTGCCGAATTATCAAATATAAGTATTTCAAGTTCTTTGATCAGTAATTGCTGCGAACTTTGTAAGTCTGAGAGAATGGGAATATTTTTAACTGTTACCTCCTTTATAATTTGAGAAACGGGGAGTCAGGCAGGAATGTATACTTGCTCCAACATTATTCAATATCTTTGTGAACGATGAGTTTGAGGAACTTGCCTCAGTGAACTTCCATGCTTCGCAGATTGGTGAAGTGAGTATCTCCTGCCTTATGTATGCAGACAGTGCTGTGCTGTTGGCTCGCTCTCAGGTAGGGCTCAGACGACTGTTAACCTCATTTGGAAACTAGTGTCAGAATAATCTACTCACAATTAACTATGACAAGACAAAGATTTTAGTATTTTCACGGGGGAAGGCCAGACATAAGTGGCTATTTGATGGCAGAGTCATCAAGCAGGTACGGGTCTTTAAATATTTAGGGCTACTCTTTCAGGCGAATGGCGCATGGACGATACAGTGCCAAGCAGCCCTGGACAAGGCGAAGCAATTGTCCAGAGCCTTAACAGCCTTTTTTTAAAGCGAGGGGGGCCTATTCGGTTGCACCTCCGATCAAGATCTTTACTCGGAAATTAATCCCGCAGATGGTGTATGGCGCCCATTTATGGGATCTAAGTAAGATCAAATCACTGGAGAAACTCCAAACGGGGTTTCTTAGGGCTCTACTAACAGCTCCAATAGGGATTAAGAATACAGCTCTCTGTTTGGAGTGTGGTCTTACCCCCATACAGGAAAGGGTATGGCAGGGAGCAATAAATTACTGGCTCTGCCTAACTTTCAGTAAGGCTGAGCCTCTGTCACAGCTGATACTAAAACAGAAGTCCCTGAACCACTGGGTTCTGGAGGTGGAGGAGAAAATAAGATGCCTAGGATTTAGCCGGGAAGCTCTAGCCCCCTTGGGATTCAGGGGGGCTAAAATGATTGTGAAGGATAGGCTGAAAGCAATTTCCCTGAAAGTTCAACGTGCCTCAGTGGGGACGAGCAAGGCTCTGGGGTTCTATCCTTTGCTAATAAACCGAAACCCCAAGCCAATGCCCTATTTTGAGATGAACCTCCCACAGAAGAAAAGGCGGCTGTTTTTTCTAGCCAGGGTTAATAGCTTTCCCTCAGCCCTGACCGAGGGCAGATATAGGGGTATTTCTCTGGCGGACCGGCTATGCCATTGTTCACTTAAAAGTATTGATTCATTAGACCATATCTTATTGTTTTGTCCACAGTTTGCTGGAGCAAAAGGGAGATA
Organism: Sphenodon punctatus; assembly: GCA_003113815.1. Taxonomy (NCBI): domain Eukaryota; kingdom Metazoa; phylum Chordata; class Lepidosauria; order Sphenodontia; family Sphenodontidae; genus Sphenodon; species Sphenodon punctatus. The sequence goes on along the minus strand of QEPC01008345.1, from coordinate 456,259 downwards.
TATATTGCCGATTATCCCCCTACCCAGGACGATCCACAGCATTTTATGTTAGCTTGCTTTTAGGGGATTGTTCGTCAGAGACCACAGCTCAAGTGATGCATTATTTAGCTATTGTCAACACCATGAAGCTAAAATGGAAACAACAATGCTGTATTAAGATTACCTGAATGAGACATGGGGGTCAAAGTTGACATAGGATCAAATCCAGGGGATGTAACAATACTGTATGGATTTTATAAGTGTAACGATTGCTTTCAGCATGCTCTTGCTATTGGGCTCTCACCACTAATCCTGATGTTGCTGATGGTATGTTTTCTTTTTATGTTTTTTTGTATGCCATTTTAACTTTTGCAATGGCCTAACCGGCCGCGCAATAAACTATTTTATTATTATTATTACCACATGGAGTGCTCAACATCTTCCCCAACCACATGAAAGATAGTATCCTCCTCCTGTGGAGAGATGGGGCACCATGAGGATTGCAGCATATATCCGAGTTGACATGTGCACCAATGGGGACACTTGCATCTCCTGAGGAGATACAAAAGGCTGTGTGGCACCATTAGCAACAAGGTGTTTGGTGCCATGATGATCGGAGAGCACACAGTTGTAAGATTTCCTGGATTGGTGCTGAAGGCGGTGCGGACAGAACTGGTGTCAAGATGATTACAGGTGCACTAGATCCCATCAGTACCATGATGTTCAGTGATGAGTGGGCCCTAAGTGTCAACGGTCTAGACATCATGGCTTCTTTTGCTGTTTTCTGGATAAACAGCAGCAGGAGATGCTCGAGAGGGCATAAGAACATAAGTAATGCCAAACTGAGCCAGACCAATGCTCCATCAAGCCCAGCATCCTGTCCTCCGACAGTGGCCAATCTCGATTGAATGGGAGAAGAACCAACAGTCACAATGGGCAATCCATTCCCCGTTGTTCACTCCCAGCTCCTGACAGTAAGAAGTTCATCCCGTAAGCTACTTGGTTAATAGCTATTAATGGACCTACTCTCTGTTATACAGACCTTTTTAAAACTCAGCTATACTACTGACCTGGACAACATCCTCTGGCAACAAATTCCATAGGTTAACTATACGTTGAGTGAAAAAGTACATAAGAACATAACTTCTGTACATAAGTACATCTTCTGTCTTATGTACAGAAGACAGTGCGGAACTCATCCTTGGAGACTTCTTCTTACAAGATGGCACCCAAGTTGCTGTCGTATCCCTCAGACCTTATAAGAGACTTTTATAGTGGTTCAGTTGTTGGGGAGTGTTTCTGCTTTGGTTTCCCTGAGATTCTCTCTTTGTCGGTTCTGGGACATTCCTGGTGTGGACCATGCTCTGTGCCATGTGAGGATAGAGTCGATGGGAGTGTTGGGGTGCATGGCTTTTCAAAAGGTACTTCCACTGGTTGAGAGAAATGGGAGTCTGGGATGGGAGTCCCCAGTATAGGTGATGGTCTGACAGCAGCTTCTTTCTTTGTGGGGTATGGGTCAGTGTCGACTGTTGGTGCAGAAAGTCTGTTCAGTGTAGTGACATCAGGTGCAAAGGACTTCTCAGGAGGCACTTCCACAGAAGACATGGCATAGGTAGTCAAGTGCCTAGCCCTATCCTTCCTGGTACAAGCATGGAAGGAATGGCAGACTAAGCAGCTGGAGGCATTCTGCTTGGCCCCCAGCCAGAAGACACATTGAAAGTGCTCGTCTGAGTCTGGGATCTTAGTCCTATACTCTATACAGCATCAAAATGCTTAGGAAGGGCCATAAACAGCTCAGGGGTTCCTCTCCGACCAACCCTTCCCCCAGGTCCCTACAGGCCCTTAAGAGTGTTGTCATTATGGATGAGGGGAATAGTCAATCAGGAGCGGGGGAGGGGAGACTTTCTGGGGTGAGGAGGCTGTGGTCTGTAAAGATACCTTGGCCTTTCGGAGGTATTTGGTGTCTAACTCATCCAATATGGAGTGTGTCCACCTTTTGGTGAATTTGGCTGGGAATAGATTGGTGTACCGACCACCCCGCTGCATGGTTGATTCCCTGACTGCTCTATCTGAGCTGGTCTCGGAGGTGGTGTTGAGATCACCTAGGCTTATTGTTTTGGGCGATTTCAACATACACGCTGAGGCTAGCCTTTATGGGGTGGAGTAGGAGTTCATGGCCTCCATGACAACCATGGGCCTATCCTAAATAATATCGGGCCCGACGCATGAGGCGGGACACATATTGCACCAGTCTGCAAACAAGGGGCTCTTATTATTGGGGGTGGTGTTATAACACTATTGTCACAGTCTAATTGTTACCACCTGAAGGTCCATTTCCTGGCCATCTTATGCCCTCATCGGAGCGGTGGACCAGTTAGGCTGGTCCGTCCTCGGAGACTGATTGATCCAATTGGATTCCAGAACTCTCAGGGGGATATACCCACTGACCTTGATGGCTACTCTGTCGATGTTCTGTTCGCCTTGTGGAATGACATTTTGACCATGCCCATCAACACTATTGCAGCTAGGTGTCCGTTCCCACCGTTTCATCAGCACAGGTCTCCCTGGTATAAGGAGGACCTAAGCTATTGAAACAGGAGGATAGGCGGTTAGAGCACAGGTGATGCTCGACTTGTCCTGAAGCCGGCCGACTGTGATATAGATCGTTTGTGAAGGACTATGCCATGGTTGTGATGGTGGCAAACAAAGCTTTCTTTTCCGCTATCATAGCGTCTGCAAAGTCCAGTCTGGCAGAGCTGTTCTGGGTGGTGAGGGATCTGGCTAACCCAGCCTGCTTCCACCAGGAAATGGAGTCATCCATAGCCTGTTGTGACATTTTCATTAATTAAATTGCAGACAAAATTGCTCGTATTCACAACTTGGGTACTGCTATTTCATCTGCAGAGTCAGTTTGGGGTTATGGAAGCTCAGTTTTGTCCCATTTACCTGGATCACTTCCAACTGGTATCGCACACTGCTGCTAGGGAGGTGCTTGGGGTGATGAGGGCAACCAGTTGTGAATTGGATCCTTGCCCATCCTGGCTGGTGAATGCCAGCCAGGAGATGTTGAACATTCTGTTGGCTGGGGTTGCCAATGCTTTCCTTCAAGAGGGAAGGGTGTTGGATGTCCTTAGAATTGTGGTGGTCCAGCCCCTGCTTAAGAGCCCATCTTTGGATGCTGACTCACCAGCCAGCTATCAGCCTGTCTCTAACCTTGCCTTTTTAGGGAAGGTTACTGAACGGGTGGTTTCCTGACAGCACCAAGTGTATCTCAATAGTGTTGGAATCCTGCACCCATTTCAGTTAGGCTTTCATTTGATATGACACTGAGACTGCGCTTGTGGCTTTGGTCAGTGACCTGTGCCTGGAGATGGACCTGGGGAATTCTACCTTGTTGATCTTGATAGAACTTTCTGTGGCATTTGATACAGTTGATCATGAGGTATTGTTGACACGACTGCGGGACCAGGTGGGGGTGCGCGGGACCGCTCGAGTGGTTCCGCTCTTTCCTGTCAGGGAGGTCAAAGCGGGTGGTGATGGGCAATTGCTTGTCTTCTTCTGGGGACCTTCCCTGTGGTCTCCCGCAGGGTTCTATTCTGTCTCCCTTCTTGTTCCATGTGTATCTGAGGCTGCTGGGCAAGGTCATTCAGAGGTCTGGGGTGAGGTGTCATCAATATGCTGATAATAATCAGCTCTACCTCTCTTTTTCATTCAACCCAGCTCCCGCAGTCTCTGTGCTTAGCCAATGCCTGACTGCTGTTGGGGACTGGATGAGGGTGAGCTGACTGAAGCTGAATCCTGCCAAGACTAAAATGATGATGGTTGGCCGGTCTTGTGACTTGGAGGTGATAGGGACACCTGTCATTGATGAAGTCCAGCCCCCTCTGATCTCTCAGGTTCGCAACCTTGGAATGCTTTTGGATCCCTTGCTGCACCTGGATTGTCAGGTGGTGGCGATGGCCAGGCGAACCTTCCACCAACTCCATCTGATGAGGAGGCTGTGGCCTTTTCTTTCTGATGCAGATTTGGCCACGGTCATCCATGCTTTTGGCACCTTGTGGCTAAATTACTGCAATGCGCTCTATGTGGGGCTGCCCCTGAAGACCGTTCAGAAGCTGCAGCTGGTGCAGAATGTGATGGCTCGGCTCTTTGGGGGGACAAGTCATCAGGAGCACATTACACCGGCACTGTGAACTCTGCACTGGCTGCCTATAGCTTTCCGGGCACAATTCAAGGTGCTGATCTTGACCTTTAAAGTCCTAAACAGTCTGGGTCCTACATCTCTGAAAGACCGCTCATCCTACCATGCCCCTTTGCAGCCCCTACTGTCAAGCTGGCGGTATCATCCTGCGGGTTCCGTCTGTTAACCTTGTGTAGCGAATGTACACCAGTGGAGCCAGTTAGTGAACCCTTATATATTTTATTTGGCCTGCTTTTGCTTTAAGAATCCATTATACTTGACATGAGTTGTAAACATGCCTTTTTGGCAGACTGCTGTATTGCATAAGTTGTTGTGCAGAATACTAAGGCCAGCTAGAGGTCTAATGTTATGAGAAGCTGTTATTAGCAGCCGAGCCTGATATTGAGAGAAAGGTTTCTTAATTGGAAGTTGAATGACTCAGGCCAGAGGGAGGCAATAGTTAATTGTTAGCACATGCGTAGTGGTTGCATAATGGGGTTTGTGAAGTCAAGATACTATAAAGACACAGAGTAACTGGAAACCCACGCTGGAACTTCACTGCTGGCTACTTTGCAGATGTGTCGAGGGGCGCAGCAGAAGCTGGGGCCCACCTGGGGATCATCTCGCAGTCGTTGTTGGAGGTTCCCAGCTTGCAGAAAGGGATGTGAGAAGCTGTCTTTTACTTTTTGTGAGAAGCTATCTTTTACTTTTTGTATTTATTGGAGATATTATTTATATCTTTTATGTTTTGCATTTAATAAACCAGCTTTCTTGATACCATCTTATTTGAGCCATCACTGTATGATCCAAAAGAACAAACAATTTCAAGACACCTTGTCCATGGGGCGGGGGTACGCAGGAGGGAGTTCTTGGCTGCGGCCCCCATTTTGTGGAACTCCCTTCCCCAGGAGGTTCATTTGAGCCCGAGCCTGGGCATCTTCCAAAAATGGTGCAAAAATAATTTTATTTGAAAGCATTTGGTGGGTAGGGCTGTAGGGGAGGGAGGGATGTGTGTTTTTATTGTTGAATTTTACTGTTTTTTAATTAATTATGAGAAACCCTGAGCCTTTTGGGGAAAGCAGCATATAAGTTTGATAAATAAATAAATACATTTACTCGTTGTGCTTGCTTGAAGATCTGGTTGTTCCCATAGAGTGGGAGAGAACTGAGTAATGAGTGCTAGGGTGGGAGCGATATATTCGACATATCTCACATCACAAGAAAAATAAAAACATTATTTTTGCGTGCTATTTATTAGTTTGGACTAGAGATGGAACCATAGTACTTTATACTTGGGATTCCTGAGAGGCTATCAAAGAATAAAATAAGTATCTGCATGACCTTTACCTCTCTCCAAATGAAAACTCAGTTTCTTGACAGTCTCCCTTGTGCGAGACTTTGTATGTGGGGGGGAAAAAACATTTACAAGTTAATCAACTGGTTCTCTTCAAGTCTGGTTGGAATTGTGATATTGGTGATGCATAGCATTTTGTAGAAGTTGCACTGGTTAGCATATCTATTATCTACACACACAAAAGCAAGGGAATGAGAAGATGAGTCAATGAACCATACTTATTCTCTACTTCTCCACACGTTCATATCAATGTTCACTGCATTTTCCCTATTGGCAGGAATGGAGAAACACAGTGAACACAGGTCCTTGCCTGCTGTACAATCACATACAACTGTTTGCTAGACTCTATCTTCCCCACTGGTAATTGTGGCAGACTGGTGCAGTAGCTAGTTTTGTTGGGAGAGGATGGACTGAAAAATGGTTGTGAGCAAAAAGAGCAGTAAAAGGACATGTAATAACCTTAACTATGAGGTAGAGTGCACAATCACATGCACTGCAGTACTTACACACAGTTTCTAGCAGCCAAGTCTTTGTGAATGACCTCCCTTCTGGCCAAGTAGCTCATTCCACAGGCAATCTGAATAGCCATATGCACAAGATCCTGTTGGGAAATTGCCTATAGAAACAGAAAAGTAATCATAAAAATGCTAGGACCATGAAACCCTTATTTACATTAATCTTCTCCACATTTTATATTGACTGTCCGGTGGCAATTTCTTTAGCTCACCAAAAGCCACCCATTTCCTGCACCAGCCTCAGAGAGCAGAACTCAAGCTTTTGAGACAGGAAGCCTCCAAACTAGCTCCAACCTACCTGAGCTTCCATTAGCTGCTGCATGACTGAAGGCTACAGGTGCTTTGTACCCTGTTGTCATTACAGCATTAGAGGGCAGTTTTGCATTTTAGGATGCAATTCTGTTCTGCCAGGCCTTTGGTGAGGGAGATGACTGAAGGTTGGGTATGGGGGGGATATTTTTGTTTTTATTTTTTGTTTTAGCTTTACTATTGGTTACTTTGAGTGTTTTTATGTACCTTTGTATTTTTAAATGTGAGCCGCCCCAAGCTGCGAAGGCAGGAAGGGATGGCAAAAAAATCTAATAAATAAATAACTAAATCATGGTGGTGGCAGGCGCAGTGGTGAAGTGGGCGGCAGATGCTCAGGTGCGCATGCGCCCCATGTGCACAGCAAGCCGCATGGGGCTACAGTGCGACCCACACTGCTGCGACGTCCTGAGGCCACACACCCAGGGGCGGATTGGCCACGCAACCCACCAGGAAGATTCCCGGTGGGCCGGGCCGGTAGGGAGGGCCAGTCCCGCAGCACGTTTTTTTTTTTTAAAAACTTAATTTTTTTCCCCCGGGTCCCGAGGACCCCCGTCGACCTGGATCAGGCGGGGGAGGGGGGACGGCGGCCCTTCCCCCCCTCCCCTTACCAGTCTGAGTCTCCCGAGTCTCAGCACGACAGAGACACACAGCTCCAGAGGGGCTGAGTCTCAGACTACAACTCCCAGCGGGCTGCTGGGAGTTGTAGTCTCAGAGACTCAGCCCCTCTGGAGCTGTGTGTCTCTGTCGTGCTGAGACTCGGGAGACTCAGACTGGTAAGGGGAGGGGGGGAAGGGCCGCCGTCCCCCCTCCCCCGCCTGATCC
>QEPC01008345.1:433909-449000 GCA_003113815.1 Sphenodon punctatus | reverse complement strand
GGGGGACTGAGGCCTGGCTGGTTTTGTGTCGGGGGCCTGGCTGGGTTCGCATGGGGCCTGGGTTGGCTTGGAGGGGCCTGGCTTGGGGGCCTGAGGCCTGGCTGGGGGACCTGGCTTGGGGGCCTGGCTGGACTTGCATGGGGCCTGGCTGGGGGGCCTGGCTTGTCTTGGCTTGTTGGGACCTGGCTTGGCTTGCGTGGGGCCTGGCTTGTCTTGTGGATGAAGGACTGGTACTGGTGGATGAAGAACTGACTGTAGGGGTGTGTGAGGAGGCCAGTTTATAAATTTTATAAATTTTAGAATTCGTAGCCTTATGAGGAGCCGGGCCTCTTTCTTGTCAAGAGGCTCAACTGTCGCAGGGGAGTTGTGGGAGAAGGCAACTGTATCAATTCTCCCCTTAGTCTTCTCTTTGTTAGGCTAAACCTCATTGGAAGCAAGTCTGGTAGCAAAGAGAAGACTAAGGGGAGAATTGATAAGCTAAACCTGAGTGGTACGAAGTCTGGTATGAATTCTCCCCTTAGTCTTCTATTTGCTAAGCTACACCCAGGGCCTGTGGAATACTAGTGCAGCTGGTGTAGGAATGAAGAAGCCTTACTGTAGGATGCATAGCACGGGACAGTGATTTTTTCGGTTGGGAGCCACTGAGCACTAAAACAGAGTGATTTGGGGAGCCAGAGCACTGAAATGAGGGACAGTACCCCCACCAGTGGCAGTCTCCGCCCCTGACAGCCCCCCATAACCCCTGCCAGGCTGCTGAGGGTCTGAGTCCGGGGAGACAGCTCTGATAGGACTCAAATCTGGCGCACTCTGCCCCCCCAAGCCACGCCCCCTTGACCCGATTTTGGCACACCGGCGGCTTTGCTGCCGGCACAGGGACACTAACACTATATTCTCCCAGGCCACTTTGAGTTCCCAATCCACCCCTGCACACACCCTGCAGCCCGAGGGATGAAGCAGGCACAGCTCCTGCTCCATGACCTGGGCTGCGGGGGCTCAGGGGATCGCATCAGACGAGATGCGCCGTTGCCCCGCATGGCTTGTTGTGCCAGGAGGGTGCATGTGCACCTGAGGCCTTTCACTGTGCGTCGCACAGGCGCAGTTTGCGAGGGCTGCAGGATTGCACCCTAAAGCGTGAGCCAGCTCCCACTGAAGTCAATGGCTAAATTCCCATTGACTTGTATAGAGGTGGATCACGTTCTTAGTGTTTAGCAGCCACACGTAGACAAAAACAGCACACCACTGTTTATGCTGTATGGGATTTGATGATGCGGAAAGACTGCAGAAGTAGATTGTTGATTTTTTCACTGATCAGCTTAACATTATCATTCATTAACATCCAGCACATTAACATCCAACTAATTTTTCAGTTCTATGTTTCATTAAGGGCAGCTGTTAAACCCTATTATAGCTTATACAATCTATTTGTAGGAATTTTCACTACAATAACTTCTACACTCGTTATGGGTTTCAATATAAAATTTAGTGGCACAATGATTATAGAAATCTGAGGCATAACACAATAAATTGAAACAACAAAAGAAAAGTTTTGCTATCCTTATAGTTGCATACTGAATTCAGTAGTCAATTATGAGAAAACAAAGCGCTATGACTGCTAAATCAAGAAGAGTGCTAATTTTTTTTTTATTTTTTTTTTTTACAGTTAACTGAACCAAGAACAATTTTATTTTCTTACTTAATTTACATTAAAGGAGATTCTAGTCCAAGGTTAGCAGAAATCAGTGGAGAAAGCCTTAATAATTAATTGCTTAAAATAAAGTAAACCAATGTTGTCAAATTAGCACACCATACTGTGACACATTTTTCTTGACATATGGGCAGAGCATGTTGTATGCAAAAATACAAAATATACTCTCCAGATCGTCTAATGTCTTGATGCCTGGGAATATAACAACGAATCATGATTTGTAGATAATTGTGATTCAGGAATCAAGGAGTGAAACAAAAAAAAAGTCCTCAGCAGCTTGTTAGTGCTTTGTATACAGAACAGAGCTAACTTATTGACCTCATGGAATCAGATATCACAATGACTTCGCCCATAAAATAAACCAATCACTAGGAAGCAAGACAAGTAAGATAAAAAGATTAAGAGGTTCCTAGTAAGTTGAAAATGTTCTTAAATATATATATAATTTTATTTATTTATTTATTTAAAACATTTATTAGTCGCCCCATATGCCTATGGCATCTCGGGGTGACGTACAATCAAGTAAAAACATTTCATAAAGATAAAAACAATTTTTAAAAACCAACACAACAATTTAAACCACAAAACAGGGTTAGGAAAAAAGTAAAAAATAAAAATAAGGGTAGGGAAGAGATAAAAACCCTACCACCCCCCACCCCCCGAGGCCTGAGTGAACAGCCAGGTTTTACAAGCCCGCCAAAATGTTAAAAGGCTTGGGGCCAGGTGAGCTTCCTCCGGGAGGGAATTCCAAAGATGCGGCCCGGTCACCAAGAATGCTCTCTCCATTGTGGTCCCCGCTTAAACCGGGGGATCTCCAAGAAGGCACCCCCAGCAGACTGAAGGAGCTGCTCTGGGGTGCGGAGGGCGAGGCGGTCCCTGAGGTACGAGGGGCCGAGACCGTGAAGGGCCTTATAGATCATTACCAATACCTTGAACCTGGATCGGCATGCTACTGTCAACCAGTGCAGAGTCCGGAACGCAGATGTTATATGCTCCCGACGACCCGTCCCCATCAGGAGCTGGGCCGCCGCATTCTGCGCTAGCTGCAGCCTTCAGACAAGGAACAAGGGCAGTCCCAAGTAGAGCGCATTACAGTAGTCCAGCCTCGAGGTGACGAAGGCATGGATGAGGGAGGCCAGGTCCAGCCTGGAGATGTACAGACTCAGCCTCCGCACCAGATACAACTGGCGGAAGGTGGCCTTCACCACCACCTCCACCTGTCGATCCAGGCGGAGATCTGAGTCCAATATCACCCCCAGATTCCGAACCTGCTGAGCTATACGAGGGCAAACGCCCCCCAATCAGAGGGGGCAGTACCTCCCTTGCTCTCCCCACCACCATCACCTCCGTCTTTTCGGGGTTGAGCTTCAGTCTGCTCTGCCACATCCACTCTGCCACGGCCTCCAAATACTGGGATAGCAATGAGACGGCAGGGTCTGGGTCAGCTGAAAAAGAGAGGTACAGCTGAGTATCATCTGGAACTGAGATCCCTTTCAATTCAGATTTTCCTCTGAAAAAAACCTTTTGTTCCATTTCACTTCTATCAGGGACAGCTAATACATGAGCCACTTTCAGACCTTCTCCCCCCGTGCATATTTTGGCTGTGGGAGGGAATGCACAACCAGGATATGCGCAGGGATCGGCTGGGCTGAAAGCACACCTGCGAGGCTTTGCTGGGAGACACTCACAGGGATGCAGAGCAGAAAATCGAGCTCTGCATCCCTGCGTGTGTCTGCCGGCAAAGGAGCACGGGTGTGTGTATGTGCTTTCAGACCAGCTGATCCCCACGCATATCCTGGCTGTGCATTTTCTCCTGCAGCCAGAATATGCACGCAGGGACGGGGGTGGGGTGTATGTGTGTAGGTATGAAAGCAGCCTTGGTATAACTCAGGGGTGCACAACTTAAACAGTTGGGACGGTCTCAACAATGGGCTGTATATCTACCTTGCTCCTCCAACTCAGTATGAGACAATGGGGACAACCCAACTCCTATTAATGTCAGTGGCTCAACTCCCATTGATTTCAATGGAAGTTGGATTGCACTCTAAATCTGCATCCTGACACTATTTTTTTTATCCTTTTCTTGACTAAATCCTTCCCCCACACTCTTCCTCTACTCCAAGGTTTCCCCCCCACACTGCATTACTACTACTACTAATTATTATTAATAATATTAATTATAGATTTTATTGCATCAGACATGTCTCACATAATAAAAAAGGTAATAGAGAATAAGTAGACATAACATCAGAGATTGTACATATCAACAATGTACACATCAACAAAAGCAAACACTCAACCATGGGAAAACATGAACAAAACAAAAATGCCAAGACGACATACTATGGAAAGATATCGAAAGCAGTTAAAAATGTGCAGACACACCAACATAAACACAGAGGGAGCAATCCAACAGCCCATATATGCCGCCTGCAGGCGTCATGCTCCAGCCAGAACACACATGCTCATGTTCACATGAGTGCCGCATTCACAGCAAAGCTGCCCGGGGCTGTGCTGTGCATACAACACACACGCGCATGAGTGCGTGCATTCCGCCTGTGCGCTGAGAGTTGGGGTTGGCATATGTGGACCGTTGGATTGCCCCGAGAGAGACTGGATGGTACAGGTTTAGATGGCTGACTGGCCTTCTATAAATTCATCGTATGTACTAAATCTAGATTTCAGAAAGGCATATAGAAGGGTGTGACTGGTCCCCATATCACGAACTATAGAGATAATGTGCCAACATGGGTTCCAAATAACATAGCACTTCCCAAGCTTGTGCTGTAATTTAGCGGCAATACACTCCATGGACAGGGTAATCCACAGCTGATTTTGCCCATCCATCAGGCTAGGGCCCCATTCAGATTTCCATGCAGATGCAATCATTCGGACAGACGCCAAGTGCCGCTGTAGACAGGTTGCCTGGTGGACTTAAATTATTTCACTTTCAGGCAATATTCCCCAAAGTGTCAAGTGGGAAAGGGAAGTGTAACTCTCGCCGCCTTAATCATATAGTTCCAGATTTCTTGCAAAAATTTATAAACTTTATAAAATGTATAAGCTTCCCCACCAAAAGTGGAGGTATGTGCCTGACTCTCCGCATCCTTGCCAGCACCCTTGCACTGCATTTCTGACTACACACTTTCCCTCTGCTTCTCTGTCCCTGTCTCAACCTTATCTCCTTATCTCCCCTCCTCACCTTCTGCCTGCCACTTAAAACTGCCTGGTTGCTGCTGCCATTCTTTGTCCGGGAGCCAGCAGGCACAGCAGTAAACATGCAGGCAGTAGCCAAGAGGAGAAGCAGCTATGGGCTGAAGGTGCACATCTCAGAGCAGTGGGTGGCAACAGAGAATCAAACAGACGAGAGTTGTGAAGGGACCAACTTGAGGAGTGGAGAGAGCAGAAAGGCAGGAAAGCAGCAGGATGACAGTCCTCTGCAGAGCAAAGCAGGGGGTAAGTCATTTCTGCCAATTATCTTCTGTCCCTGGTGGAGGGCTGCAGTGAAGGTGAGTGGCAAAGTTCTTCTGTACTTTGGATCTGGCTCCAGTGTTTGAGTTCCCATTGGTGCAGTGTCAATAAAGAGAAGATGATTTTGTTGACTCACGGGCATATTTAGTGAACAATAAGTTAAGGAAAAATGCATGGTCAAGGGTGGACTGGCCGGCCCTAAAGCCTGCCTGCTCCAGGAAGATAATATCATTCTCGTCATCCAAAGCGAGAGTTTACCCAATAGTTACCTCGTATATAATTTCCCAACTATGGACAGAAGACTAATAGGCCTATAATTTGTAGTATCCCTAGGATCCCCTTTCTTAAATATCGGCACCACAATACTTTGGACCCAATGCCTGGGGAACTTGCCTGAGGCATTAAGAGTTGAAAAAAGCGGAGCAAGTAACTCTGCCCACCAGTCAGGATTATGTCTTAGTAACTCAGCAGGAATAAAGTCAATTCCTGGCGCTTTCCCCTCTTTGAGGGCTCCAATCAAATCCCTAACCTCCCCCACTGTAACTGGCGGCCACTCCTGAAACCTGTTCTCCGGACAGACCTCCACCAAAATTCCGGGCGAAGTTGACCCAGAGAACAAGGAGGTAAAATGACATTCCCACTCAGACGTAGAGGGGGACGGCTCCTGGTCTGATCCACTCCTACCCCATGTACTGGCAATTAGTGACCAAAACTTCTTGCCATCTTTGGCCAATACTGCCTGATTCAGTATTGAATCTCATAGTGGTCTCTTTTCTTCAACTCCAAAAGTTTTTTATACTGTCTCCTTTCTTGACAGACCACCCTTCTATTTACTATAGATGGACATCGTTTCATCCTTCTAGTTGCCCACTGCAAAGCTCTCCTTGCAGTGGCGCAGGAGGTATCATACCACACCTGCGGCTTAATGGTAGGTAGTTCTGACGGGGTAAAGTATAGCCATTGCGCCAACACATCAGTTAGTATTTCTAAGGCTTCCTCCACCCCCTCTACAGCCCTCTGGATCAAATCACTCAGCACACTAACCCTCTTGGATTTCAAACATTCCACACAGTCCCTAAGGACTGTCGGCGGCCATTTCCTTCGTGTTTTCCCCAATAACCCTTGCTCCTGGATCTCATTACCCAATAGTGGTTCACAGTTGCCCTCGTTCAAGAAAAAGCCCCTAATCGTCAATGCCAGGGGGAAATGATCCGATTCAACTGAGGTCAGCACTCTAAGCTCAAGGCCCTCTGACACATAAATTTCTTGCATCATCATGTAGTCTATTACACTGACCTCGCTGGTAGAAAAATAAGTAAAATTACCCTCAAGATCCCCCGGAAGAAGCCCATTCAATATTACCAAATCCAGATCTCTAAGAAATTGTTGAAAGATCGGTGCCCTGGAGCAGGTAACCTGGTCCCTCGACTGACGAATATTATTAAAAGGGGGGACTATTGTGGAATCTAAACCCAAAATACTCCCATCTACTGCCGGGTTACCAACACGAGTATTCAGGTCCCCACCAACTATTGGCATTACCCCAGGGAACCTAGAGAGAGCATCCCGTATGGCGGCCCCCATCAGGTCCCAAATATCCGAGGAGTAATATGCTGAAGAAGCGGGGGGCATATACACGTTAGCTACCAATATCCCGTTACCCTCCAAGGACACACAAAACCATAGACCAAATTGAGATTCCACTGAGGCGAGGGAGTGTACTTCCACAAATAGCGAGTTCCGTAGCAGGAGAGCTAGACCACCGCTGAGCCGTCCTTTGGTCTTGAAAGATCTAGCAGGAGAAACATACGCTTCAAAGTCTTTGTACTGAATGGGTTGATCAACCCATGTTTCCTGCAATAGCAGGATATCATACTGACTAGACACGGCCTTAAGCTCCTGCCCATAATGGCGGTCCCTCCAACCCGATACATTCCAACTCACAATTTTTAAGGTAGACTCCTCCCTCCCCGGCTGTCAATTGTCCCCCAATGTGGAGTTTATTCCTCGCCCCTGCCGGTTTGCGGCTCCACCAGAGCCGTCCAACTGGCCTGAGTCCTGGAGGCACGCCGGGGGGACCAAAACTTGTCCCTTTGGCTCAGATGTACCTGTAGGGCACGTCCAGCCATCCCCTTCGTCCCCATTCTCCCTCACTAGGCCCCTTGGGGCCTGCCCAGGTTCAGGATCTGGGTCAATACCCCCTTCACGGTCACTAATCTTGCCATCCTCTATAATATCAGGAGATGTAACTACCACGCTGGAAGCCCGCTCCCCCTGGGCATCGCCTGCATAATTCCCAGGTAGGAGAGGTAACAGCCAATCATCCGCCCGTGGGGGTGGACTGCTTGCTACCTGCTGTAATGCTAACGTCCGTGTTCTAGATGGCAATAAAATATTAGGCCAACCTCCAACGGCTCCCTTAGAGCTAAGATCCTCAACTACTGGGCCATGGGGGGGGCGTATGTTCCATCAGTAAATCATCCAGGGGGACTATAGTGAGCGAGGGAGATGGAAGTCTCCCCAATTTGGGGGATAAGTCACCATAAACATTCTCCTTCTGTTTGGAAAATCTCCCAATCTGCAGGTAAATTCCCTCCATCTGGTCCAAAATAGTTACTTGTTCAGTTGGTGCCAAACCCCTCTGTTTAATAGCCCCTGCTAATACTTGCTCCTTCTGCCTATTTCGGGCATTAAACCCCGATGTCCTACTTGCGAGCCTATCACCTTCCGCTAGCAATAAAGTACCTTTGGGACTAACCGGGGTGTCAGTATCCATTTTTTCCTCAGTTAGGGGAGCAACAGGGCGGAATTTAGCGTGGGCCCGCCTTAGATTTCTGGCCCACGCACTAATTTTGGGGTCCGCTGAGACCGCCTTTCCCCCATCCAGGGGGTTAACCTTTGTCTCATGCTTACTTGTGTGGCTTTGGGTCCCCCCCCTTTAAACGGGCAGTCCCTGATCCAATATCTGTCGGGGGCCCCATAGTTTTAGAGCACAAGGCTCTAGCTACAAAAATGTTACTATCCTTCAGGTTATCAGCCTGCTGAAATATCAGATCAACCAACTCTTGATCATTAAATAGAACATTTAAAATCCACCGGTCCTTCCTAATGCATAAATGTTCTATTGAAATAATATCATGCCGAGTCACCACTTCCTGGAGGAGGAGCCTAAGGTGCTCAGCAATATCACAACTGGTATTCCAGAGGGGCAGTTGGCCCGATGGCAAGGGGAAGACTGAGAAGACTATGTTTAGGGGAAGTCTAGAATAAGTCGCTAGATCAACCCAAGGAACATTTCCAACGTTACCAACATTGCCATCCTTGCCTACCTTACCCCCCTCCCCGATAGATAACACCTGGTAACTCCCCAGTCGCGACAGCCTGATTGGGCTGGGCCCCCGGGGCCGGTGAGCCTCCTTTGTTTGTGGAGTAGAACTCCTAGAGGCTTTTACTGCAAGGGAAGTTGGAACTGCCGGCTCTTTGGCCCTGGCCCCAGCCTCCTTATCTGCCCCCGGAGCAACAGCCCAGACCAATGAGGTTATCGTTCCTAATTTTGCCGTAACTCTATTGAGTTGCTGAAATACGTATCGCATTGAAGAGGCCGTTAGCAAAACATGATCTGCCAGGCAAGACATCACAGAATTAGGTTTGTCTGCCTGCACATGTGGAGGAACAGATACTGAAGCATTTCTGCCAGCCTCAATACCGGGAGTTGTAGCACATTGAGGGCCCCCTGACAGAACACTAATACAACCCAACTCTACCAGAGGAGGGGAAGGGTCATGAGGGTCTAAGTTTGAGGCTCGTCTATTATCAACAGATTGTATAGGCCCCTGGGTTGGCAAATAAAAATCAATTTTCCGCTGCTTTGGGTTTTTAGAATTGGGCGACTCACCCCGACCCGCCTCATTTCTTGAGCGTTTCCCAGGCGGCATTGGAAAACTCCAACTCCCCTGCCTCCCCCACCCGGGATTACTCCTATACAGACCCCGAGTTAACCACAAATCCCTGCAACTTATTTCAAGGGCCCCCCTCGGCCAGCCTCCGCCGACGCCTAAGGCCGCGCGCACAAGGGCGCGCAGCCCTTAGGCGCGCTGCCCAATGGTGCGCGCCCACGGCGCGGCCTTGAGTCGCTCTTTTAAATGTCCCGGGCAGGCATGCCCTTCCAGCAGAGCCAATGAGCACAGTTTGTGGGCGGGACAACACAGCGGTCTACAGGTGGGACACGAAAAATCCCTTGTCTCTCCCCGATATCATCAGGTCTCCTAAGAAAACCTGGGGCAGCAACACGTCTGGGCTCCAGTCCTGGCGCCGTCGCTCTCCCCATTCAGTTCCACACACACACGCCGTGAGCCGTGGGTCACTCTTTTAAACGTCCCGGGCAGGCATGCCCTTCCAGCAGAGCCAATGAGCACAGTTTGTGGGTGGGACAACACAGCGGTCTACAGGTGGGACACGAAAAATCCCTTGTCTCTCCCCGATATCATCAGGTCTCCTCCGAAAACCTGGGGCAGCAACGCGTCTGGGCTCCGGTCCCGGCGCCGCCGCTCTCCCCGTTCAGTTCCACACACACCGTGTCTTGGACTGGAGAAGAGGGGAAATGGAATGGGGAATTTGGTGGGGTGGGGAATTTGGGGGAATTGGAGGGTAGGGTTGGGGTTTTTAAAATTATTTTAAAACTGATGTCGGTTTTAATGTATTTTATTGTTTTACTGCATTGTTAGTCGCCCCGAGATGTCGTGGGCATGAGGGGGGGGGCATAGAAATGTCAATAAATAAATAAAATAAACAAGCAACAGTCCCGGCCCAGTCCAGCTGCCCAGCACGACTCTCTTGCCACCCCTCTAGTTGCAGCACACTCCATCATCCCTGGTGCTCCCACTGCTCTTCATAATATCATCACGCAGAAAGCTGTTTCAGTGGAGGTCAAGTCTAAACTGTTTAGTGCCACAGAAGCTGGTAGGAATCTGTACACTAGCTATTGAAAAGAGAAATTAATTGATAAATCTGCAAAGCTATACAACACTATCCACTGGTACAAACTGCCACATTTCGACACCAAACCTTCTGGATTGCTTAAACCATCCATAGAAAAGAAGGAGGTCCTGAAGAGCTCATCCATAGGGCAAAGGATAATTGATTTAGCCTGGGGAAGAGGATACAATATGAAACAACTTCCATATTATGATTGGACCACTTCATCATATCTGTTTGATGATGGATGAATCATCAAACAGATATGATGAGCTCTGAAGAGCTCTTCTGTCACTGAGCTGGAAAAGAATCTTCATCAAGATGATTACGTGGAGCTGGCTAAGTGGAAGACTATTCCAACATGCTACATTGTGGATGTCATGGTATCTGTTCAAAAGCTTCAAACTAGTAACGTGAAAACCTTTGGTGATCTCTCCAATGCACTGTTCCACTACATCTTTTCCCTAGTATGTAATGCAAAAAGGATTGATTTGGTATTTGACTCTTACTTGGACAATTCTCCAAAGAACAGTGAGTGATACTGAAGAGGTTCCAAAGGCAGTGCTGACATCACTGTCATTAATGACCATACTGTTAAAATGGACACATTCTGACCATCAATTTCCAACAAGAGGAAGTTGCAGACATTCATCAAGGATACCATTTTCAGGGAATCCATAAACACTTTCCTGGAGATTCAGATTCACTTTCCCGTTGTACTTCAGTACAAGGAGAGACAAAGGGTGGGGGAAACAAAGGTAGAGACAAGGATACATACATGAACCCAGGAGGTCTCGGTGAATGTGCTTGGCTTAGTTACAAAGGTGTAGTTACTCATTTAATGTTACACAAGATACGATGATTCAGGATAAGTCAGCAAGGGGGCGACGAGAACGAGGAGCCAGGAAAAGCTTGATGGAAGCAGTGGGTTTTGAGGAGGGATTTGAAGATTTGGAGAGAGGAAGCCCAGCAAATGTGTTCAGGGAGGGAGTTCCAGGCATGGGGGGGCTGCAAGGGAAAAGGGGTGGATGTGTTTTGAGGAGCAGGGGAGCTGTGAGCAGGCGAGGGTGGTGGCACAGGAGTGGAGCTCCCGGACAGGAGCGTAGCGGGAAACGAGTGCTGAGAGATAGGGGGAGGAAGGCCATGAAGAGTCTTGTAGGTGAAAACCAGGAGTTTGTGAAGAATGTGTTCAGGAAGAGGGAGCCAGTGGAGAGAGGAGAGATGGGCAGTACGTGGTCAAAGCGGTGAGCAAGGTGGATGACCTTGGCAACAGAGTTATGAGCAGAAATTAGTAGAAACTGTATAAATTACATCATTTATACAATCATAAATTTTTAAGCTCTGTAGCAACCAGTGAAATCATCATCAGTATAAAAGGAACTTCTGAATTTCCTCCAGTTTTTGCTATACCCAGCCTATTAAACTGTACTTGGCTTAAGCACATCTTTTAGAAGGGCATCTAGTCCTTATCTAAAAACTGCAAGCAAGGGGAATCCACTACCTTTGCTGGTCATCTATCCCAACAGTTAGCCACCCTCCACTACTGCAAAAGCATTTTTAGTCACGGGTTGAAGGTCCGCACCCCCACTTTACCGGGTTTGAGCGACTCAGTTTCCCTCGCATACAGCCCACATGAATCAGTTTTTCTCTCTGGCCGATTCAAGCCTGCCACAGGGACAACCCCTTTGTCACCCAAGGGCTCGATCCTTCCCGTTTACGGACTCTTTAATCTCTGGGTTCGCAAGAGCTTGAGAGCCCTTGTTGCTCACTTGTGTTCCAATGTTAGACACAGACACTTCTTCATAAAGATAAGTAGCAAGTTTATTGATTACATAAGCAAGATTGTTGATACAGAGTGGTTACTAGAAATCAAAGGTAAATATAACACATTCCTAACCTATACTGGTTGAATTCCTAAATAAGCATCTTACCCTACCAAGGTCCATAAGTTCTTCTCAGTCCTTGATGTAAGCGACTGGGTCTTCAGTCTTAAGAGTTGCTAGAAAGCAAAGTCATGCCTCTCAGTCCCTGGTTCAGCTCAGCCCTCCTGGTTGCAAGATGGTGAGTGAGTTCCCGATAGTCCCTTCTCCCCTCTGGGGTACCACTCCTTATATCCCCAGGAGGAAACTACTCGTATCTTCTCGAAGCTTCTAGAATTCCTTTTGTTCTCTTTATCAGCTTTTCTGTGTCTCTTGCACATAGGCAATGGCTGCCTGCATTAGCATATTAAATGTCTCTGGCCATTCGTCTGGGGCAAATCCACAAACTGTCTTTCCATTTCCTGGTCAAGTGTCACAGTCTTGATTTGAGTTTTACAGTTCCTAATTGTAACATTACATACATGTGGAACCTTTTGTTTTACATATTTACTAGACTTATAGTCTANAAGACAGCATGTGCAGTGGGCACGACAGAGTCCTGTAACATGCTTAGACTGGTCTGTCCTACCGGTGTGTGTAGGGATATGCAACCCCCCCTACCTCATTTCCATGTGTTTGAATCCTATTAGAGTTAGACCCCTCTGTCAGCCCTGTGGGGCTATCATGTCCACGTGTTTTCCACCGTGTCATAGTGGAGTGATCCTCAGGATTCAGTGTTTCTGGGTTCACTCTCCTGTAGGGGTATACCCTGAGGTGTCTATGTCCCTCCGCCCCGTGTTGCATGTGGGGTTCCTGTGGCCCATACTCTTCAAGGTACATCCGTAGGTGTTTGCATAAGACTGTGACAAATGGGTGGGAACGCCATGTTAACAACCTTTGTTCCCCAGTTACAAACTTTGGCCATGTTTCCAGATTATCTGGTAGCCTGTTTTTTATTGGCTGTATATCTGCACCCCAGGTCATAACTTCTTTGTCTGATTTACCTGGGCTATCCAGACTGTAGATCAGAAGTATTATTAGGAGACAAAAGAGGGAGTGTGGATTAAGTGTGGTACCTTTAACACTACTGAGCACCCCCCTTCTATTGTCTATGTAACTCTGCATTTGAAAACACTTTTCATCAGGAGAAATGCTGTAATTCTCAGTGGGTATACTGTTGTCCTTTGGCATTTGCATTTCCCCCATGGTTGTGATGCTGTGTTTGGATGTCTTTGCATTCAAATCAAACATGCAGTCAAAAACTGTTTCTGTGAAGGGGCTATTGTCAGCAGCCTTTCTTGTGCCCTGCCCCCAAGTTCTGTTTGTACCTCCAGGATCCCCTGGGTCCATATAATCATGTATTTCTCCTTCTTGGGAGTCTGACTTTGTGACATGGGTGTGAGAACTCCCAAGTGTCCCTTCAGATCTTCCCACACAAAACTCTTGAGGATTCAGTTTACCAAGTGCAGAGGCTTGACCCTGGACACTCTTAACCGTTTCCTCCCCTCCAATATCTACTTCAGCAGCGTTTCCCTGCTCCTTCTTAGGTAAAGCAGAGGCACACAGTTCATTCTTAGACCGAGACTCCTGGCTTTTTAGGACTACAGGGTGGTGCATTTCTATCCTTGGGGAGGAGACACCCGTTGTTCCCTCCTCCATCCCGGGAAAGGTTTCTTGCCTCTTCCTGCCTTCTCTTAAGGTAGAATCCTCCACCTCCCGGCTTGCCTGTAACCCCTTGGGTTCAGTTAGTCGCTTCCCCCTTTCTCTTAAGGTAGGACAACAAAACTCCAGGTCATTCTGCAACCCCCTGGGTTGAGTAGGGGCGTCTGCAACCTCTAACTATCCCCCCGCGGTGGTTACTTGGTTTGATTCTGCAGAATTTGGTCCCTCCTGTGTAAGGTGGGGTGCCAAGTCCTGGGCTTCAGAATCAGGTTGACCCATTTGCTTCACTCCCTTCAGTTCCCCATGTGAGACAGGGACATGCAGTTCACTCCCTGAGTCTTGTCCTCCCCTTCCTTCTGGGTGGTTTGGGGACTGGGGTTGGGGTTCAGGATCTGTAAGGCTGCTAGAGCCTTTCTGTAACCCTTCCCCTCCACTAGGGTTGTTCTCTGTCTCCCCATGTTCTAGGGGTAGAGGTGCAACTTGTTTAGGGCTCTCCGAGTCTTATTGCCCCTCACCCTCTCTTCCCGGGTTGCTCTCCAGCTCCCTGTGTTCCTGGGATTGGGCTTTTTCCACCCTCCCGTCCAGCATCCATTTGTTTATAGCATTCCCCACCAACATTTCACTTTGTGCCTTTCTGGGGAGTACAGCCACCTGGATGGGTCCTTTTGAGCTCTCCCATTCTAAATCTACAGTTGCTGTGGGCAGAATATCCTTGATTCCCGTTGCTAGAGATACCACAACCTTTCGGAGTGTTTATTTTATGTTTTGCCATCAAGTCCTCCTGTACTATAACCATGTGTGCCCCATTGTCCAATCTCCCCACGCAGTTTACCCCATTAACCTTAGCAGGTTTTCGTAGCAACTGATCCCTTGTGGGTGGGTTAGGGATAATATATCATCCATCAACATCTCTGGGGACGGGTTGAATTACAGACACAAAATTCGCACTGATAGTCCCAACAATCTCATCAGATTCACCTTTAGGGCCATGAAACTCCCTTTTGGGGGGGCAATCTCGTACCATATGCCCTGTTTACTTACAGTTATAGCACTGTCCTGAATCATTATTAGAGGATTGGGAGGTGTGTGTTCTTTGGAGTCTGGGTGATCCCTGTCTCCCCCCACCCCCATTCTCGTTTGGTTTGTTCTGGGTCAAGTTTCCTTGCTCAGATTGTGGATTTTTGTACCCATTCTGCTTCTGGTAAAACCCTTGTTTGGATTTTTCCCCATTATTTGGTTTCTTTTCCCCATTATTTGGCTCTCTTTCCCCATAAGCTGAGATAGCATTTGCAATATATTCATCTGCCCTCCTTCCAGCCTGTTTGACATTTGTGATCCCCTGATTAAGCAAGTGTGATTTGAGATTAGGGGTACAATTATTTAGGAATTGCTCAAGGATTACAAGGTCCATTACTTGCTC
>QEPC01008345.1:349732-431708 GCA_003113815.1 Sphenodon punctatus | reverse complement strand
GGATTGGGAGGTGTGTGTTCTTTGGAGTCTGGGTGATCCCTGTCTCCCCCCACCCCCATTCTCGTTTGGTTTGTTCTGGGTCAAGTTTCCTTGCTCAGATTGTGGATTTTTGTACCCATTCTGCTTCTGGTAAAACCCTTGTTTGGATTTTTCCCCATTATTTGGTTTCTTTTCCCCATTATTTGGCTCTCTTTCCCCATAAGCTGAGATAGCATTTGCAATATATTCATCTGCCCTCCTTCCAGCCTGTTTGACATTTGTGATCCCCTGATTAAGCAAGTGTGATTTGAGATTAGGGGTACAATTATTTAGGAATTGCTCAAGGATTACAAGGTCCATTACTTGCTCCTTCACAGCCTTCCCTTGTGCATCTAACCATTTCACCCCATACTGATTTAACATTTTCCCCATAACTGCATAAGACATACCATCTCCCTTCTTAAAGTTGCATAGTTTCCGGCAAAAAGTTTCTGGAGTGATTCTGTACTCCTCAGGAACTGCTTTTCTGAATTTCTCAAAGTCAGTGGTTGATTTTCCTCCAGCTTTGTGTTGTACACATCTCTTGCTTTCTCGGGCATCTTGGGTATTACCAGATTGATCCACAAATCCTCTGGAATCTTTTCTCGTTTAAATATGTGCTGGGCAGTTGTGAAAAATTTACCAATGCATTCACTTTCTTTGTATAGGGGCAGAAGTGCTTAACAGTCTGATCAGCTGTCTTCTGTCTTTTTCTTGGCTGCTTCCAAAGGGTAGTGTGAGTTGAATTCCTGCATCGGTCTGTATTTTCAGGAGTGTAAGTTGATTGTTTTCTCTCTCTTTTTTTTTCTTCTCTCTCGTCTCTCTCTTTTTCTTCTTGTTTCATTTTCTCCAGTCTGAGCTCATGTTCCATTCTCAGTCTGACTATCTCGAGTTCAGGGTTCGAGCCTTGTCCCCCTGGTGGCCAGTCAGTTGGAAGGGGGTTTTGAGGCACGTTTGGGAGCACATCTCCATCTCCTGGTTGCTGGTCAGATGGAGAGGGGTTTGCTGCCCCGGCTCCATTCCCATCCATTCCATTCGAGCTCACCTCAAATTCTCATACCAGCTGCTTCAGTTGCTGTTTAGTTTTTCCTTCTGCTTCGAGACCTCTCTTTCGGGCTTCCCTGCTCAGCTCTGACCTTCTCAGGTGGTGAAAGTGCTTTGGGAGACCTATTTTTTTTTTTTGCTGTCCCTGACCCAAAATTAAAACTAAAACAACATACTCAGCACACTCTGTTCAAGGATCTGCTCATTCCACTCTTTCAGAGCTGAGTTCCCGACTCCTGGGACTTTCAGTCTCTGCAGCTATGGGATTTACTCCCCTCAGAGGATTCCAGTCACCTGGCTATCCTCCTCTACTTTCTACACATTGGTCCACAAACTGAGCGTGACCCTTCTTGTTGGGTGCCACTGTCGTGGGTTGGAGGTCCGCACCCCACTTTACCGGGTTTAAGTGACTCAGTTTCCCTCACGTACAGCCCACTTGAATCAGTTTTTCTCTCTGGCCGATTCAAGCCTGCCACAGGGATAACCCCTTTGTCACCCACGGGCCCAATCCTTCCCATTTACAGACTCTTTAATCTCTGGGTTCGCAAGAGCTTGAGAGCCCTTGTTGCTCACTTGTGTTCCAATGTTAGACACAGACACTTCTTCATAAAGGTAAGTAAGTTTATTGATTACATAAGCAAGATTGTTGATACAGAGTGGTGACTAGAAATCAAAGGTAAACATAACGCATTCCTAACCTATACTGGTTGAGTTCCTAAATAAAAACATTTTACCCTACCAAGGTCCATAAGTTCTTCTCAGTCCTTGATGTAAGCGACTGGGTCTTCAGTCTTAGAGTTGCTAGAAAGCAAAGTCATGCCTCTCAGTCCATGGTTCAGCTCAGCCCTCCTGGCTGCAAGATGGTGAGTGAGTTCCCAATAGTCCCTTCTGGGGTACCACTCCTTATATCCCCAGGAGGAAACTACTCGTATCTCCTCGAGGCTTCTAGAATTCCTTTTGTTCTCTTTATCAGCTTTTCTGTGTCTCTTGCACGTAGACAATGGCTGCCTGCATTAGCATATTAAATGTCTCTGGCCATCCGTCTGGGGCAAATCCACAAACTGTCTTTCCATTTCCTGGAGTCAAGTGTCACAGTCTTGATTTGAGTTTTACAGTTCCTAATTGTAACATTACATACATGTGGAACCTTTTGCTTTACATATTTACTAGACTTATAGTCTACATGTAGGCCAGTATCACACGTGTGTGACCCTATGTTCCTCCGTGACATATATGCTTTAGGACCATTTCTCAAATATAGCTTACATTTTAAAAAAAACCACAACTTCAGAAAGCGAGCCTAAATTTATTCACAGATGTTAAGGTCAGCAAGAAAACGGAGGTTACTTACCAGTAACTCTGTTCTTCGAGAGAGCTCCGCGTATTCTCACTCTTGGGATTTACTTCCTGCTCCGCAGGTACCGAAAAACCTCTCGTCAGCAGTATCCAGGCAGATTACGCCTGGAAAAGACTAGAAAAGGTGAGGGCTCCGCCCCCTCACTCCCCCTCCCATCCCGAGAAAAGCGCGGGCCCGCATCACGAGGGATGGAAGTATATAGAGGGGGAGGAGCCCCCACCGCCTCAGTTCCTTCCAACCGCGTGGCGTTGGAAGACTTCTCGGCGCTTTTCAGCGTACTTTGCAGTAACAAAACGAAGATTAGAAATATCAAAAAGAAAGAAGAAGATTGGGAAAGGAGTGCCACCCTCCCGTGGGACGTTCCCCGGGCCGTTGCGTCCTCCGGGGCGAACGGAATGCCCAAGCAGCCGGGGTTTAAACGCTGCGGCTCTTGCCCGGCTACCTTATCAGTGAGTGACCAACACGATCGCTGTCTCACCTGCCTGGGTGAGGGTCACAACACTCGAACCTGTAGAGCCTGTTCGGTGCTCTCAGGCAGGGCTAAGAGGGCTAGAGCGCTAAGGCTCCAGGACATCCTCACAAGAAGGGCCTTAGAGGGCGGTGAAGAGGGGCCCCTGAGGCTCCCCGCCCGGCACTCCAGGACCATGGAAAATCCGGCTCCAGCGGCACCGGCGGTACCGTCCAGGCAACGGACGAGTCCGCACATGGGTACCAGCGGCACCGGCGAACTCGGGACCGAGGGACCCTTTGAGGTGCAAGCTACCGGTTCCGGCCACACCGCGGAAGGTAGTGTTCCGCATGCGTCCAGCCCAAGACGCTTATCTACTAGCGGTACCGAGCCTTCTGGTGCGCGAGGCGTCGCGCACTCGTCGGAGAGGGGCTCTAAGAGCGTGGAGAGAAAGAAAAAGAAGAAGAAGGGCTCAACGCGAGAGCCGGTACCGCCGGTACCGCCGGTGCCGACAGTTCAACAATCCCCACGACCGTCGGGCTCGACGAGGGGGACGGCACCACCGACACCGTTATCCCGCTCGGTACCGCCTTTGCTGTTGTCGGTACCGATGGTGCGCAGGGAGTCGCGCTCCAGGTCACCACGGTTCCACTCCCGCTCCCGCTCTCCTCGACACCGGACGGGACGGACGCCCCTCCGGTACCACCTGGAACGACGATCGCGTTCCCCATGCTCCTGTTGCTCCCCACATCACGGACACCGGGACTATGATTATGGTAGGGACTACAGATACAGGTCGCGTAGCCCTCCATACGCTCATGACTTCGGATACCCGTCGCTTTCACGGGACACCTCCTACGTGCCTCCGGTCCCGCCTAGAGCCGCACCATCAGCAACTGTATCACGCCCTCCTCCGTCGGAGACAGGATCGGTGCAAGCAGACATCGGTACCGTTGAACCAGAAGAGCTCGTTTCCGGGATCGGAACGAGGTTAGAGCCATCAGGGGCTACACAACTTCTCACCTCCCTATTGGGGACCCATAGGGAGGACACGGTACCGACGGTACCACCGGTACCACGGATGGCTTCCCCGGGGGCGTCGGCATCACGGTCTTCCTCTTCGTCTTCTCCTTCAATGGAGGAGGACGAGACCATCTCCCCACCTCCGCCAGATGCTATCTCGGATGCCAACATCTCGCTGGCCACAGAGGATGCCAAGGCTTTTCAGGCGATGTTGAGGAGGATGGCTGCATCTCTCCCAAAGCTGCCCACGAGGGTCATTAAAAAAGCCCAGACTGGACCTATCTTTGGCATATTGGGCTCTGGGGAATCCGGACACGTGACCTTACCCTTGCTGGACCAGCTGTTAGAACCAGCTACAGCCTTGTGGGCTAAGCCTGCCTCTGTTCCTCCAACTAATAAGTTGGCAGACTCTTTGTATGGGGTACCCAAAGAAGGGGCTCAAATTTTTCATAGTCACCCCCCTCCGAACTCCTTGGTGATAGCGGCTGCCTCGGTTAGATCTCGAGCGGGAGGGATCCAGACTTCCCCTGCAGATAGGGAGGGGAGGAGATTGGATGTGCTGGGTAGGAAGGTTTTTTCCTCGGACTCCCTGTCCTTCCGTATAGCTAATTATGCTTCCGCCATGTGCGGTTACCAACATTGGCTGTGGTCCAAAATTGGCATGACATCGGACCCAAACCAGTTGGCAGCATTACAGAAAGAGGGCATGCAGATGGCCCAATTCCAATTAACCGCAAACATGCACGTGGCGGATGCCAACGCCAGAGGGATGGCATCTGCTATAGCTCTACGAAGGCATGCGTGGCTTCGGTCCACAGCTCTCACCCCTGAGAATAAAACTAGAATAGAGGACTTGCCGTTTGATTGTGAGGGCCTGTTCTCGGCTTCTACTGATGACACTCTTAAGAAAATTAAAGAGATGAATCAAACGGCAAGATCCACAGGGGTAGTCAGGGCGATACGCAAAAAGTCTTTTACGCAGGGCTATTCTTTTTCGTCTAGAAGAACTCCTTACCAAAATTATAATTTCCAAGCTGGGAAAAGATTCCAGCAACACAATCAGACACATTACCAGCAACAAGGTGTTCAACAACGTAAATCGTTTGGCAGGCAGCGGGGCAGGGGTAAACCCTCTCCTAGCTCGTCTTCTGGACAGCAGGCGAAATCACGTTTTTGATTGTTATCTGATCAAGGGAGATAATGAGGATGACCCCTCATTCCAGGACCGCCTATTGCCCTACCTACATGTATGGGAAACCATTTCTTCTGACCAATGGGTCAGGGAGATAGTACAGCTGGGGTATGCCATACAGTTCCATACCACCCCTCCCCTCTCACCTTGCCCCCCTGGGGCTCCCCCCCCCCTACTCAAATACTAGTTGAAATTCAAAAACTCCTCGACAAGGGGGCTGTCGAATCCATTCCTCGAGATGAACTTAGTTCTGGATTCTACTCTAGGTTCTTTGTGGTCCCTAAAAAGGACAAGGGTTCTAGACCCATTCTGGACCTGAGATGTCTCAACAGATTCGTTAAGAAGTTTAGATTTCGTATGACTTCCCTACCGGTCATTTTCATGGGCTTACAGCAAGGCGACTGGTTGGCCTCTCTTGATCTCAAAGACGCCTATTTCCATATTTCAATACGCCCTTCTCACCGTAAGTTCTTGCGATTCGTTGCAGGGGACCTTCGCTTCCAGTACCGTGTCCTTCCCTTCGGACTGTCTACAGCACCACGCGTGTTCACAAAATGTGTAGCTGTCGTAGCAGCCTATCTAAGAAGGCAAGGCGTGCGAATCTTTCCGTACCTGGACGACTGGCTGTTGGCGGCGAGGTCACCACAAGAACTTACCAAACACGTGGAGTTCACCATGTCACTCCTCAGGAACCTGGGGTTTGTTCTGAACTTAGCAAAGTCCCACATACAGCCGACGCAACGACTACCCTTTATAGGGGCAGTCTTGGACACCAGACACGCGAAAGCGTATCTTCCAGAGGAGAGGCTTATCTCCATACGTCATGCCCTAGACGTTCTTCACTCGCATCCCACCAAACCAGTCCGGTTTTTCTTGCACCTGCAAGGGTTGATGGCCTCTACGACGATGGTCACCCCGTACGCTCGTCTGCACATGAGACCCCTGCAACAATGGCTAGCCAGCAACTACGTACCCACCATTCATCCACTCAACATGAAACTATGTATAGCAGAGGAACTTCTTCTGGACCTACAGTGGTGGGCAAATGCAGATCATGTGCTACAAGGGGTGCCCTTCGATGCTCCCACCTTCAGGGACATTATCACGACAGACGCATCCCTGACGGGATGGGGTGCGCACCTAGGGACTTTCTCAATACACGGTCTCTGGTCCCCAGAAGAGACGCATTTACACATAAACATGCTGGAGCTGAGGGCCATACGTTGGGCGTTGAAGGCTTTGCTTCCCCGCATCCACGGTCAAAACATCCAAATCGTGACGGACAATACCACAGCAATGTGGTATGTGAACAAACAAGGGGGAGCACATTCCACCCGCTTATCGAGGGAAGCGGAGACCATCTGGCACTGGTGTATCGGTCACGACATACACATTCACGCCATTCACTTGGCAGGCCAAGACAACCTGAGGGCGGACTACCTCAGTCGCAAATCGAGGGACCAGCACGAGTGGTCTCTGAAAGAAGAGATCTTGCAAGACATATTTCAGGAATGGGGGACTCCAGAGATAGATCTATTTGCATCACAGGAGAACGCAAAGTTACCAAAATTCTGCAGCCGAGCAGGTATGGCACCAGAATCGATATCGGACGCCTTTGCCATCTCTTGGCACGGGACATTCCTTTATGCCTTTCCCCCGTTTCCCCTCATCAACAGAGTGTTGTGCAAGGTCAGGACGGACAGGGCTCATATCATCCTGATCGCTCCCTTTTGGCCACGACAAACCTGGTTCCAAACCTTGCTGGGGATGGCGACTCAAATCAAGAAGCTTCCAATGATCTGCGATCTACTCTCCAGAGAACGGGGGGAAATTCTTCACCACGACCTACAGATGCTCCACCTCTCCGCTTGGTTGATTCTACCCCGATAGGCAATTTGCCACCGGAGGTTTCAGAGATACTTTTAAATGCAAGGAGACCTTCGACACGCAAATGTTATCAGTTAAAGTGGAGACGATTCTGTAGCTGGTGTACTTCGCAGGCTATTTCCTTGCAAGCTTTGGACATGAATCATGTGTTTCTTTATCTACTGAGTCTACAAAAATTGCATTTGTCTTTAGCTTCCATAAAGGTTCATTTGGCAGCCCTGTCTTCCCGTTTGCAACCGCATGACAGTGGCACCCTGTTTTCTCATAAACTGATGAGGGCTTTTTGGAAAGGTCTAAAGAACACTTTTCCTCAACGATCTAGGCCCGCCCCCCAGTGGGACTTGAACCTTGTGTTATCCAAGTTGATGTTCCCTCCTTTCGAACCATTGGCTACGTGCAGCTTGGAAGACTTGTCAATTAAAACGGCGTTCTTGGTGGCGATTACATCGGCTAGGAGGGTGAGTGAACTCACGGCCCTTCGAGCTTCACCTCCTTATATCATGTTTCACAAGGATAAAGTTGATCTACGTATTGACCCCTCATTTGTGCCTAAGGTTGTTTCTAGTTTCCACCTTAATCAGACTATCTCGTTGCCAGTTTTCTTCCCTAGGCCGCACACATCTGTCGAGGAGCAAAGGCTACACTCGTTAGATGTTAAAAGAGCTTTGGCTTTCTATATCGAAAGAACCAAATCAATCAGAGCGTGTGATTCCCTTTTTATCACATATGGGGGCCAAAGAATTGGAGTCAAGCTCTCTGCACAGAGACTTTCCAAGTGGATTTTATTGTGTATACAGAGATGTTATGCTTTAGCAGACAAGATCCCTCCCGAAGGTCTGAGGGCTCATTCCACTAGAGCCACTGCTACTTCTTTGGCTAACTTCCAAGGTATAAATCTACCAGATATCTGCAGGGCTGCCACGTGGGCGTCTGTCCACACGTTTACAAGACATTACTCTTTGGACCTGGCGGCCAGAGCAGATTCCCAAGTGGGGAGAGCAGTGTTGGATTCTTTCCTGAGTTACCATCCTCGACTCCCACCTCCTTGAGGTGAGTTATCTAGAACTGCTTATTACTCTCCCAAGAGTGAGAATCGCGGAGATCCTCGAAGAAGAACAATGGAATTTGCTAGTATGAGTGAGGACATCACACAGGCCACTGATTTTCCAAGTTATTGCTATATCAAGTCTGCTTACGCACAAATGCAAGGAAGGAGACAAGGTTGTAACGTAAAAAGTATATTGTATCACATTTAAAAAAACAGCATAAAATTGCAAAATTAAAGATTTGTACAATGCTTATGAGCAGCACTTCCTAATGGGAATGACAAAATGTGCAACTTTAAGACTTGCTTAAACCTGAAGAAAATCAGGTTTTTGATTTCTTTAGAAGAAATAAATACTCCAGGTATTTGGCTAGACATGAGTGAAATGCCTGGTCAAATGCAAGGATCACACTCAATGAGTTAAGGGCACTTGCAGTCTTTTCCTTACTGAACAAACTGTGGGAAAGTGAATAAGGCACGGTTCCTATTAAGCACTGCTTCTTTCAGTAAATTCCATAGGAGCTGGAGTTTCATGCTCCAATGAAGTGTTGATGCAGCTGTGCTGCCTCACTTGGGTACACACTGTTTTTGAAATCCTGCTAGATGTTTAAATATGGATTTAGAGGGTTAGTTGTATTCAAAATTGATAGCCCTATTCTATAGGTTAACTGGATAAGTGCTCTGTAAGAAACAACTCTGGCTGCTTGCCTATGTTTCGCTGCTCCCGAATCTCCTGGTGGGGAAATCTCCTGGCACACACTGCACAATTGTCAGGGCTGGATTTCGAGCTCTGGTAATTGTAGGGAAAAAAGTCGCATGACATGGCTGATTATGCTTTTAACCAAGTGCCCACATGCAGAGCACGCTGGGAGATTTCCCCACCAGGACATTTGGCAGCACGCTTAACGTAGGAAAGCAGCCTTAGTGTCAGTCTTTCAAAAGACTCTGGGATGTTCAGCAACAAAATATTGACCTGAAAATGCGTATTTTTCAGATTCAGTAAGTCAGTCTCTGCAGAAAGTCAGTGTATCAGATTATTCTAGAACTTGGAGGGGGTGGGTACATTTATTTCTCTATGTTTCCATAGAAAGATCTGATGGGGAACTAGTTTAAAGGTTCCTCTGGAAAATGTTAATAGGGAACTGGTAAATTGCTGATCAACTGAGGACTTAATATCTGGCACATGTGTATATCTTTCAAGATTGAGAAGACAGAACACATACTATGGCCATAGATAAGAGATTAGAACAGGGGTGGGGAACCTTTTCAGGCCCGGGGACCACATTGTTGGTCCCCAAACACTCAAAGGGTTGCACGTCAAAAAACAATTATAAGTCAATTTAGTAAATTAGTCAACATTAATCACAAATTATTCAATTACAATTAAAACTAATCAATTAGTTTAGTCAATCAATTGATAATTGCAATTGAATTTGATTTGATTTGATTACAACTAATTAGGGGCTTCCTTCAATGTCTTGCACCCTCATCTACTTTGTTGCCTCCCCGGCCTCCTTCTGATGGTAACCCCTTCTCCCCCACCTCAGGAGCTGTGGTAATGTTAACTATGGGGGTGAGGCCCATGGGGAGGCTTAGGGACAGCCCCCCTAACCCCCAGGTCAGCTTTTGGCCCCTATCAGCAAGTCCCCCTTTTCCCCGTACTTGGGATCGGGGCCTGCAAGCCCCTAAATCATTCAGTGGCTGCAACAGTGTCAGCAGGCGGTGAGTTCAGCTCCAGCTGACCACTCCCCTCCCTCGGTGCTGCTGTCACGGGGGATTCTATGTTTCTCTGTCAGCTCCTGAGGCTGAGCACTGGCCCAGCACTGTGGGGCTGTCTTTGGTGGGTGCAGCCAGATGATGTGGCCAATCTGGCTAAGGTATTGTTTGTTCTCAGCCTGGCCAGCTGAGAACAACTCTAAAGTCTTACAAGTTCATGTTTTTTCCTGAGAAACCATTTTTAAAATTTGTGTGCTTCATACGTTGTTCATATTTTGTAGTGATTATGTACTTTGTTATATTTACTTAATTGCAGTGATTCATTTAGCCTTTTAGTAAAGATTTTAAACTTTGTATCTTGAGACTGGCTTGGTTTTTCCTGAAGTGAGAGAAAAGACACCGTTCCAAGAATCTACCCTGACACACTTATCAGCTCAACAAACTTCCCATTTAAAGAGGGCATCAATGACTGCTCATTTAAAACATTTCCTCTGATAAGTATATTGTCACAGTACTGTTTTTAGATTGCTTCTTCCTTTGAGAAATCACCACTGTCTCTGTAGCTGGATATTAATGAAACAAGCTTTACTAAAAACAAAATTTAATTTAAATTCTCTCTCTTTCTTACCTGAGGATTGTTGGCCTCTACTAACTTGCACTGTCTCAAAAACAGCTTAAGATTTCCCCAGTTCATGTAAGGCAGCAGCACCATGGGTTTTTCTCCCTCTTCTATACAGACATGAGTAATAGGTAGAAGATTTCTGAAAGACAACAGAAGATCATTACAGAGAAGCAAGTTCGAAAATACACAGGCGGTTAAGACGAGGAATCCCACTCCAAGAGAAAGAACTCTAAAAGCAAGCTAGAAGAAAAAACTGATAAAAAAAAAGAAAAAAAGTCTTTATGACTTCAGACCAAAAGGTATGCAACTCCAGACTATGGGTATAAATCAACTATACCATTTACTTCTTTGGTTCCTGCCCAAAGTCTGATCTCCCCGGCTGGGGAGAGAACTCGCTCTTGCTTGCTTACTGAGGAAGCGGGGTCCCTTTCAGTGAACGCCCCCACCCCTTCTCAAATATCTGCAAGCCCACTCACATTTAGGAGAAAATAAATCATTCCCATTGTGTGCAAATAAAATCGATTTCTCATCCTTACCAGTAACTGGTAGGTAAAGTGTGAACTGGCACTGGTTAATTAAATCCCCCTCTCACTCTCCTACACTCTGTTCACATATTTTGCTTTATTTGTAAAGTTGGCATAAATGTCTGATCACAAATAAATGCCAGATAAATGTGTGCTTTGAAGGATGAGTCAAGGAGTCCATGGCAAAGGTAGCACACAGAGAGAGAGAGGCTGAGAGCTACCTTCTCCAGTCCAGGAGACAAAGGAATCAAACCAAAGGGAGAATGATATTCAGACTCCAGCATCTTTAGAATGTGAATTTTACTTGAAAGCATGTCTGGGCTCAAGCCTAAAGACTATCTATTACCCGATTCCATTCTTACTGAATGGTAGCAGTGAGTCATCTGTAAAGAAAATGTTTCAGAAGAAATCTGACGTGGACCTTATTTTTACTGCCGTTCTTCTATCCATAAAGCGCCTTTCATTCATGACCTCTTCCTCTCCCGATCTCTCCATCTCCTTGCCTTTACTGAAACCTGAATTTTCCCCTGTAATACTGCCACTCCTGCTGCCCTTGCTCTTGGTGGCCTCACCTTCACACACATGCCACGCTCTGAAAGTCATGGTGGTGGCATTGGCCTGCTCCTCGCCCAATCTTGATAGTTCAAATCCCTTGCTGACCTTTCCTCTCACTCCTCCTTTTACTTTGAGGCCCACTGCATTCGGTTCGTCTACTCGCCCCTCCAGCTCCGTGTATCTGCCATCTACCACCCCCCAGGTTCTCCCACCTCTTTTCTCTCTGACTTTGATGCATAGGTTATCTACTTTCTTTCCAATAAAATATTCCTACCCTCATTCTTGGAGACTTCAATATCTACGTGAACACACCCTCTGACAGTGCTGCTTCCCACTTCCTCTCTCCGACTTCTGTTTGACCTTTGTCTCTGGACAAACAACCCGACGCATTGTGATGGCCACTCCTTGACCAAATCTTATCTAAAAAAAATGTTCTCTCGATTGTTCCTTTGACGCCCTGTCTCTGACCATCACCTTGCTTCATTCCATCTTCCCACTCGCCCGCACCTGCCTCCTCAACCTCTCGCTCTTTCCATGACCTTCAATCCACTGACCCTTTTGACTTTGCTTCCTCCCTCACCCCCCATATCTCATGTCGCCTGTACCACCTGCCTAGACTCTGCTGTCTCCATCTTCAACTCATCCCTATCTATCACACTTGACTCCCATGCTTCCCTCTAGTGCTGTCCTATCTGTTGCATAAACCCACGTCCCTGGCTCACCTCTACCATCCGCCACTTCAGATCCTGCTCTCGAGTCACCAAGCGCCTCTGACGGAAGTCTCATGAATTCGCTGACTTTCTCCACTTCAAGTTTGCACCCTCTGTGTTTAGCGATGCCCTTTCCCTTGTCAATGACCGCTATCACGCCACATTAATTGAATCCCACTCCCACAACCCATGCTGTCTCTTCTCCACATTTGCTTCCCTCCTGAAGCCTCCCTGTCCTCACTCCCTGCACAGGATCTCCTCCACTTCAACAAGATTGATAAAGTCCACCTTGCAATCACTTCTCAACCCTCCCCCTCCTGCCTCTCTTCTCTTCTCCCCAGCTTCTCTTGATAAGGTCACCTCCCTCCCCTCTTCATCCAACCCCTCCACTTGCCCCCTTGACCCCATACCCTCTTGCATCCTAACGTTGATTGCCCCCACCGCTGCACCTTCTCTGCTGCACAGCAATCAATCTCTCCCGGGTCATTTCAATTGGCCTTCAAACATGCTACTGTCTCCCCTATCCTTAAGAAGGTTACCCTGACCCTCTGACCCTTCCAGCTATCGCCCCATTTCACTCCTACCCTTTGCTTCCAAGCTCCTGGAGCGAGCTGTCTACACATGCTGTCTGGACTTCCTCTCTTCAAATTCCTCCCTTGACCCCTCCAATCTGGCTTCCGCCCTCTCCATTCAACTGAGACTACCCGTGCCAAAATAACCAATGACCTTCTCTTAGCTAAGTCTAAGGGCCTCTACTCTGTTCTTGTCCTCCTCGATCTTTCTGCTACATTTGATAGTCAATCATGGCCTCCTTCTGGATTCGCTATGCTCCCTTGGTTTCCAGGACACTGTTCTTTACTGGTTCGCTTGGTATCTCTTGAACCGCTCCTTCAATGTTTCTCTTGCTGGTACCTCCCCTACGTCGCTTCCCAAAGGCTCTCCATGGAAGTTCCCCAAGGCTCTGTCTTGGGCCCCCTTCTCTTCTCCCTTTACACTCTCTTGGTAAACACCTACAGCTTCCAGTATCACCTGTATGCTGATGACATACAACTCTCTCTCTACGCTCCCACGCTCTCCTCCATCATCCAGACTCGTATTGCTAACAGTCTTGCTGACATCTCTGCCTGGATGTCTCATCGCCAACTCAGGTTTAATATGGTCAAGACTGAACTCCTCATCTTTCCCCCAAAACGCTCCCCTTCTATTTCCATGGAGGGAGTCATCATCCAGTCGGTCCCTCAGGCCTGTAGCCTGGGATCCATCTTTGACTCCTCCCTCTCCTTTAAGCCTCAGATCCAGGCAGGTGCTAAATCCTGTTGCTTTGCTGTGTATAATATTGCTAAAATCCGGCCTTGCCTTACTGTTGCCGCTGCAAAAAATGCTAGCCATTTCTCTAGTCATCTCTCACCTGGATTACTGCAGCTTCCTCCTTACTGGCTTCCCTTGCTCTGATCTGGCCCCCCTCATCTCCATTCAATAATCTGCAGTCAAAATCATCTACCTTGCCCATTGCTTTGACCATGGTACAGCCCCACGCTCCGCCCTGCACCAGCTCCCTCTATGGGAACGCATTCAGCACAAGCTTCTGGTTTTTTACCTTCAAAGCTCTTCATCTCTCCGCTCTAGTATCCTGCCATGCTCCTCCTCTGCCCTCACCCATGCCTGCTCGCAAACCCCTTGCTCCTTTAAACATCTTCACCCCTTCTCCCTTGCTGCCCCTCATGCCTGGAACTCCCTGCCTGGATACATTCGCTCCACTCCCTCCCTCCCAACTTTCAAATCCCTCCTGAAAACCCACCTCTCCCATCAGGCCTTCCCTAGCTTGTCATGAATGATACTGCATCCTTCCCCCCACTCAGAATCTAATTCGCTGTAACTAAGCAAAGCACGTGAGCCTGTAACTTCTCAGTCTCATGAATGTACTTATCTTTCCTGATATTTACCTCTCCCTCATATCCCCCTCCCTTGTCTCTCAGATTATAAGCCACTTAGGGGTAGGAACTGGTCTCTGACTGTGGGTTGTACAGTGCCAGGTACATTGCTTGCATGATATAAATAAAATAGTAATAATAGTACTAGTGTCTCCCTTTTTAAAAATCAGTTTAGGATGCTGTATGTGATGGAAATTGCACAATAAAGGCACAGAGGGAGAAAACTGCTGCCATCTGAAGCTGCTAATTAAAAGTACCTGCTGTAGATACTAGCTCCTTCCCAGTTCCCTAAACTTTTCTTCCTTTCCAACTCGATACGCTACTTGTTTTACACGTCCCTAGTACATTTGATTCTTCAGTTCAGAAGTGTAACAGGCGCCTCTCGAGTGCCAAATCCCCTCCTCCACCTCCTCTCCAAAAGAAAAAAAAAATCTTCCCACTAGTAACTACCTTAAGAAAACGAAACTTTACTCTTTCACCCTGGGAAGCAGGACAAATACAATGACAAAACAGATAGGAATCACTGCAACATAGCCATTAATAATGATTTCTCCGAAGTGTAGAGCAAGGTGGACCAGTAAGAAGGGACTATGTTTACTTTTTATTTTTTTGCATACAAGTGGGGTTTACTCAGACAACAATTGATTCCTTCACTTGAATACTACTACTTCTCCTTCTTCAAAGAGTTCATCTCTCTCATCACACCAGGCTTGTAATAAAACATGACATAAATCAAGGGTGGATTGACAGGGGCTGACAAATAACTGATTGATTGCTGTTAGGGAGCATTTACTGACAACTGGTGGGTGGAAATACTGGAAAATAGCTTTAGAGGTATTAGTGCAGTACTTAGCTCCTGCTGCTGCTCTGGGGCTTTCTTCTTCACAGAAAAGTGGGCGCTCTTTTGGTTTCTCTTGGGTTTTAGCTGCTGCTAATGATGCTCTGGGGCTTTCTCCTTTACGGAAAAGTGGGTGCTCTTGGCTTTTGCACAACACTGCAAAAATGCTACCTAGGAGAACTACTGCTCTCCTACTCCTCCATTCAGGCTCATTTTCATGAGAAGAAGGGGCCAGCACACTATCTCACTTGACAATCAGTTTTCCGCCATGGGCAGCTCAAGGCGGTTTGCGCACTACAAGGGGGACCGTGGTAAGAGGAATCAGGACTGGGGTGGGGAAGATGGAATTAACTCTCATGACTTTAAAGCAGAGGTTTCTACTGCAGCTTCAGATGGTTAGGTACAAGGTTGCTGTTGTGGGAGGATTATAAAACACAGTACAAGACTTCTGACAGACACAAAACAGAATGTGAGGGAGTAGCAATAGGGATTCTTCTTGTTTTTTATTTAAACCTTACCGTTTAAAAACACATTAAAGGTAGGACCATTTCTAAACAAAACTTACCTTTTAAAAAACATTTAACAAAATACAGTTTACCAAAACTTAAATGCAAAAAACATGAAAATTAATTAAAATTAATTTCAAAACAAATTTAATAACCTATATAACAAAACCTAAATACCACAAAACATGGAAATTAATGACTTATTTCCCAAAATTCGATAACTTTTCAAAATTACTATACCTAGTATGTTAATTATTAAGACACCAACTCATTGCATCACCATCAAAATTAATACACTGCCTTAACTCTGTCCTTTTTACAAAGGATGATAGAATCAGTGGTCAGAGGAGATACATCTTGGTGGCTCCAGTGGAGGGGAACAGCTGCCACTTGGCAGAGAGATGTGTGGGGAAGGGGGAGTTTCTCCACCTTTCCGTGGAGGGGAGCAGCTGGTGCTGGGCAGTGAAGAGGGGGAGCAGCTAGTGGAGGTAGTGGCGGTGTTGGGTAGGCTGCAATCTCGGGGGCACCAGCAGCAGGGTGTGTGTGTGTGGGGCAGTGTTGGTTCCTCCAATTCTCAGTGCTGCCCCAGCTCACCCCCCTCTCTGAGCTTGAGCCGCAACTAGACGCCTTCCTTCAGACTTATGGTGGCCCCACACGCTCCTTGCCACATCACTAAGTTTCCCCAATCTCCAACGTGGATTGGTTGGAACAGCAGTGAATCGCAGCTGTTCCAACCAATCAATGGGTGAAATTGGGGAAACAAGTGGTATGCAAAAGGTATGCAATAAAAGTTGTGGGATTCCACAGGGGAATTTATACTGCTTTTTACAAAAGCCACAGTTGGTGTCTGTTCAACTGCACATGTGCCAGGACTAAAGTTTTAATACAACAGAACTAAATTTTGTATCGTTAATTACTTTTTATTGCCTTCACCAAACACATTTTCTGGCTGGATCTTCCTCAAACTTTGCACGCGTGACAGTTCCCACAAATATAAGCCATGATTAAATTGTCAGAATGGTAGCTCAAGCGGTTAATTCAATATAAAGGCTTTACAATCCGGTTTATAATGGAGAGAGGTCCTGCCTTTAACTTTCTAGCCGCCACACGCGGCTAGAAAATTTCTCTCTCACCCTCTCATCCTGCTTCTAACCAGCTGGATTGCACGACTGGTTTTCAGGGGAAATCCAGCCCCAGGGTGAGAGGAACACATACAGTGCTAATGAGCACTGCCTGGCTGAGTATCCTGCCAAGCTCCTCAGCCTCACCCACTGTTTGACATAGAGTTGAATAATCTTTCATACATCCCTGAACCTTCACCTAGCTTGTCCTTTTGGCCTTGGGAACCTGGGAACCAGAGAACCTCTGTTTCAGGGGAAGCTACGTAGTTGGCCAGGGCCACACAGGGCTTGGAGTCAGGGACGTCTGAATTTGAATTGGAGGTGACTGGTGACTGTTGTACCTGGAAGGGCACATCTTGCATAGTCCCACCCACCCTGATTGGCATACTCCCACCCCTAATTTGCATAGGGTCACCCATGCTAGTTGCATAGCACCACCCCTAATTTGTATAACTCGTGTGAATGTAAGACAAACCACCCCAAACCACATGGTAAGGCAAAGCTGGCACCCCCCAACCATAAAAATACAGACTGCACAGGGGCACAAAAACCCCAAACCACATGGCAAGGCAAAGCAGGAATCCCCAGAAATAAAAATGTCTGTGCTGCCAGAACTCGATGCACCACACAAAGGACTGTGCAGATGAAGCCCAGCTGCTGCAGCACTTTCTTCCATCTCTTGCAAACTTTCCTCAAGTGAGCCAGTATATTAATTCACTGGGGAAAAGGGGGCTAAATACAATTAATGCATGAAGGACTCCAGAGATACTCAAGAGGGGACTGAAAGCTGTGCCAGGGCTGGGGGAGATGTGCAAGGATTTGGGAGCTGAGGTGGCAGGAGGCAGGCAACAAGGGAGATGCAGGCAGGCAGGCAGGTTATAGGAGCCCTGAGCCCTACTCACCATAGCTGGGGCGAGGGAAGCCTGTGTTGCTCATGTTCTATGGCTGCCCCAGCACCTCCCCACTACCCCCAGTCAGGCAGGCCTGCACTACCCAGAAACTGCTCCAGTTCCAGCTCGCCAGGCCTCCATGCTGTCGTCAGAAGTCCACGGTGGACTACTTCCGTTCCCTATAGCGGCAGAGTTTTCAACGCCCTGCCAGCTGCTTCTCTCACCCTTAAAGGGCCAGGTGCCAGGCACTCTTAGCCGAGACAGGCAGGGGCACAACAAGCCCCCCGCCACACCTCTCCCCAGGCTGATCGGCACCCCCCCACCTTGGCTGGCTCCTGCATACCTCGGCTCCACGCTGCTCCCTCCAGGCTCCAGTAGCTCTCTAACTCCTCACTGCTGTTGCCTGTTCCTGGTAATGAGGAAGTGAGTGTTGCCCCCATCCCCTCCCCTTCAGGCACACTGTGGGAGGCCAGGGGAGGAAGAGGAGCCGGAGGAGGAATGGATGGCCGACTGAACAGGCTGGTGCCAGATGGGCAGGATGTATAAGAGCCAAACAAATCTGGGGAGAAACCTTCCCCCCCCACCCATGCCTCCAACACATCACCTATTATTTCAATTTTGCCTCTGCTATTGATTCTCTCTGAAACTGAGAAACAAAAATTGGTCACCTACCTCGGTGAATTCGTTTCTATTCTGTCGTACTGTCAGTGCTCCGCACGGGTAGCTCTGCGGATGGCCGACAGGAGGCAGAAGAAGAAAAAATCTTCCTGCACGTGCGTGGAGCTGCCCTTCCTCAGTCTGTAACCAAGTCGAGGCTCGTCTCCACTTTGCTGAAACAGTCTTATTCATATTTGTTAGTGAGTTGAATATGTAAAACCCCCTAAACTTCGAGACCTAACCGTAATCAATGCTGTACAACTGGGCATCCCTAAATTCCCAACCCCCACCCCCGGCCCTCTTGATAGTGCTGTTTGACAGGGAGGGTCGGAGCACTGACAGTATGACAGAATAGAAACAAATTCACTGAGGTAGGTGACAAATTTTGTTTCTCCTTCTGTCAGTGCTCCGCACGGGATGTACCCGAGCCCCAATAAAGAAACTATGGGTGGGAGCAAACAGCCCTGGGAGCCTCGAAAACTGCCTGCAAGACCCTCCTGCCAAACGCCGCCTCAGCGGATCTAAACAAATCTAGCTTGTAGTGCTTACAAGTGTGCAGGGACAACCAAGTTGCTGCCCTGCAAATTTCGTCATAAGACGTCCTTGACCTAAAGGCGTACGAAATGGTCACACTTCTAACTGAGTGCGCCCAGATCTGTAAAGGAGGGACCTGATTCTTTGCCCTGTAAGCTTCCACGATGCATTGTTTAGAAATGCACTTAGAAATCAATGCCTTCGAAGCCTTCCGACCCCCACAACTAGGCCTGATGTTAATAAATAAGGCTGAAGTGGATCTCAACCCTTGAGTCCTCTTCAGATAGATTTTTAGAGCCCGTCTCACATCCAGGGTGTGTCACACCTTGTCCCTGGGATGAGAGGGCTTCAGGCAAAAGAACGGAAGGACTAATTCCCGATTCCTATGAAAAGACGAATTTATCTTTGGAATGAAGGCCTTGTCTACTCTAAGGGTCACTGACTGGCTTTTAAAGGAACAATAATTGTCCTCCATAGACAGTGCCCCCAGTTCTGAAACCCTGCGGGCCGAGCTTACTGCCACCAGGAATACCACCTTAATGGTTAGCATGAACAAAGAAATATGCCGGAGTGACTCAAACGGGGCCCTAGTAAGGGCGTCTAAGACCAAGCTAAGGCTCCACGAGGGACACCTGTGGGAGACTGGCGGGCAGATGTTACGAGCTGCTCATAGAAACTGTCTAATATGCCTATGGGGAAACAACCTCCTGCATGAGACTGACTAAGACCGCCGCGATAGTCGCTGCTTGGCGAGCCAGGGTGTTCGGTCTAAGGCCTTTCTCCAAACCATCTTGGAGGAATTGTAGGATAGTCTGAACCCCTGCTTGAGCCGGGTCTATTCCCTTATGATCTGCCCACCCCGCAAAGGTCTTCCATGTGTAGGAATAAGCTTTCCTGGTGGCTGGACGTCTGACTTGTTGTAGGGTGGCTAGGACTGCCTCTGAATAACCCTGAGCCCTCAAGGCTGTGCGCTCAAGAGCCATGCTGTCAGTTTTAATAGGTCGATGTTGCTGCAGCGCAGTGGCCCCTGGGATAGCGAAACTGTATGGGCTGGTCCCAACTCAGCTCCACTAAGTCTGAGAACCAGGGCCTCCTTGGCCACCAGGATCACCAGCGCTTGTTCCCTGATGATCTTGGCAATGGCCCTGGGTATCAGTGGGATAGGAGGGAATGCATATAAAAGGTCCTGAGGCCACTCCTGGTTGAGCGTGTCAACTGTTTCCGCTGCTCCGTCCGCCGTTCTTGCCATGTATCTTCTTACTTGCCTGTTGGTTCTGCTCGCAAACAGGTCCATCACTGGCTGCCCAAAGTGACTCACCAGTGTTCAGGTTTGTCAGAACCTTTCCTCTCGACTGAGCCCAGATGAGTAGATTGCCCAGTAAGGATAAATGTGCACCCCTTCTTTCCTGAGGTTTGCCACCAGTGGAATCAGAATCTTGGTAAATGTCCTAGGGGCTGCAGAGAGGCCAAATGGGAGGGCCCGGAATTGGTAGTGGCTTCCCTGGTAGTAAAATTGAAGCCATTGACGATGCAGTTCCCATATTAGAATATGGAGGTACGTGTCCCTGAGGTCCACAGAGACTAACCAATCCCCTTCCCTGATGGCTTGACAAACTGAGGAGACCATTTCCATTTTGAAACATTGGTACCTTACTACCATGTCCAGCGTTTTGAGGTCCAGTACTGCCCTCCACATGCCCGATTTCTTGGGCACTAAAAAAAGGATTGAGCATAGGCCGAGTCCCTGTTGTTCTGGGGGTACCGGATCTATGGCCCTGATTTCCTCGAGTCGCTGGATCTCCTCCAGCATTGCTGAGTCTGATGATCTCCGAGAGGGAATGAAACTGTGTTTTGGTGTGCCCTTTAGTTCTATGGCATATCCCTGACTGATGCAGCTTAGGACCCAGACATCTGAAACGGATTCTGCCCAGCCGACTGAGAAACACTGAAGCCTGCCTCCCACTTCCAGCGGACCCGAGTAGTCATGCGTCCGTCTTTCTCTGGGTCTGGGGAAACCCCTTGGGGCGCTGTTTGTCCTGTCTGGGTCCCTGGGCTCTGCCTCCCCGGCGAGGGTAGAATCGGTTAGATTGGTCGTTATCTACTTGACCCCTGCAGCCTGAACATTCCGTATCCAGAGCCATAGCCTCCTCTGGGTCTATACGAGGGGAAACGAAAAAGATTCTTTTTTACCCCCATCTGCTGCAGGTTCTTTTGTTTCGTTTTGTCATTGGCGTCCGCCAGGACAGAGTCCAAACAAACGCCAAACAGCTTGAAGCCCTTATAGGGAGCCGCTGAGAGCAGATTCTTAGCCGTGGAATCCCCTTGCCATGATCTGAGCCATAATTTACGCCTAGCCGAGACTGATGACACTACTGCTCTGGCAGACCGGACCATTGAATCCATAGTGGAGTCTGCCAGAAAGGCTGTGGCTAGATTAATGCAGGCCGAGAGAACCTGAGCCCTTCTGTCAGAGATCGAGAGGGCCTGAGCGTCCTGAGCCCACGCCAGCAGGGCTCTTGCCACATAGGAGGAGACCACGCTGATCCTCATCGAGATGGCCGAGTAATCAAGGCCCTTGCATAGGGCAGATTCTACTCCCCTATCCGTGGCATCTTTGGGGTACCAGTCCCCCTCTGTACGCAA
Organism: Sphenodon punctatus; assembly: GCA_003113815.1. Lineage (NCBI taxonomy): Eukaryota > Metazoa > Chordata > Lepidosauria > Sphenodontia > Sphenodontidae > Sphenodon > Sphenodon punctatus. The sequence goes on along the minus strand of QEPC01008345.1, from coordinate 410,447 downwards.
CACTGTTTGCTTGGCCAGTGATACCGCTGCTGCGTCCACCTTGGGATTTATTTATTTTTTTATTTATTTTTATTTTTATTTTATTTTATTTTTTAGGAGTGGCTCCTTTTTCCTGGAGAGAGAATAGAGAGCAGAATGGGTTTTATTCATCCTTTTATTTTTCTCAGGCTGCTTCCACTCTTCCAGAATCAATTTCTCGAAAGCCTTCTCCAATGGCACCCCCATTTCCTTGCCATGGACAGAAGGGATATACCCCCACTCATCCTCCTCTTGGGAGTCTGATGAGGCCTCCTGCGGGGGCTTCTCAAACAGTGTCTTGGCAACCTGACTCATGAATTTGGCTCTGTATGGTAAAAGGAATTGTCTTTCTTTCTCCCCGGAGTCTTGGAGGTCCAAAGCCCCGGGTTCTTCCATGTCTTCCCACTCCTGTCCGGACTCCAGCTCGGCCTCTGAGCCCAGTTCAGTGAGGGCCTGCTCCCTAGGCCTCTTGGGAGTGGGATTCCCCCCCACTCTCCTCAGCAGAGTGGCCAGGAGAACTGAGGAGTCTATTCAGGCCGCCCCCTAGTGACCACTTGCCCTTCCTAGTGGATTTGCATGGGACTTTTGCTGCCTTTGCATTGCCAGGGAGGGAGGGGCAGCAGGGAATTGACAGGGCCCTTGCCCTGCAGTTCCCATAGTCGATCCAGGGACTTCTGGATCTTTTCCATGGACGCCTCCAGGAAGGGCAGATCGATCGGGGGGCCTCCCTGAGCTGGCGTGGGCTGGGGTGCCTCAGGACTGGTCGCCCATTCCATCTCCTTTCCCCTGTCCAGGTAGTGAGGGGAGGGGGATGAGTTCCTGGGTCCGCGTTGCAGAGAAAAAAAACGGGGGTGCTGATGCACGACCCTGAGGACTGGGCGGGAAGCTTCCCCGCTCCTGGATGGCGCCCTACTCACGGCTGTGGAGGGAGCACCGGTTCCCAGGCTCTTGCGGGGCAACCAGGCCTCTGCGCCACAAGCCTTCCAAGCTCAGTTGTGGAGGAGGGAGGGGCCGGAGCACGACCCTGAGTCCTGGGTGGGGAGCTTCCTGGCTCCTGTCTGGGGCCCTACTCACGGTTGTGGAGGGAGCGCCGGTTCCCAGGCGCTTTGTGGGGCAACCAGGCCTCTGTGCCGCAAGCCTTCTGAAGCTTGGTTTGTGGAGGAGGGAGGGCCGCCTCCTCCGCCAGAAGCTCCCAGGCACTTTGTGCGGCAACCTGTTGGTCGGCTGAGCTTCTCCCAGCCAGGATCTCTCGTCGACCCTCGCCCGTCTCTATGCTGCCCGAAGAGGTCCTGGGCATACAACTAATTACTTTTTTTTTTTTTTTTTTTTTATACAGGGAGAGCCGCGCTGACCTCCCGACGGCCAAAGGCAAAAGATCGGACTGAGGAAGGGCAGCTCCACACACGCGCAGGAAGGTTTTTTTCTTCTTCTGCCTCCTATCGGCCATCCGCAGATTTACCCATGTGGAGCACTGAAAGGAGACAGGAGAAAATTATTCAACTGCACTGTGCATATCTCTTTTAAAGGGCAATATTCTTTCCCTGCCTTTATGCGAGTGTTTGGTACTGTGAGAACAGTACTGTAGCATGACTATTACGAGTACTCTGCTTTCCATTTTAATGTTTAAAACTCGTCTTTACATAATCACAGAAAAGAGAGTATTTTAAAAAGTAACCTAGTCTGAACATCTCTCTACTCAGTAAACAGCAAGCTTCTCAATACAGTAAATCCTCTACTAGAAGCAAAAGGTATGATCAAGCAGGGAAACCTGCTTTGCTCTGTGCTGTAAGGTGATTTGGCTCTGGCAGAATGCATAAAGAAAGAATAAATCTGGCTGGCCAGCTGTCCTTGCCCTTCTAACAATTGTTTTCTTCTGGTTCTTAACAAAGAACCGCTGAGTGATTCTGGATGCTGACAGTGGTGGTGAAAGTTAAGCATGATCTCAAAGTGGATTTGCTTTGATGCTTTTATCCACCTCCCTACTTAGTTGGTTGGACCAGGGACCTACAGGAAACCCTGCTAGGGGAGAAAAATGGCTTCTAATCTCATTCCTTTTGTCTCTTCCCATATGAGTGATGTAAACATTAAAAAAACCTTCACAGAATCATATCGTAAATTCTGTGTGCAAAACAATTTCCCCCCTTCTGTCTTCTTCTTTGGAATTGGGCACAGGGGACTATGGAGAAGGGAGGAAATCAAATAGGGGGCTAAGGGGAAGAAGGAGAAGACTGGGAGGGCTGTACAGGGAGCTATGGGGAAATCAGGAGACTGGTGGGCGAACAGGGGCTAGGGGGAAGATGAGGGTGGGCTATGGAGAAGGGAGGAAAGCACAGGGGGATGAACAGCAGCTAGGGGGAAGGAGGAGAGGGTATGGGGCAAAAAGGGGGACTATGGAGAAGGAAGAAGTAAGTGAGAAGATGGGGGGTGAAGGGGAGTAGAGGGGAAGGAGAAGAGGGTAGGGGCCAAACGTGGACTAAGGGGAAGTCAGGAGATGGGTGAGGGCTCAAAGGCTAGGGGGAAGAAGGCAAGGAAGGGGGATTCAAATGGGGGTTAGGGAGAAGGATAAGTGGGTGGAGGGACAATAAGGGCTAGTGGAAGGCAGGAGAGGATTGGGAGGTGAACATACATATACAGATATAACCATTTCTCCATAGAAGAAAAAGTGAGATCTCCTAGGGCATACCTCTGGAGAGGACACAGTAAAGAAAGAATGAAATGCACCAGACGATAATACACACCCCACTTTCATTTTTCCTGAGACTCCCATTAACATAGACCATCCCAAACCACGATAAAACCTTTTGAGCTCAGAGGTTGGTACGTGACGTGTGAACAGTTCTTTTAAAATAATTTATTAAACAAATCTTTTCATTTTTTCTTTTAGCCATTCTATGAGAAATCCAATGATTTCTAAAATACTTTATGAGAACTATAGAACAGATGGTTGATGTGATATAGTAGTAGTTTCTGCCTTCTAATACGGTAATTCAGGATCTCTTGAAGGGAATAATATCTTGTCTGTTTTCACTGCCAGTTTGCTGAAATGTCATATCTAGTTTCTCATCTCAAACCAAAAATATATTTTATTTCTTGTGTCAACTTCTCCCTTTTCTGAATAGTAGGATATAACTTATTCAATTGTTTACTATTCATTCATTAAACACAACAATTTAGAACAAGAATACAACGGGTCCAATTGTCATTCCTTTAAAGTCAATAGGAGTTTTGACATAAATTTTAATGGAGCATTGCACTCTACGTCAACAGCTAGCTGTACTGACAGCTCTTCAGGGTAGAATATGACACTGTACAAGATTTCATAACTTCACAACAGGAGGAATGGATCTATAAATAAATATATTGAAAATAATGGCATGGATTATTAATTATTATTAGCAAGCATTTATATAGCACCAACAATGTATCTGGCACTTTACAAAGTAATTGAATGGACATGGCCCCTGCCCAAGGGCTTACAATCTGAAACACGGGGGGGTGGGGGGAGACGAAGGAAGGGGAACAGAGGGAGAGACAAGGAGTGTAACATTCACGAGGATGTGAGGTCCCAGGTGCACGCACTTGGCTTGGTTACATCAAGAGTGATGGCTGGTTGGTGCATGTGGTGAGGATATGAGTACACAGGCCTCAGGTAACAGAGCTTGCAGACAAAAATCACTAATTGTCACCTTGACTTGGGGGATGCTAATTTGACTGCAGAGTCAAAGTTTGGGAAAGCACAGTCCTGTCCTTTTCATCTGGATCAGTTTCAATTGGTATCCCCCAGCAATGAGGAGAGTGTCACTGAGACCTTTGCTGGCTGGGGTTGTCAATGCCTCCTTTCAGGAGAGCAGAGTGCTGGCTGCCCTTAAGACTGCAGTTGTCCAGCCCCTGCTCAAGAAACAATCACTTGACGCTGACTCTCTGGCGCCCCAACCCTGTGCCATGTAAGCAGCAAAGACACCGTACACTCTTATATTGTACTCACGTACAAATTACGCTCCGTGCAAGCACACTTTGCCTCGGTCTTTCAGCCCCACTCCTCATCTGCAGGTTGGGGGCAGACTGAAAGTGGGGAACAGTGTCTCCAAGACCCCCGTACTGTAAGCCACTAAGTCCCAAGGCTATAAACAGAAAACCCATGAATCATGGCTTACAGCCTCCTCCAACCCACTGTAACCCAGTAGGCCCCACTCCTCTCTCAGCGAACTCAAGACTACTTGAAAACAGAATGAGGTGTATGTCTAAAATGGAGAAGGAGTAAGGGTGCTCGTGTGGAATAGAAGAGAAACCATGACAGGAGATGAAATTGTCTAGATAGAGATTGTACATGGGAACAACAGGTAGACGACTATAGAAAGTTAGTAAAATGATAGCACTCCTCCCCATAGTATCTCATTACTCTTCTGAATGAGTTACTTCAATCAGAAATTGCGTATTCAAAGTATCTGAAATTCCTCCAATCATTCCACCCACTTTCTTGCTGTTGCACCTTATCACTATTCCTCTCTGTAATCACTGCCATTCCAGTAACTGTCCCTGGTGTACCATTTCATAGCAGCTTTGTGGGATCTGTGAACAACAATAGACTTTATTTCTAATTTGGGATTGCAGTTTCCTCCATTTCTTTAAGTAGGCATTCCATAACAATTTTGTTGCCTCTGGAACTTTAAATTCTTTGTGAACATTCACATAGTGGGGACGAGTGGGTATGAAAGAATGAATTTTATTTCCATATCTGGCAAATAGCCATAATAGAATTACAACTATTAAAACAGAATACAATAATAATAAGTACTCAGCTGTCCAATTCTCCACAACCCAAATGAAAGGATACAGGGAAAGGAGGGTGCAGGTCATGCTTCCTGTCCCCAGCTTCAGTGTTTCCCCCAACCTGCAGAAGAAGAGAACTAGGGCTGAAAGACCAAGGCGAAGTGTGGGTGCATGGAGCCCAATTTGTAGGCAAGCACAATATGGGAAAGTGTAGAACATTTTTACTGCTTACATGGCACGGAAGTTAAGGCACCACACATGATTTGCCTCTGGGAAAGAATCCTGGAGGCAAAGCATGTGCAGGGTTTATAACATGGAAATGCCCCTCCAGTCCAGTGATCCTAGGGAGGATTGCAGAGTAGGGAAATCCAGGTCTTCAATCCCCCACAGGATCGCCGGCAAAAATGCACCGGGGGGGGAGGGGAGACGCAGTCCCACATTACAAACACTGTGCATGCTTTGCCTCCTGGATTCTTTCCTGGAGGCCCAGCATGTGGGGTAAGTATCATGGGACTGCACCCCACTCCTGATGATCAAAAGATACTTCAGCGGAACAGAGGCAAAAAAAGCCCCACAATGAAAGTAGCACTAGAGATCAAAGTATTTCTAGTGACATTTATGGAGCTACGTTAATGGTTATCTTTTTTAAAATATAAAATTAGTTAGCTGCAGTAATAGCTGCATAGTTAAGGCCAGTTTGCATCCTTCTGTTTAACATATGATCATTCTATTGCTTATAAAATCAACATCATTTAGCCTATTTGTCTGGAATCTGGCAGATAGGGTTGATTCAGTGAGAGGTACAATATTTCCAAATATCATGCAAACTGAACCAAAAAGTTATAGTGGGTTGAAAAATCGGAGTACAGTTGTTTTTTTCTGTCTGTTTCAGATTTTGTATTTACTTGAAAGCGTGCTTTAAGAACATTTTTGTGAGGTGTAGTGGTGGTAGGAAATTCAAGGATGCCTTCCGGTGCTTGCCTTTTTCATTTTTCAAAATCCATCCGGTAGTTTTAAAGTTATAAAGGTTTTGAACTTCCCATAGTAGTCAGAAGGAGGCTGTCAGAGGTCAGCAGGGAAGATGGTAACCGGTCCCAGACACCAGGAGGTTGAAATGCAGATTGTTCCAGGCTGGAGGAAGGGAGCAGAGAGTACGAGCCAGACGGGGTGGAAGGGAATGCTGCAGGGGCTGTGCTGGGGTCGCTGTAGAGGGGTCCTGGTGGCTCCTGGGAGCAGTCTTTATTGATAAGAGTCAGGGGGCTTTATTTAACACCCTCCGACCATGTGGGGGACAAAGAGGCTTTTAGGACACTGTGTACGCATCCCGAGCTATGTAGAGCCCCCATACAATAACCATGAACTACAATTTGCTGTCAGTGATGACCCCCATAAGCTTCATGGATAAATGACATCACAGCTGGCAGATTAGTGATGCTTGGGATAAAACTGTGAGGATTTCAAATCCTGTAGACTTGGCTAAGTCTGGCGATCTTAGGTTTTTTGAAAAGGGTAGAATTGTTAGTGCATTTCAGTACATGGGGAGGGATTCCAGTATATATGGCCGTTCCACCCCCGAGGTTGGATTGGGTAAATCCACCCCAGAGGCAGTTGCATTTCAGTACATGGTAAAACTCTGAAAATTCGGAAAATTCACTGTTAGGGTGCTAACCCAACTCAGGTTGGTAGTGAGTGAGCAAGGGAAATTTAGTGCATTGCATTTAAAAAACAACAACAATCTATACTAAAAAACCTTTGGTTTAAGGGAGAGATTAAGGCCCGTACAAAATCATGCTCTAAAAAGCAAGGAAATCGTAAACTAAGGCTTCCGTACCATGTAAGCAGTATTTTATTTATTTTACATTTTTACCGCACCCCTCTCCAGAGACACAAGGAGGCTTACTTACATCAACTTTAGAAAATCAAAAATATAAGATACATTAAAATCCCTTGAAACCCCATCATCCCACCCACCCCACTTCTTATTCCCACCTGCCACACGCCAATCCTCCTCCCCAAACTCCTTTACCCAATCCCACCAAAACCAATTCCCACCTGCAAAATGCCTGACCAACAAAAAGGTCTTACATCTCCTCCAAAAGTCAAACAGGATCAGGCTTAGGCAAACCTCCAAGGGGAAGGAGTTCCATAATTGCGAGGCAGCAACTGAGAATGCCCCCTGCATGCCCTCATTGTAACAATTTCACTGGCAGTTGGCACTCACAACAGGGTGCCCTCGGCTGACCTCAGAGGCTGCGATGGGACATAGGGGAAGATGTGTATATTGTACAGTCTCGCATATCGTGCTTGCCTACAATTTAGGCTCCATGCACCCCCACTTTGCCTTGGTCTTTCAGCTCCAATCCTCTTCCTCTGTAAGTTGGGGGCAACAATGAAGCTGGAGCACAGGATGGGGTGTCACCCCCTCCTTTCCTTATATCCTTTCATTTGGGTTGGGCAGTATTGGATAGCTGAATACTGGGAGGCTGTATATGGCGGAAACAAGGTTGATGTATGCACACAGACAAGAGTGGGCGTCGTGGGAGAAGTATCTATATCAGGAGGGGGAAGACAGGTGTTGGGGGTTGTTTATGGAAGACAATACAGAAAAATGGGTGATATGTTTGCATAGATGAGGGTGGAGAGAAGGCAATGGTGGGTGGGGGAGAGGGAGTGTGTGTTGGGAAAGGGTAGAGAGGTGTTGGGGGGGTGTATATTCAGGAAGAAACCCAAGAGATGTGCATTTGGGGGACAAGGTTTTGGGGACAAGACCTGGGGCAAAGTATATGTATTTTTTAAATTATTGTGTGCTTCAAGTTAGGTTGGGAACAACAGGACATCCAAGAATTTCCAACCCTGTAACACAGAACCCAGAAACCATGGCTCCCAGCCCCCACTTACCCACTAGCCCCCACTGCCATCTCACAGAACCCAGGAGTCATGGCTCCCAGCCCCCTCCAGCCCCTATCCACTAGCTCCCAACACCATAACAGAGAACCCATGAGTCGTGGCTCCCAGCCCCTTCCCCCCACTCACCTCACAGAGAAAAAGTCCTGAGAAATAAAATGGAGCCAATCCCAAACTCTGCAGATCCCATGCGCAGCCATACACAAACCGTGCAGACCTCCGTTACAGGCACATAGTGCTGCGCAGGAACAGCATGCATGGGTGAGATTTGTGGGGCTTCAAGTCTGCCCCGCTGTGTTGTATCTCCGATATGGAAAAGGAGTATGGGTGTGTGTGTGAAATGACAAAAAACAGGAGAGAAGTTGGAACAACAGGGAGGGAGGCAATAAGGAGTGGAAGGACAGGGAGTCAGCTATCAGAACCGGGTGGAATAGGATACCCATGGTATCCTATCATTCTTGTGAATCACTTATTTCACTAAGAACCTTGTCATTGTACCTGTTCATCATGGCATTACACCGGTCATTCTCCCCAGTTCCTTGCTACTGCACCCTGCCTTTGTTCCTCGCTGTCATTCCACCTATTCCACTCTCTCCCCGATGCTTTCCTCATTATACCACACCCTTTTGTCAAGATACAGCTCTGTTGTATTCTTTCACAGCCACTAATGGGATCTGCAAATGACAATAGGATTTATTTCCAAAGTAACATTGCTATTGTCTCCATTTCTTCCAATGGGAATTCCATTTTATTAATTTAAATATGTGCCCAATATAGCACTGTTCCCAGCTTCAGTGTTGTTCCCAATTCAGAGAAGAACAGGATTATGACTGAAAGACATAATTGGGTGCATGGAGCCTAAGTTCTAAGTGACCACAACATGCGTGACTACTATGTCTTTACTGCTTACATGGCACAAAGTTAAGGCATGAGCCTTAACTTACGATTTCCATGCTTTTGGGGGCATGATTGAATTTGCAACCACCATAACTTCTTTCTAAAAGAGACAGGTTTTTGAGTACAGAATAATAAATACTGTACGGCTGCAATCCACAAACCACTTACTCCTTTGGCAGTATAAATATTTATACTGCCATGGATTCTCGCTCATGGGATCATGCAACTGTATTCAGACAACTCGGAAAGAGGTTGCGTCTTTTATAGCAGTTCTATTTGCCTTCCAGAATTTTCTACACTGGAAGTCTAGGCTCTAGTTCTCCTCCCTCTCACTTCCAGCAGGAGAGATCACGAGATCTGGAGATATAAAGAGAGAGGATGGAGCCTACCCCTCCCAGTTCCTTCCAGCCCAGCAGGAAATGAGAGCAATTCAGAGCTGGAAGGTGGGCAGTCAACGAAACTCTATGGATCCCTCTTGGAGAACAAAATTACTGGTAAGTAATCTTTATTTCTTCTTTGAGTGGCTCCATGGATTCTCACTCATGGGAGAATTAGGGCAGTCCTATGAACGCAAAAAGAGATGGGAGTGAGAAGTAGTTGAATATGGAGGAAAGGACAACCCTGAGCCCTCACAAAGGAGGAATCTCTCCTAGCTGCTAAATTCAACACATAATGTTTGGGAAAGGTGTGAGCGCAGCACCAGTAGCTGCTCTGCAAATGTTTTGTATTGAGATATGGTGAAACTTAGCTATGGTTATGTCCACTGCCCTGGTGGAATGGGCTCAAAGTCTTATAGGTACCTCTTTACCAGCTAGTTGGAAGCATATTGAAATGCAGTGTAAGATTCATTTCTTTATATTAACATTTCTACCCTGCCCCTCTCGCCAATGGCAACTCAGGGTGGTTCACGAAGTATAACGTAACAAAAACATCAGTATCAAAATTATTAAAATATAAATATAAAAAACATACATAAGCAGGCATACATAAAACAAATCTGTGCATAAGAAAATCTCCCTCACCTCCCCAACCCAACTAATCTGACCCACCCACCCCACCTCACCAAATGTCTAACAGAGAAGCCCAGGTTTTACAGTTTCATCGGAAGGTAAGGAGATCCGGGCAGAGATGAACCTTTATTGAGATGAAATTCCAGAGTGACGGCACAGCCGCCAAGAACGTCCTTCTGTTCGTTCACATCCACCAGTAATGTGGAACCTCTAGGAGGGCGCTCCCAGATGACCGCAGGGGCCGCCCACGGGCTGAGGCAATCTCTCAGGTCTTTAGAAAGATGTTGAGATGAAACCCCGACTCCCATGATCTTTCCCCCCCATACGAGACAAATAATATATCAGTTTTCTAACTGCTTCAGTCCAGGTAGAAGGCCAGAGCTCTATATACATCTAACGTATGCAGAACAGTCTCTGCCTTAGTCATATGTGGTTTTGAGAAGTAAGCCGGGAGAGAAATGGTCTGGTTAATATGGAATTGAGTCGCCACCTTAGGTCGGAAGGCAGGGTCAGTCTGAAGTTCAACTTTGTCCCTGTAAAAAATAAGGTTTTTTTGGAGGGGTGGGGGGGTGAAACTTTGAAAGTAGCTATTTCACCAACTCTCAGTAGCCATAATATTGGCTAAGAGAAGAGCACTTATCATAAATCAGAAAGGTATGTTGGCTAGGAGCTCTACAGGGGCTTTCATGAGCTTTACAAATACCAATGATAGATCCCACTGGGGAACAGGGGGTGTTACTGGGAGAGGGGAGGTTGGTACAGTCCCTCCACAAGCATTTGACTATATCATTTGAGAACAAAGACCTCCCATTAAAATGAGCAAGATTGGCCGATAGGATCACAATGTGAACCTTAACTGAAGAGAGGGATAGGCCTTCCACCTTAAGGTGCTACAGGTAAGCGAGGATGTGGGACAATGGAAAGTACTGCCGTTCAAAGTTATTTCTTTCGCACCACAGGGTGAATAGTTTCTATCCTGCAGCGTAAGTCTTCCTTGTCGAGTGTTTCCTGGCATTGAGAATTATGTTTTCTATCTCTGCAGGAAGCTGCATCTGTAGTTGATGGGCTGATATACCAACTCATCAGATTAAGGGATTTCAGATCCTGGTAAAGCACTTGGCCGTTCTACTATGAGAGATCATTGAGCAGTGGAAAAATCCATTTGTACCACTGTCAATTTGCATAGCACCAGATACCAGGTCTGTCTCTGCCACTCCAGCGCTATTAGAATGAGACGGTCTGCAATCTACAAGTCCCACAAGGAGAAAGCCCATCTTGGGAATCAAGGAGAAAGGAGGAAAGGTGTAGGTGAAGTGTGTTGACCAGTCTATCATGAAGGCATCTGAGGGAGAGTCTGGGGTCATTCCTCCTCTGCTGCAAAACATGGCAGCTTGTGGTTCAAATAGTTTGAGAATAGGTCTATTGTCAGACAATTCCACAGGGAGAAGATCTTTTCAACAATGTTGAACCAGTCATATATCGGTAGTGTGGCCAAGACAACTGGCAGGTGGTTCAACTGATCTGGGAGATGAACTGTGACAGGCGAGACTATTCTATATGTACCACAACACCATGCGATCTAGGCCTGGTCTGAAAGCTTTCTGGATTGGTCCATCCCTGCTTGTTGATACAGTAAACTGCTGACATGCTATCTGTAATGATCTGGACTACAGATCCTGTGATGTGTAGGAAAGCCTTTAGTGCATACCTGATGGCTCTCTGTTCTAACAGGCTTATGTGCAGAGTCTTTTGGGCAGGTGACCAGTGGACTTGTGCTGTCAGGGAGAGACAATGCACTCCCCAGTCCTTGAAAGAGGCACATGTTACCCAGAGAATGGGTTCTCTTTGGTGAAGACACACCTGGGTTGAGTAATCTTGACAGGATCAAACTTGGCATAGTGGAAGGTTTACAGATAGGGTAAATGTGAGGTGTATAATTGCCCCTCAGCCAGTGCTGGAGTAGGCACATATGAAGTCTTGCCTATGGGCGAAAAGCTCTAGTTGTCTTAGGAAGAACCTGGTGGGTCTTTTCGGATGGCTTCTTGCCTACCTGATCACATACGGGATGGTGTGGAATCTTTCCAAGAGAAGAAAAGCTAGTGTTTGTGAAGTGTCGAGGAGGGTCCTATGAAAGGCAAGATCTGAACTGGTCATAGGTATGACTTTTGCATGTTGACAAGAAGGCATAGCTCTCCCAGAAGCTACAACGTGATGTTTGGCTCATTTCAGCAGTGTCACAAAGTTCTTCACACACAGTCATCTAGAAAGTGATATATCATGACTTCCCTTCTTCCGAGTTCTGCTGCTACCATCACCACACACTTTGTAAAGACCTTTCGGACCACAGAGTCCAAAAGGGGAGCATGGTGTACTAGAAACAATGATCACCTACAATCAGGGCCCCGAGGGAAACGCGGGTCTGCGATTCGCAGATTTCCCGCGGAATTCCCCTCCCCCCGCGGAATCTCCTGCCCCGCTTACCCCAGCACAGAATTTCCAGCCTACGCTGCGGGGACGCGGGGCAGGAGATTCCATGAGGGGAGGGGAATGAAAAAACCCTCAGGGCTTCCCCTCCCCAGCCTCCCCAGTTGCCAGGGGGGGAGGCACCCCCTTTAGATAATTAATTAACTTACCAGGGACGGCAGCAGCAGCTGCTCCGTCCAGCGCGCTCGTACTTCCTGCTCGTACTTCCTGGCCCCTCCCGACGGGGCCTCTCAGGGCGACGCAGCCAGATGACGTCATCCGGCTGCGTCGCCCTGAGAGGCCCCGTCGGGAGGGGCCAGGAAGTACGAGCAGGAAGTACGAGCGCGCTGGACGGAGCAGCTGCTGCTGCCGTCCCTGGTAAGTCAATTCCTTTTGGGTTTTTTTTTGGGGGGGTGGGAGTCAAGCACGCCCCAGCAGCTGGGGAGGGCAAGCCCCGGCAGCTGGGGAGGGGAAGCCCTGAGGTTTTACCAGTGCGGGGGGAGGAGGAGGCAAACCAAGCCCCCCCCCCGCATGGTAAATCGCGCCGAGGCGCAGAATTGGGCCCTGACTCCTGCGGAATTTTAAAAAAAATTCCGCGGAAGAATCGGGGCCCTGCCTACAATAAAACAGATAAACTTTGTGATCTTTCCTAAAGATGTGAAAATAAGCATCTTGGGAGGTCAAGTGAATAGAGTCTGGCATTTCTCCGTAAGGCTAGTGGTATAGTAGACAAGGAGGCCATCTAGAATTTAGGCTTTCTGACAAACGTGTTGAGAGATCAGAGATCAAGGATGGGTCAGAGACCATTATCCCGTTTGGATTTGAGAAAATATCTTGAATAGCAACCCTAAGAGGCTGTTCAATGGTATTTCCTCGACAGCCCCTTTCTCAATGAGTGAGGTAACCTGTAGCAGCATGGCCTTGTGAGAGGGGTTCCTTAAGAGGAACATGGTAGGAGAAGGGGCTAAGGATGGGGAAAGACTCGAAATAATCCAACATGGCTACCTGATTCAGTTTAAGTCACCATCAATCAGAAGTGATAGTGGCCCACGTGATGAAAAAATGTCTTAGTTGGTATCTAGAGGGCAGAGTATCCTGTTCATTCCACTTGGATCTCCTGAGAAATCCAACCCTTGACCAAGGCAGTGGCCCAGAGGTAGTAGAGGTCTGCCTAGACTCATGTTTCCCTTTGAAGAACCTTCTATATGCTGCAGACTATGTTGAGGTGGTACAAACGTCTCTGATGGAAGGATGTTGGTGGTAGTAAGTCAAAGAAGATGAGGAGAGAAAATATTGCTTTTTGAAGGGGTCAAGGTCTCCTTGGGTCTTGGTCATTTAGCAGATCTCTTATTTTGGCAACTGTGTGTTGATTTGGCGACAAGTCCCTCCCCATTGAAGGGAAGATCCTCAACATGTATCTTGTTCTCAGGGGTCAATGCTGTGGATCCAAGCCATGTATGCGGTGGTCTAATGGTTACTGCAGCCACCATATTGCAGTCAGCCACATGTATGGCTGTGTCAGTTGATTGTGTTAGCTGGCAGCCCTCTTTCTGGATGGCTAGGCGCTCTGCAGGATTATCAGTTGTAGTGGATCTAGACCAGGGGAAATGTTTGTATCCGCACATGGCATAGTTTGAGGCACTTAGGGCCAAAGTAGCCAAGAACGCCTTTCTCCCTAGAACTTCTAAGCATCTATCCTCTCAGTTAGAAGGCGATGTCTGGATTTTTCCAGATTGTTGACAATTAGTTTCTGCTGCTATCACCACAGAGTTTGGTGGGAGGTGGATGGAAGAACATAGCAGCCCCTTCTTGGGGAATAGAATAAAGTGCACCTGCTAATTTATTGGGAGAGAGGATTATGGAGTTTCTGATACCATTTGGAGTCCATTAATTAAAAGATCAGAAACACGATGTGGCCATTTCCACTTGCCCCGCTGGCTAAAATACTCAAGACTGACCCCCAATGGAGGTTTCTTCAAGGCCCTTGTTGGGATTTGGGGCATGGCAGAGGTAACATGATGCAGAACTGCTTGAAAATTCTTCACAGCCTCCGTGGAGAGCATTGTAGATGGGTCCGATACTATGTCGCTCGGAGGTGGTCCAATAGTGTCATCAGACTCAAACCTGAGAAGAAATGGTGGAAGCATCCTTTTTAAAATCAGAAGAATCAGATGGTTGCTGACTTTGGTGCTGAAGTTGCTTGTGCTGTCCTACTAGTGATTGAACAAATGCAGCACCAGGGTCTCTTTGGGGTTGCAGAGTTTCCCTTTGAGGCTGTGCTAGTGGGATGGGCACTTTGAGAACAGACCTGGCAGTACCAATGGTGCCAAGAGTAATGTGAGCGGCGACAGTCCCGGTATTGGTGATGGCTCTTGCCAAAATGGTTCTTCGTTTATAGATGGGGGTGCTATGGGGTTCTTTTTCAAGCTGGGGGAAGATTCTAGGTTTCAGATATTGTTCCTAAGATTCCCTATAGGGAGACAAGATTTTTCTGCATCTGGGAGAAGTGTCGCAGCAGCTGCACGGGGCGGGAGCTCGGTTTCTGTCTGGTTGATAATTATAGTACTTGTATCCTTCCTTGGAGTGGTATGGTCTCCTAGGGGATTCAGCCTCTCAATAAGATCGATAGTATCATTCACATTAATGATCATGGTGTGCAGAGTCACAGTGCCACTGATGTTCTTGATTTCAGATAGAATGGTCCTCATGGTGCCTGGGGGAGTCAAGGTGCCAAAGGTCAAACTTCAATGTAGGATCATGCGTGCAGTCTCGGTGAAAAGAGTTTGCTCTGTATGGGGAAAGTCCATGCTGGAGCTGGAAAACCTGGTGCCAGGTCTGGTCCAGAGGCTTTAGATTGGTGTCAGGAGTGAGTTGTTCCTGGTGCAAAGAGCTCTCCCAGTGCCACGTATAATTACATACATACATACATACACACACATCTGTCTCGGGTTTGTCACAGTGCCAAGGCTTGTACGACGGCAGAGGATGGGGCTCAGATGGATTTAGCCAGTTCTGGTCAGGTCTATAAGGGTCCGGGTCATTACCCGAGGTGGAGGTGGGCTCTTTTGCGGTACTCGTCCTTTCTCCTCCGAGGGTTCAGTGTATGAGGGGGGGGCTTTCCACTTCTTTTTTTTTCCTTTCGTGGTGTGGATGCCAGGGTACACTGTAGGATTAGGAAGTGGGCTGATTTACCAAGTGCCACTTTGCTCATGTCCAGAATTTGATATGCTGTGGCCTCCTGTGTAGGCACAGATAGCGAAGTTGGGGTTTTATCAATTGCCACCTCGATGTCTGTGAGGCTGGGAGATGGCTCAGAGCTCTGAGTGGACTTAGGCTGCCTGATTTTAAGTTGGAGGGATCAGGGGCATGACTCCTCATAGGACTTCTCCGCCTTGCCGCACGTGCTTTGTGAGGAAGACTTGCAGCCTTGTCCTCCTATCCTTTAGAGCCATCATAGAGGCTCTCACAAGCCTTGAAGCCTTTCTTGACATACCCTTTTCCTAAATAGAGCAAACATTCCTCATGTTGGTCCGAGAAGGAAATGACTGAGGAGCACTTGATGCAGCATTTAAATCCAGGTTTCTTGCCAGGAGGGGAAACCATGGTGGCGGGCCTGCCAAATGACACCACACACCAAGTCCAGGACCCCAACTGAAATGCGGGACCGCAATTTGCGGTTTCCCCACAGAATTCCTGCCCACCGCACAGAATTCACCTTCTTGTGTGCGAGAGCCAACCAGCGCTTGTGCGGACAGGTTAAATTCCGCACCAAGTGCCTGCTTAGTTCAGATCACCACCTGAAGTTTTCTCTAGGTGGAGATCCAGAAGAGAATCACTACCTGGAGTCTTCACTGGATCGCTGCTGAGGAAGAAGAGAAGCTGCTGGGATCGTTGCTGCCACTGAGGATCAGGAGAACCACCTGGAACAACTCCCGTCGCCGAGAAAAAAAAGAGAAGCTGCTGGGATTGCCACTGCTGAGAACCAGGAGTGCTGCCTGGAGATTATTATTATTATTAGCAAGCATTTATATAGCGCCAGCAATGTACCTGGTGCTTTACAAAGTAAATGAATAGACACGGTCCCTGCCCTAGGTCTTACAATCTGAGAGACCGGGGGGGGATGTTGCTGCTACCACCACTGAAGGACAAAAGGAGTCGCTTGGATCACCACCACAATTGGACCACCGCTGAGGACCAGGAGCACTGCCTGGAGCTGCTGCCGCCACCGAGGGAGAAGAGGAGCCGCAGGGATCACTGCTGCCAGCACTGCTGAGCCTCGCTGCTTCAAGGTAAGTTGGATTCTAAAACACCTGGGATTGGGGAGCTTCACTGCCACTCTGCATTTTACTTGGGAGTGGGTGAGGGTTTGCCCCAGGTCTGGGGTAGAGGTGCTGCTGCCACTCTGCACATGGCTCTGGAGAAAAGGGTGGGGGTTTGCTGCTGTGCCCCCTGCATGCCCCGCTACAGCTCGGGGGGGGGTCTTCTGCATGCCCCACCACCACTGGGCAAGGGCTGCTGTGCCCTCTGCATGCTGGCACCAAGGCCCTAGGCATGGGGGGTGTTTACTGTGCCCTCTGCTTGCCATGTGTTTGGAGAACGGAGGCTGTTCACCGCTGGTGCCCTCTGCTTGTTGCTCCAACCTGTTCCTCCAACTGCTGTTCAACTGCATCATGTTTTCCTGGTAGAAACAACCTTACTCAGAAAACCTGCTGAGCTCTTTTTTAAAAATTCACCTATTCCAGGAAATGGATCACTTTGCTGCAAAAAAAAAAAAAAAAGCTACACAAAAAACTTTGAAAACCACTACCCAGGAGCATGCTGCAGAGTTAACCCTGGATGTGTATGCTGATGGTACAAAGCTTTTTTGTTCATCCTGCAATGTGGTCCTGAACCATACTACGAAATCTAGAGTGGTTAATCACCTTAAATGCAAGTTGCATCTGAAGAGGAAAGCGGCATTTGAAGATGAAAATGAGCAGAAGCAGAGGACACTGACAACTATCCAACGCCTAACTGATGTCTGGATATCAAGAACTGAAGTTGCCCAGGAATTTACAAGGATGTGCTGGAGGCTAAAATTCTGCTTCAGAAGGCAGATTACCCCTCCGTGCACTCATTTCTTCAATGCTTTGTGGAAAATGGTGGTGCAATTCCCAGAGCTGATCAGCAGTTTACCTGCCTGATGTTTAAGTTAAAAACAGGAAATTAAAATGAAAAAGATCGCAGGGAAGAAAGATGCAATCATTGTGGACGAGACTTGTGACATTGTGCATCATTCAGTCCTAAATATATTGGCTGCTCCCCTAGAAAAAGGGACGGCAGTGTACGGCCTATATCCTAGATACAAAATTTCTCACCAGCATGTCCCACACTATTGTTGTACAGGAAGTAATGAAGACAATCATGGAGTATGCAATCAACTTTGAGGTTTTCTTTTTCGTATCGGACAATGAAGTATACATGAAGAAAGCTTTTAAGGCTGTGCTGAAGGGACTGCTTTCGAACTGTCTACATATCACCTACCTTGCTCACATAATAGAACTGATCATTGGAAGATTTCAAAGTCCATTTGAATCCACCGCGAAGTTCATGAAAGTATTCAGAAAATTGTTTTCCCTGCCAAGCGGGAGGAAATTAAGGTATCGACATCATCTGAGGAAGTCCACGCATGAAGGGAAAGCCACAATGCTACCTGATCCCTGTGCTATGCAATGGAGTTCATATTTCAGATCTGAGGTTTATCACCACAACCACATGAAGTACCAAAGAGATTTCATTCACAAGGAAATTCAGGTTGCTGATCAACGTAGAACACTGGAATCTCTTGCAGTAAGTGCTACTGCATGCTTGTTCTCGTATGCAACCTAACTTCCTGTTCTGTACAGAAAATTATATTACCTGGACAATAATTTGCTGTCCCTTTGCCCCTTCAAATTACCATTATACCGACTGCACACTCTTGCCACAGAAACTCCTGTTTGATGACACAGAGTACATGCAGTTACAATTGGAGCTGGCATTCCTGGCTGAAAAAACGCTCACCTCTGTGTGCCCTGCTTGACAAGTTCCAGTCCCAAGTTCCAATTGCTACATAGGTGGTGGACACTTTGGAAGCTCTTCAAATACAGCTACAGGCACATGCACAGCTTACAACAGAAAGCTCTAGTAATCTGCTACATGTGGAAGCTGAAGGCAATACTCCACTGTTTTTTTGGCCTGAGATAATGACCAAGTTTAAGGAGGCCTTTGAGGGAGCAGCAGAGAAGTACATTTCAACAGATGGACAGCTAGAATACCATTTTCTGAAAGCTGCAAGATTTTGGATCCTACAAAAGTAACCTCTTTACCATCCAACATGGAAGACTTCAGTGAGATACCTGGATGCAACTCAGTGCCAAAGGACCAGTTTGAACTCTATGTTAAGGTGCTTGCACCAAATTATGTGGACAGATACAGACAAGATCGTTCAGGGAAAGCCTTGGATGATTTCTGGAAAAGTGCCTTGGACAGAGTACCCAAGCTTGCAGAAGTGGCACTAGTATGTATAAATTCAGTAACTTATGCCGATACAGAGCGCAGTTTCAGTGCACATAATAGAGGCTTTTAGGAAGACAATCCACACAGATCTACCTTCGTGTGTTTTAATGCAAATAAATAAATGTCTTGTTTTAATTTTATAGAGGTGACAGAACTGCAAATAAAAAAGTCTCATTTTAATGTTATTAGTGTCTTTTAACCTTAAGTGGAAAAATGTGTTAATGCGAATAAATAAATGTCTTGATTTACAAATGTATTATTATTATTATTATAAGCATTTATATAGCGCCAATGATGTACCTGGTGCTTTACAAAAAACAAGATAGACACAGTCCCTGCCCGAGAGCTTACAATCTAAAGACAGGGAGAGGGAAGACAGGGAAGGGGGAACAGAGGGAGAGACAGGGGATGCAACAGTCATGAGGATGCGAGAACTCAGGTCTTGTTTTAGTTTTAAAGAGATGCGAGGACTACAAATAAATATCTCATTTTTCATTTTACTAGACATTTTTTTTTAACCTTTATTAAGTGGGGAAATTGTTAAATTTGGGGTCTCAGAATTTCCAATATGGGCTTGCAGAATTTTTTATTTTGGGTTGCAGAATTTTGCAAATTTTTTGCAGAAGGATTGGGGTTCTGACCAAGTCCATTATAACTGTGGACCATGGCTCAGCTGGTAGAGCACATGCTTTGCATTTTTAAAGGTCCCAAGTTCAATCCCCGGCATCTCCAGCTCAGGATCTCTGGTAGCATGCCTGGGTGAGGCCTCTGCCAGAGACCCGGATTTGAAACCCTGCTGCTGTGTCAGGTTGCGACAATACTGAGGTAAAAAGGACCAGGACCATAGGTCTGACTCAGTTAGGCAGTTCCTTATAGCCTTATGAAGTTTATAGAACTAACAAGAATTTATAGAGCTATAGTGAACTGCTAACTAATCTAAATATCTTTTTCTTTCTTTAGAGAGCAAGCTGTTCCTTGAGTTCCCCAGAGGTGGTGAAAGGAACTAAGGAAGAAAAAAAAATTGGCTCTTACCTAGTGAATTTTCCTTCTACCGGAGATCCTCCTGGATAGCCAGTAAAACAGTAGGGTTAGATCCCCGCCACTATGAGTAGGAGGCAGACTTCCTGATTTTCCCTCTGAGCATGCTCAGAGGGATCTAGCCCCTAAGCTCCAGTGGTATCAAGCGTGACTTCACACTGCGCAACCTATGCTGAACTGGAATATTTTCTGTAACTAGAGAAAAACTGTATTATCAACTTAACACTGATCTAAAACTCCTTGCACCCACTCCCAACAGGATGTTGTTCTAGGGTCGAATAGGTACTACGCTGTGTGTCCATGATCCAGGCACCTCAGAGACAGTCCTCACTCTGGGTGGGACTGGCCATCCAGGAGGATCTCCCACAGAAGGAAAATTCACAAGCTAAGAGCCCACTTTTCCTTTCTCCCGGGAGATCCTCCTGGACGGCCAGTAAGCGGTGTCCCACTCCTAAAATATATTAGGGGGGAAACGGAGAGCGGTAGAAGAATGGGGGGCGTCAGACGGAAGGGGATTAGATATACCCCCTATAGCACCGCCTGTAACACCCGTCTCCCAAAAGCCGCATCGGCTGATTCGTGCAGGGGGGTCTTGTAGTGCCTCATAAAGGTGTGCACTGAAGTCCAGGTCGCTGCACGACAGATTTCCCCGTAGGAGGC
Source organism: Sphenodon punctatus (assembly GCA_003113815.1). NCBI lineage: Eukaryota > Metazoa > Chordata > Lepidosauria > Sphenodontia > Sphenodontidae > Sphenodon > Sphenodon punctatus. The sequence goes on along the minus strand of QEPC01008345.1, from coordinate 390,150 downwards.
TGAATTTCTAAAGGCCTGTGAGGTTGCTGCTCCTCTAAGGGAATGGGCAAACACCCCGGGCGGGGAGGGGGGAGGGATTGATTTGCCCTCTGCCTTGTAGGCCTCTATGATGCAGAGGATCATTCAGCATGTGATAACTGCTTTGGATGCTCCCATGCCTTTTCTCTGAGGGCTGTAGGGCACGAACAGGGCAGACAACTTTCTGAAGGAAGCCATTCTGTCCAGGTATACCTGCAGTGCTCTTTTGACATCGAGGGTGTGCCAGACTCGTTCCTGTGGGTGAATCAGTTTGGGACAAAAGGAGGGAAGAAAAACCACCTGTTCCCTGTGGATCGGGTGTCTACTTTAGGGCAAAAGGCTGGGTCTAGCCTGAGGACCAATGAGGACTCCTTCAAGGAGCAGAAGGCGGGGTCCATGGAAAGAGTGCTAAGTTCGGACCCTACGAGCTGAAGTGATGCCTATGAGGAAGGCCAGCTTGAGGGACAAGTAATAAAGGTATACCTCTGAGAGAGGTTCAAAGGGTGTCTTGGTTAGAGCCCTGAGGACTAAATTTAGGTTCCATGTAGGGAATCGGTGAGCCACCGGAGGGGAGATAACTTTCGATGCCTTCAGGAACCGGACAATATGTGGGTGCTTAGCTACCCTGCGGCCCTTGACCGTGCATAGTATGCTATTCAGGGCTGCTACCTGTCTTTGGAGCGTGTTGGGCTTTATATCTCTTGTCTAGACCTTCCTGGAGGAAATCTAAAATAACCCTAATGGGGGCCTTAGCTGGTCTAACATCCCTGTTTTCACACCACCTGGCAAAGGTAGCCCAGGTACCCTGTTTTCACACCACCTGGCAAAGGTAGCCCAGGTACTCTGGTATATGTGTTTCGTGGCTGGGCACCTGGAATGAAGCATGGTGTCCAGAACTTGATCGGAGTAGCCCAACTTTCTCAGCACCTTCCTTTCAACGCCACACAGTTAGCTTCAGGGCTTCTGGGTTGTCGGGAAGGATAGGTTCCTGAGACAGGAGGTCGGGGATGCTCGGGAGTCTGAGGGGACGTTCCGAGCTCAGTTCTTGAATGTCCGCAAGCCATGGACGTTGTGGCCAGTAGGGGGGAGTCACCAGGATGGTGGTCGACCGCTCTTTTTTGACTTTCGTCACAGAGCTGTGTATGAAGGGAAGTGGTGGGAAGGCGTACAACAGACCTGGAGGCCAGGTCAGGTTCAGTGCGTTGAACGCTGCTGCTCGGTGATCTGGGAATTGGGATATGAAGATCTCGGTCTTTGCATTGGCTGGTGATGTGAGCAGGTCGATTTCTTGTCACTCGAAGGAGCTGACTATGGTCTGGAACACTGTCGGGTGGAGAGCCCACTCTCCGGGGTCAGTATTTTCCTGGCTTAGCCAATCGGCTTAAGTGTTCTTTTTTCCCGTGATGTGAACCGCTTTGATGGACTTCAGGTTGTTTTCTGACCACCTGATGAGAGCAGTTGCCTGCTGGTGGAGAGATTCGGATCAAGAACCCCCTTGGTGATTTATGTACACTTTCGCCACCGTTGTTGTCTGTATACACCAGGACATGTTTTCCTCGAAGGACTGGAGCTAGGTCTCGTAGGGTTAGATAAATTGCCTGTAGCTCCAGCCAGTTGATGTGATGCCTTTTCTCCCAAGGGAGCCACTTGCCTTGTGTAGTCCTGCCCTGCGAGTGCGCCCCCCAGCCTAGGAGACTCACGTCGGTTGTCGTGACCATTCTGTCACGATCTGAGAGCAGGACACATGGTTTGAATTGGTCCATCTTTGCCCACCAGTGGAAGGAGTTCTTGAGTGATGCTGGGACTGTGATCCATGGGTTTCCTCCCTGCGTCAGGACACCCTGTCATGGGCGTAGAAACCGCTGGAGTGGTCTGGAGTGGAATCTGGCCCAATGCAGGATTCCTAGGCAGGAGATCATGGTGCCTAGCAGGCTAGCGAGGGCTTTGAGTCTGGCCTTGTGGACTTTCAAAATTTGACGGATCAGGAGGTAAATTTTCTTGCCTCTGTTGTGTAAGGAAGACATTGTAACTGAGGGTGTCCAGGATTACCCCCAGATGTTCCAGAGCTTGGGAGGGAGTCAGGTGACTGTTCTTCAGGTTGATTAAGAAGTCATGTTTTTGCAGGTACTCAATGGATCTGCGGACATTTATCAACACCTGATTGTAGGAGGGTGACCAAATGAGGATGTTGTCAAGGTATGGGTTGATCTTGATGCCCTCTCTCCGTAGGTTTACGAGGGGGATCAGGACCTTCGCGAATGTCCTGGGTGAGGTGGCGAGGCCAAAGGGCAGGGTTGTGTACTGCCAGTGGTGCCAGGCATACGTGAATGTGAGCCACTGTCTGTCTGTGAGATGGGGTCGTGCAGGTATGCTTCCTTGAGGTCAAGGGAAGTCAACCACTCACCCTGCACAATCGCTATGTGGATGGATTGGAGGGTTTCCATCTTGAATCTTCGGACTTTGATGGACTAGTTTAGGATTTTGAGGTCGAGGACTGCACACCATTTCTCAGACTTTTTTGGTACAAGAACAGGATGGAGTAGAGTCCAGACCCCTTTTCGTGAGATGGTACATGTTCTATGGTTCCAATGGTTCAGGGTCTGTCTATTTCTGTTTGCATTGCGAAGTGCTTGTCCGGCTTGTTGGAGACTGGTGAGACATAGTAGGAATGTCGAGGGAAGTGGGAGAACTCGATTGCATATCCCCTCTGTATGGTTCAGAGGACCCATGCATCTGAAGTGGAGTATAGCCATTTCTCTGAAAACAGTTGCAGCCTGCCTCCTAGGGTTGCACAGTCCTGAGGAGGGAAGGCTCCATAGTCATGTGTCCGTCTTGGGGCATCCAGAGCCCTGTGTGTTCTTGGCTCTGTTCCCAGCTCCCTTCTGTTTGTGCCATCTAGGCTTGTATTTCTGCTGGTTTCCTCTGTGTGGATAGAAAGGTCGTCTGGTGCTACCTGCTGGAGAGTATCCTGTACTGAAGGGACAAAAAGGCTTTCTTGAGATCACAAAGCTTTGCAGGGTTTGTCTTCAGGATTTATCTGCTGCATCTGCGAGGACTTTATCCAGGCAGACGCCGAAGAGTTTAGTCCCTTGGAAAGGTCTCCCCACTAGGGTATTTTTGACTGTGGTGTCTCCTTTCCAGGACCTGAGCCAGAGGCGGCGGCAGGCTGCTACGTTGGATGCTGCCGCACGAGATGCCCAGCGGAGGAGATCAGTGGATGACTCTGCTATAAAGGCATAGGCCAACTGGATTTTGGTGGATAGAATCCTAGTTATTGGCATACAGACCTGAGGATCCCTGGCCCATTTGATCCAAGTCATAAGGGCTCTTGAAAAGTAGGAGGTGATGGTGGCCATTTTTATGATTGAGGCTACGTCCTCAAAATTCCTCCTTACGTTACACTCTATTCAGTAGGATCCCAGCAAAAGCACTCTCCCTCGGTTGGGAAAACAGAGTTTCTGGCGAGGGATGCTGCTGTGGCATCTACTTTAGGGATGGCAAGAAGGGTCTCCTTGCTTTTAGTGAGGAAATAGAGGGATAGCTGGGTTTTATTCATTGTGCAAGCCTTGTTGGGAAGCTGCCATTCCTTTTTGATAATTTTTTCATAGGCTTTATCTAAAACCATCCCCGTCTCTGGCTCTAGTCTGTGGGATACATTCTCTCTCTTCCTCCTCCTCTGACTCGTGCTTGTCTTTCTTTTGTCGAAGGTGAAGAGCCTTTATGACCAAGTCAAAGATCTGGTCTCTGTATTTACTAGGGAACTGCCTATGAGGGTCTGATGAAGCTTCAATCCCTGGCTCCTCTTTCTCCCTCCTCCAGGGAGGAGCGACTGCTCTCTTCCTCAGAGGCCTGGTGGTCATCTGAGGCATGGGTCTCAGACGCTTTCTCTTCCTCCTCACTGGCTGCTGTGAAGGGGGGCTTCCCCCCCACCTTTCTCTTACCCCTAGCTGAGGTCTTTTCCTCTTCAGAAGAGTGGATGGACCTCACCTCAGAGGCTGCCCCTGACGAGACGGGGGAGTCTAGGGGTCTTGCGAGGTTTCTTGGGACAGGGGGAGCTTGCCTTTGCTGGCACTCTTGGAGTGACCCTTGTAGGGGCAGGCTTTTTTGGGCTTGTTTGCGCTTTAATTCAGAGAATCTCTCAGAGGACCTCCATATATGGGTCCTGGGCCGGGGGAGGGACACATGGAAGACTTACTGTTGCTGTGGGCACTGCTGGGTCTGCTGCTGCGCCTGTGTCCACCGCCATTCTCCTTGTGGTTTCGATTTCCCCGCCACCACTTTTCTGAGTCGCCTGGGGGGGGAGGGGGGAGCGAGCCGAGACCTTGTCTTACGGTGCGTGCTAGGCTGGGAGCAGCAGCCAGCCCCTCTGTTTGTCCACGGTGTGAGAGCGGAAAGGAGAGAGAGCTAGGTGACCCTGCCTAGCAGCTGTGGCACTGGGCCCTCCCAGGGCTAGTGGAACAGACCCGCCGATCCACTGGATCCCTGAGCAGCGTGCTAGGGGCCAGGAACTTGACTGATCGCACCCGCTACAGGGCTGGATATTCCGGCACTGTCGGGTCCAGTGTTGTGGCAGATTTTGTCCCGCTGAGCCTCTAGCAGGGGTAGGGTCCTGGGGGACCAATAAACAGAACTCTGTAGGGAACTGCTAAGCCCACTCTGAGGGGGCCCCATGTCAGTTGGAGAGGGGAGCACCCGAAATCACTCCTCCAAACCCTTCCTAAGGAAGGGGGTGAACAGAGAGAGTAATTCCTCCCCCCCTGGCACCAGGAGGCTTTTTTAGAGTTCTGCAAATTTTCTAGGCTGCCTGCAACTTCTTTCTGCGACGGAGGCAACTCGTCTGCTTCCTACCAGTGTGGAGGCAGACAAACTGGAGCTTAGGGGCTAGATCCCTCTGAGCATGCTCCAGAAAATCAAGAAGTCTGCCTCCTACTGGTAGTGGCGGGGATATAACCCTACTGTTTTACTGGCTGCCCAGGAGGACCTCCCAGGAGGAGGATAGGCTCTGCTCCCTTTCTTTATGCCTCTAGATCTTGTGATATCTCCTGCTGGAGGTGAGAAGGAGGAGGGCTAGAGTCTGGGCTTTCAGAACTTTCTATGCTGGAAGTAAATCAGAACTGCTTAAGAGGGACAAGCTCTTTATGGGTTGCCTGAAGGCTGTCATGTGATCCCATGAATGAGAATCATGGATCCACTCAGAGAAGAGAGTAATGATACTGTGGAAGTTTACCTAAAAATTGATTTTATCAGTTTTTAGGAATCCTAAATGAGAGCAGGGAATGAAAAACAAACTCTAAATGCTGCTGGTGGCAGCAGGAAACCCATGCCTTCCGTTTTGATTTTCACTCCCGGCTCACATTTAGCTCTGTTCTCTCCACGCAGTCAGAAGCAGTGGAAAGAGGGCTGTCATCAAACTGACACCTTGGGAGTGAAAGCAAACCCCAGGCTCTCATGCTTTGGTTATAACAGTCAAATACCGCATTATAACTAGAGTGCAGAGTACGAGTTTTTCAAAGCTTATCATTTGTAAGCCATTTCCAAGTCCACTTACTGAAGAGTGTTTTCCCCACTCCATTTGGGAGAATAACCTGTTCATCTACAACATAGTTTATTCTGCCTGAAGGAAGACTTGCTCAAAACCTTGGCTCTTTGAGTACTTCCTAATAAAACTGTTCTGCTGGTTTTAGCCCCTTTGCTAGCTGCAAGCATTTTGCTCAATCTCTCTTTTGAACAGGCAAGTAGTTTGTCAGGGTTGAGTTTTCAATTATACAAAAGGCATCTATGAGAAAGAGGATAATTAATTGTTCTTCATGAGGACTGAGGGAAGGACAAGGAAGAATAGGCTTTAATTGCAAAAGGCAAGATTTAGGTTCAGTACCAAGAGTAGTTTTCTAGCAACCAATGGAATTGCCAAATTGTGCAAAGGAGATTGTAATGTCCCCATCATTGGTAGTTTTTAGAAGCAGGTAAGATAAACATCTGCCAAGGGATGCTTTAGGTAGAATAGGTCTCATTAAAAGCACATGTATAAATTAGATGATCTTTTACGATTTATTTCAACCATAAAGTTCTATAATTCTATCATTCTCTTAGCTTCACCTTACCACTCCAGTCTTCAACTTTCTACAGAAAAACAAAGAAGTATTGCATTAAAGCTAGATATAGATAGGATCAGGTTAGTTGGAAGAATTTCCTGTCCCAAAGTCTAATAGGTGATTAGTGAGAGAAGACCATCACTTTTTCTAGCCTTAAAAGATCAATTGCCTCCATTCATAGAAAAGTTAGAAGGTACATCAGAGGTCATCCAGTTCAATCCCCTGCCCAGTGCAGGAAATCCACAGCTACAGCAATCCTTGACAGATGTCCATCCAGCCTCTGTTTGAAAGCCTCCAGCGAAGGAATGCCCACCACCACCCTAGATAGTCTGTTCCACTGTCAAATAGCTCTTACCATTAGGAAGTTCTTCCTAATTTTTAGCTGAAATTTGCTTTCTTGTAATTTGAGCCCACTGATTCTAGTCTTGCCCTCAGGAGCAACAGAGAACAAGCTTGCTCCATCTTTTATGTGACAGCCCTTCAGATATTTGAAGATGGCTATCTTGTCTCCCCTTAGTCTTCTCTTCTCCAGGCTAAACATACCCTGCTCCTTCAACCTTTCCTCATAGGACTTGGTTTCCAGACCCCTGACCATTTTTGTTGCTCTCCTCTGAACCCATTCCAATTTGTCAATGTCCTTCTTGAAATGCAGTGAAATCAGCCCCGTTGTATAGTGTCATCAAGGCACAGTACCAGGCAAAGCATTACCTGGGACTACTTACAAATTTTACATTGAGGAGAGCTCTTACATTACTGTGCTTCCAAATGATGCTCACAACCATAATGCAGGACAGGTACAAGAACATTCCCCATAAACTGCATCTTTGTCTATGTGACACTGGGAAAATGGAGGATCTTCCACATTATTTATTTCTATGAACTCTTTCATCAAATATCAGAGATAGATTGCTTGGAACACTGCTCCAAGATTGGTCTTTTCGGGGTGTTCAATACAAATTTATATTGTTGCTGGCAAATCCCGATGATCATATTATTAAGAGAGTGGCAAATCTTGCTCATGCGCTAATGGTGCATAGGTGTGAAATTAAAGCCAAACATCCATCGATTACTGAGCCTTCTGGCTTTCTCTGCTTAAAGACTTTGTCTGTATTTATATTTGTGAACTACTTTTCATAGTTTCTCCCAATCATACAAGGTTTAATTAAAAATGTTCTTAAAAATGTTTTATACCTGTTGGGTCTACCAACAGGTCTACCTGGGAGCCCTTCTCTTGTTTTGTCCTGATTGTTAAGACCATATGGTCAATATAATAAAGCACCTGATTGGTGATGAGGGAATTTCAGGGGCTAGGTTTGGTTAAACCTACGCTTCATTTAGAAGCAAGACCCATGTTACTGGAGATGTTATTGGGGATTTTATGTAATTTAATTTTGTTTAAATTTTATTTAAGTATTAATTTTTAAGGATTTGGAGGGGTTTACCCATTACTTAAGAGTAAGATTTACACTATTGGGTTTTTATGTGACTGAATTTTATTTGAATATTAATATTAATTGCAGGGGCTAGGCTCGGTCAAGTCCATGCTCCATTTAGGAGCAAGTCCTATCTTTTGTCATTTATTTGACACAACTTATTGCTTTGTAATAAATTTTTGCTTTTGTGATATTTTATTTGTATTTGGTCATAACCTATGGTTAAAACAATAAATTATTATTGATCGATTGAAAATCCAGTGTCCAGAACTAACACAGTATTCCAGATGAGGTCTGATGAGCGCAGAATAGAGTGAAACTATTACTTCTCGTGATCTGGACACTATGTTTCTGTTAATGCAGCCTAAAACTGCATTATTCTTTTTAGCAGCTGCATCACACTGCTGACTCATGCTCAGCTTGTGATCAACTACAACCCCAAGATCCATTTCACATGTACTGCTACCAAGCCAGGTATCACCCATCCTATACATGTGCATTTGATGTTTTTCTTACATAAATGCAGAACTTTACATTTATCTCTGTTGAATTCCATTTGGTTAGTTTTGGCCCAGCTTTCCACCCTGTCAAGATCATTCTGAATCTTGTTTCGGTCTTCTAAGATGTTAGCTATCTCTCCCAGTTTTGTGCCATCTGCAAATTCGATAAGCACCCCCTCTACTCCATCTAAGTCATTAATAAAGATGTTGAACAGTACAGGGCCCAGGGACTGAGCTCTGAAGAACCCTATTCGATACCTGCCTCCAGATTGGAGCACCCACTCCCCCATTCCTTCATCTACATGATGAGCCAGAAGAAAGACTAAAAAGCTCTTTTAGACGTGCACAATTTGTGCGGATAAAAAATAATGTGTTCTCTTTGAAGTGTACAATTTAAAACCAGTTCGCATTCACATTAGTCAATTTGTGCACAGTATATGTCCAGCATGCACAACATTAATCTGTTCTCACTTTCTCTTACGGTGCTCTTTAAAGCTCTGCTGCCCGCCTTTCCCCCCAACCAGCCCTGATCACCCCGAACCTCCCCTCCCCTTCCCTGATCCCCATCACTGCTCTAGTGCTTCCCAGCCGGCAGACAAATAGCCAGGAGTGAGTGCTCAAACTGTGTGCACTAAGGAGTGTTCAGACGTTCAACTAGAGCAGTCAAATTCACAGCCGCTCTTGTAAAAGGAGGTTTCCCTTACCCAATAGCGCGTGGATTTGAAAACCGCACTGGCTGGTAACAGAGAGCACAGAGGGCTTCAGACATGCATGAAATATGCACATCAAACAAAACAGGACAAATCATCTGAAAGGGCTCAAAGTGGTTGACAAAACTTTGCCAATGAGGTAGCCCTCTGAAGTAGTTTTCTGGTCTCCAAGACAAGGCCTACCTTTGGATTGCAGAAAGAAATTTTCTTCAGGGAACGTATCTGCAGCATGCTACACTGCTCCAGCTATTTAAAATAGCATGAAAAAGCAACTGTTTTTGGAAAATATACAACTTGGTGCAGCCATAGTCAGACATTCCTTACTGAATTATTCCAACTCCTCCTAAATAGCTTTTTTTATTACCACATCCAGGGGCATACAATAGATCACCTAGCGATTGCTGGGGAGAAACACATGCAGATGTCACAGGCTGAGCCTCATTCTTCCTTTCAAGACATAAGTCTGCATAATCACCTTATGAGCCACGGACTTACAGAAGAATAAGACAAACAGTGAATTTACTTATTTATTTCCAACATTTATATCCCACCTCTCCTGCCTAGGCAGCTCGAAGTGGCTTACAAAAATTAAAATATTTAAAAACATACATAAGATAAAAGAAAATTTAAAAAACCATCTTCCCCATCCACCCCTCACCAAAGGATTGGCAGAACAGCCAGGTTTTGCACTGCCACCAAAATTTGATGCAGTTGGGTCTTGCTTTTGTTTTACTCCTTAAGTGTCCACATGAAAAGAGTGCTAAACTGAAGTAATTCAGGAGTAGGGAGAAAGAGAGGTTACTTACCAATAGCTCTGTTCTTCGAGAGAGTTCCGCGTATTCTCACTATTGGAATTCACTTCCTGCTATGCAGGTACCAGAAAACCTCATCAGCAGTTTCCAGGCAGAAAATGACCTGGAAAGATCTAGAAAGAAGTGAGGGCTCCATCCCTCCCTCCCCCGCTCTTTGAAAAGTGTGGGCTCCAGATCGCACAGGAGTCTATAAAAGGGGGCGGAGACATCGCCGCCTCAGGTCCTTCCAATCCCGTCTCGGGAAGACCCAACAGGGTACTTCCGAGACAGAGGGGAAGGTAGGTGGGTGGGTTGTGAGACTACGCGGAGCTCTCTCGAAGAACAGAGTTACTGGTAAGTAACCTCTCTTTCTTCTTCAAGGATCTCCGCGATTCTCACTATTGAGAGAGTGAGTAGCAGTAAAGAGACATACCTCAGGTGGAGGGTGTCAAGGAGGTTAGTCGAAAAGGGAGTGTAAAACTGCTCTTCCCACTCCCGAGTCAATTCTGGTCGCCAGATCTAGAGAATAGTGCTTGGTGAAGGTATGCACCGAAGACCACATGGCAGCCTTGCAAATGTCCTGGATAGGAACTCCACGGAAGTTGGCAACTGATGAGGCAACTGCCCTGGTGGAGTGAATACGAAGGTGAGAGGGGGGTGCCCTGCCCACCCATTCATAGCACCTCTGTATGCAAAGAAGGATCCATTTAGATAGTCTCTGGGATGTAATCCGAACACCTACTCGTTGGCCACCATAGGAGATGAATAAGGCATCAGATGCTCGGAAGAGGTGAGCGCGAGTGATGTGGAAGGCTAGGGTTTTTTTGACATCTAGAGTATGGAGAGTTTGCTCAGCTCTGGAGGAATGTGGCTTTGGGAAAAAAACAGGTAAGGAGATGGATTGGTTTAAATGAAAGGGAGAAACCACCTTGAGGATGAATGAAGGGTCCCGTTCTGAGGTCCACCGTGTCCTGGTAGAAATTACTGTATGGAGGAGAAGCTCGGAAAGCAGAGAAGTCAGAAACCCTCCTTGCAGAAGTAATAGTCAGCAGGAATGCTGTTTTAATAGAAAGGTTCTCTAGAGAGGCGAATGCCATAGGTTCAAAAGGGGGTCCCATCAATTTGCCGAGGACAAGATTAAGGTCCCACGACGGGGTAGGGTGCAAAGAGGGAGGAAAACAATTAATCAGTCCCCTCCAAAAAGTTCTCATAAGACGATGAGAGAAGAGCATGTCTGTCCCTGCTGGGCGTAGTCAAGAGGAAAGGGCAGCGACGTGTACCTTCAGAGAAGGGATGGAGAGTCCAGACTCATGGAGGTATAACAGATAGCGAAAAACGTGGTTCATAAATAAATCTATGGAACAGGGCAGCGAGGGGCACCAAGATGAGAAATGGGCCCACTTAGCTGCATAGCAGGCTCATGCTGTGCAGCATCAGCCCCGCATGGGCGGCAGGGGAGGTGGTGTAGCTATTGTTTTTAGTGAGGACTGGCCTGTTAGGAGGTATCCAGTTCAGGAGATTATGGGTGTAGAGGTCCTGCACGTGGGGTTCGATTTGGCTGGGGGCAAGTTAGGGGTACTACTGGTGTACCGGGCCCCTTCCTGCCCAGCAGCATCCCTTGCCGCTCTAGCAGAACTGGCCTCGGAGGTGGTTTTGGGCTCCCCCAGGACTTTGGTTCTGGGGGACTTCAACATCCACGCTGATGCCGGTCTTGTTGGGGCGGAGCGAGAGTTCATGGCCACCATGAACTTGTCCCAGGAAGTTATCTGCCCGACCCACGTGGGGGGACATACCCTCGACCTGATCTTCGGCTCTGGCCTTGAGGCGGGGGGTCCGGTTGTGGGGGAGGTTACAGCGGTGCCCTTGTCGTGGACGGACCATTATCTCCTTCAGGCCGGTCTTCTAGCGCACCCCCTCCAGAAGGGGAAGGGACCACTTAGGATGGTCCGCCCTCGGAGGCTGATGGAACCCCAGCGGTTCCAGGAGGTCCTGAGGGAGTTAACCCTGGACGTGGACGGCCACTCTGTGGATGAGCTGGTCCGGCATTGGAACAACTTGCTGGAGGAGGCCATTGACAGGGTGGCTCCGAGACGCCTTCTGCCTTGGTCTCGTCACCGCAGGACCCCTTGGTTTACTGAGGGACTGCGGTGTATGAAGCGTGTAGGCAGGAGGCTAGAGCGACGCTGGCGTCGGACTCGATCTGACTCCGACCGTCTTCTCCATAGGGCCCATTTGCGGTCCTATGTTGAGGTTGTGAGGACGGCGAGGAAGGAGTTCCTTGCTGTCCTCATAGCGTCTGCGAAGTCACGCCCGGCGGAGCTGTTCCGGGTGGAGTGGGGGCTGGTTAGTCCGGCCTCCCTCCGCCTTGACGGGGACGTGTCCCAGGCCCACTGTGAAGAGTTTGTCAACTACTTCGCAGACAAAATTGCTCGGATTCAGACCGACTTTGACGCTGGATTGATGGCAGTAGGGGAAGAGTGCGGGGGGACGGAGGCCCCGTCTGGTCCAGCTTTGTGGGGAGAGTTTCAGGAAGTGACGCCGGCCGATGCGGTGGGTGTCCTGGCGTCTGTGAGGGCCACATGTTGTGAACTGGATCCGTGCCCATCCTGGTTAGTGAAAGCTTCCAGGGAGACGTTGGGGACGGTGCTGGCGGGGGTAGTGAATGCGTCCTTTCGGCAGGGGAGAACGACAGTGGCCCTTCTTCGCCCCCCTGAAGCGCTTTTCTGGTGAGGAGCTCTTGTAGCCACAAGGCCCTTGCTCTCTTGGTTCTGGAAGAGAGTTTAGCACAATGAGGGCAGGTTCGAATGTTGTGCCCTTCTCTAAGACAGGCCAGGCAGCGCTCATATCGCATCGCTCACCGAGAGTGTGGCGGGGCAAGAGGCACGCCGCTTAAAGTCTGGCTGCTTGGGCATGCTTTGCCAGCCTGAGGGCAGGCACTAGGCCCCAGGGGAGGCCCCGTGGTGTGGGGCAGAGCCCAACCACAATCTGTTAATATAGATATTCCTTTTTTTTTTTTTTTGAAGCTCCTAATAATGTCCTTGTTCTTTTTCTTCTGTAGGTTAAAGAGAAAAACTACTGACAGTGCTGAAAAGCACTAAGGTCTTCCAACGCTACAAGGTTGGAAGGAACTGAGGCGGCAAGGGCTCCGCCTCCTTTTATAGACTCGCTCTTGCGCGATGTGCATGCCACGCTTTTCACAGAGCAGGAGGGGGGAGGGAGGGACAGAGCCCTCACCTTGTTCTAGATCTTTCCAGTCATCTTCTGCCTGGAAACTGCTGACAAGAGGTTTTCCAGTACCTGCGAATCAGGAAGTGAATCCCAATAGTGAGAATCACCGAGATCCTAACTGATCCTCGTTGAAGAACTGTACAAACTCCTAAAAAAAAATAAAGGAGCACACGCTCCCCTTTAGCTTGTAGATTGTTTGTCTGACTAAATCAAAATAGCTACTTAAGTTTACCTTGGTTTGTCAAAACATGGCTTAAGTTTACGGAAACTGATTAGACTGTATAGAAGACATAGATATCCTATATTTCCTCTGTTGAAGTAAGAGTGCTCACCTGTGATGTAGGCCTCGTAGTTTACAGCTTTCTGTCAGCATCATTGTCACCTGAACTTCTGAAGCTTGATCTAAAAAAAAACAACACATCCCAATAACGTTGGATCTAAACATGTACGATACTTAAATTCAGCATGTGCACAAGTGAAAAATCCTTTTTTCTAACATGCTACAGTATTAAAAAGCATGCCGAGCCTTCAATCTCTCCATGCTTCTCTATAGAACTTTCCAGCCTACCTTACTTTCCTCCCTCCTTGTGCTTCTCACCTGCCCAGACACAGTCTCCTTCTGATGCTGAGCCCCAGAAAAAAATCCCTTTAAAATTTCTCTTCCCTGTCAGTGCTGGCAACTATCACACCACCTCTCTGCCCCACCCCTCCACCATAGTTCCCAGACTCTCAGGAAAACCCCCTTCCAAACCCTGCTGGAGTCAGGACTGGGAAGAGAACTCAAGGAGCTTCATTTCCCAGCACAACCTGGGACAGAGACTTTTGTAAATTCAGGGTAGTCACTTGGGAAGCCTATAATCTACCACCAGCACCACCATATCTGGCAGCAGCAGCAGCAACATTCTTGCTCTGGAAAAACACCTACTCCCCTCATTTTTTTCTGCAGCAAAGCCCAAAACAAGAGAGCTAAGAAGGACTATTTCAAAGAACACGTCAACGTCGTCCTTGCAAAAATAAATAAATAAGGAATTCTCACCATATTATTATTATAAGCATTTATACAGCGCCAGCAATGTACCTGGCACTTCACAAAGAATAAGGTAGACGCAGTCCCTGCCTGAGAGCCTACAATCTAAAGACAGAGGGAGAGACAAGGGATGCGACATTCACAAGGATGTGGGAACTCAGGTACACGTTCTTGGCTTGGTTGCAGTAAGTTGGGAGTTTACAGATAACAGGTGGGTGATAATCCCGGGTGAGGATGGTTTGCAGGAGTTAGGAAGGGCAGAGTGGAAGAGGTGGGTTTTGAGGGTGTGGAGGGTGGGGGCAAGGCGGACGAGGGCAGGGAGGGAGTTCCAGGCATGCGGGGCAGCGAGGGAGAAGAGACGAAAGCAGTTGTGGGAGTAGGGGAGGCGTGGGAGGGGATGGAAGAGCAGCGGAGTGCTCGAGCAGGGGATCAGGACAGAGAAATAAGGGGGAGCTAGGTTGGGAAGGGCTTTGTAAGTGAAAGAGGTGGTTACAATAGTCAAGGTGTGAGATGACTACAGCGTGGATGAGAGTTTTGGCAGAGGAGAAGGACAGAAAATGGCAGATCTTGACAATGTTGCGGAGGGAGAAGCTGCAGGATTTGATGACTGACTCAATGTAGGGTTTGAAGGTGAGGTGCGAGTCAAAGATGAAGCCCAAACTGCGGGCTGGGGGACAGGGAGGATGGAGACCCTGGAGGAAGGATTGGGAGGAAGATAAGGAGTTCAGTTTTTGCCATGTTCAGTTTGAGTTGGCATTGAGACATCCAGGCAGAGATATCGGAGACACAGTTGGTGAGATGAGCTTGAACAGAGGGGGAGAGGGAAGGAGTGGAGAGATAGAGTTGAGTGTCGTCAAGTGTATAGGTGGTATTGGAAACCGTGGGAGGCAATGAGTTTGCCTAGGGATTGGGTGTAAATAGAGAAGAGGAGAGGGCCAAGGACCGAGCCTTGGGGAACCCCGACCAAGAGGGGTAAAGAGGAGTAGGGGGAGGAGTTAAGCAGGGGGAAAAAAAAACTTTACTACAATAGCTTTCAGCTAAACATAGTCTTGAACCAAAGTTAAGGATGTTAAAGTTAGTTCTCCCTCGCTAAAGTAAAGGACTTGTATGTTTTATTTTTGAAACCATGCTGGATTCTTCTTTCAAAGCCAAGTTATTTCTAACTAGCAAGTGAGTTACAATCAAGGGGATATGGATTAAGATATCACCAAGTATGACAGAAAAACACCAAACACTCATTACTGTGAGATAAATAAGGACATAGTAATCTCATTTTGACAGCTTTCAACAGAAGAGAGATTGGATACAAAATAACCGTCTCCTTTAGTCACAAATTGAACATAATTTTTAAAACAACAACAAAAAGTAATGTTTTTGCCCCCCTATTCTTACTTTAGTCACAAGCACATTCCTTTCCGGCACTCCCTTTGCATTTTGGAGATCAGAAATAAGAACCTGTTTTTGCAGATCCATGGACAAGATACAATTTTTAAAAAGACTAATGAGCTTTCCTATTTGGAAAATCAAACTGAATATGTGTGTGTCATCCTTCACTACACACCAGTGTATAGGAGGAAATAAAACATGGGGAGATTGGCAAAGCAAACTAATTTGAGGTGGGTTAGCATCCTCAGTAGTTCCACTCAAGCCAAAGTCTTTGATTAGGCCACTACTGGTGCCTAAAAACATCACTTGTCTTTCTAGTAAAGGCACTAAGCATGACAGATTGCTTGTTCTTGCAATTAGCAAAGCAGCCACTTCTTGGAGAAAGCCGCTCGCATCCAACATCGCATCCCTCAGGCCCAATCAAGACCCCTTCAGAAAAAGATCAACTGGAGCTCCAGGGGAAATACATTTTTGTTCCTCCCCCCACTCCCCAGCTTCTGGGAAGGCAAGAAGGGAGGCTGGGTGGAATGTGCAAATTCCGTAGGCTGAGCTGGAGGCACCCGTTAGGTCCTGCTGTCGTGTAAGCACCATCTTGTGATCAACTCTATTAAAAGGCAGCTGAAAGATCTAACAGGATCAACAGGGTACAGTTTTCCCGTGTCAATTTCCAGACACAGATAACCAACTATGGCCACAAGTGTGGTCTCGGTTCTATGCCCAGGACAAAACCAGGATTGACATGGGTCCAGGAACCTAACAGCATTGAGATGTGCTGGAAGCTGGTGGGCAGCCACCCGTTCAATAACCTTTCCTAACGGGGACGGGTCGACACAAGCACATTAGACCAGTGCTTTGCTCTCTGTACTGGCTGCCAATAGCCTTCCGGGCCCAATTCAAGGTGTTGGTGCTGACCTTTAAAAAGCCCTGAACGGTCTGTGCCCCACCTACCTGCAGGACCGTCTCAACCTCCGGGACCTGGATCCGCCGATGCTGTCGGCCGGGGGCACCCTCCTCGAGGTCCCCCAGGTTTCCCAGGTGTCGACCGCGAGGAGGGCGTTTTCTGTGACTGTGCTGCAGCTATGGAACTCCCTCCCGTTGGAGGTCTGCTTGACCGCCGACCTCCCCTCTTTTCATAGGCAATGCAAGACCTGGCTGCTCCGCTGGGCCTTTAGCGAGAGAGATGGGTTGGATTAGGGAGGATTTGGGCATGGATGGTTTTAATTTGGGGTTTTAAAGGTGGTTTTAATTGTATTTTGGTTTGTTGTCTATTTGACTATGTATTTTAAAATGTTGTTAGCCGCCCTGAGATGCTTTTAGCAGGAGGGGGTGACACAAATTTTATATTTATTTATTTTTTAAAAAGGGAAGGTTAGGGACAGGGTGAAGGCTGGTCAGGGGAGTCAACGTCAAGAGATGGCTCATTCAGCAGAGGCCAGACAACTGCCCTTTTGAAATGTCCGACAATCTACACTCCCAAAGGGAAGCACTAACAACGGCCTCAACATCTCCCGGCTAGCTTTCACCAGCCAGGACAGGCAAGGATTTAATTGGTCACCCGCATCAGCCCAAGCACATCATCTGCATCAGTGGGTGACACCAACTGAAACCGATCCAAACAAATGGGACACTGCTTGAGCTTCTACAACCCCAAACTCCCAACTCTGCAGTCAAGACAGCAGCACCCAAGTTGCGGTAAATATGAGATTTGTGTCTGTAAAGTAATCATCAAATGAATCGCAGCAGGCAATAGATCACTAGTTCTAGGCAAAAACAAACCAGATTAACCAGGCCATTTACCACCCAGAACAGAGTTGGACAAGACTCTGCAGACATGAATAGTGGTATGGAAGAGAAAGCTTTCTTTGCTAACATCACAACCACAGTGTAGTCCAGAAGTGGGCAAACTGTGGCTCTAGAACCACATGCAGCTCTTTGGCCCCACTGCGGTAAATGGATGCTGCTTTTGCAATCAGGAAACTTTACTCACCCCTGGCAAAGTCCTTAAAAAAAAATTAAAAAAAATGCGCCACAATCAGTTGGCTTCAGTGCAAGGCAAGCACCACTTGCATTCTAACCGCCTACCTTCCCACTTCATCTCCTAAGGCCCCTTCCAGAGAGACCTGTACTGCCGAAGGAGGAGGAGAAGATGCCTGGGTATAACTGTGCCAATGACCATGGTCAGGACACAATTCCAAAGGTCGACCAGGCCGTCAAGGCCTGTGGGCAAATCCCCCAGAGAGTTTTGCGATCCTATTAGATCCATTATTCGCTGAGGGCAGACCAACCTAGCTGATCCACCACCTCAATGGGGGCAAAGGAGGACAGGAATCTAAACCTGCAGAAGGTGATGATCCAACCATTATTATTATTATTATAAGCTTTTATATAGCACCAGTGATGTACCTAGCGCTTTACAGAGAAGAAGATAGACACGGTCCCTGCCCAAGAGCTTACAATCTAAAGACAGGGGGAGGGGAGACAGGGAATGGGGAACAGAGGGAGAGTAGGCGTTAGGAAGGGCAGAGTGGAAGAGGTGGGTTTTGAGGAGGAACTTGAAGGTGTGGAGGGTGGGGGCAAGGCGGACGAAGGCAGGGAGGGAGTGCCAGGCATGCAGGGCAGCGAGGGAGAAGGGACGGAGGCAGTTGGGGGAGTAGAGGAGGCGTGGGAGGGTGAGGAAGGGGATGGAAGAGGAGCGAAGTGCTCGAACAGGGGTTCGGAGGGAGATCAAGGCAGAGTGGTAGGGGGGGAAGAGAGGTTGTGAAGGGCTTTGTAGGTGAAGACGAAAGCTTGTGCAGAATACGCTCAGGAAGGGGGAGCCAGTGGAGAGAGAGGAGAGATCAAAGCAACCTGCACATGGTCAAAGCAACGGGCTAGGTGGATGATCCTGGCAGCAGAGTTTTGAACAGAGATGAGGGGAGAAAGGTGAGAGCTGCCCTATAGGGTGAAGCATGGTGGAGAGATGTGACCCCTGGGCCACTTCAGTAGACATGAAGGCCTCCAGAGATCTATCCTGAAGTTCCCCCAGCAAACGGGACTCTAGGTTGGGAAAACCAGGCTCCATCGCTCGCATCCTGTGCAAATGGTCTAAGAGACGGTCCCTCTGACAACACACTCATAATCAACAAAAGCCTTGTTGCCTTGGTATGATAATGCATCACAATTTCTTAGGTATTGTCCCCCCCATAAAAGTCAGTATGTTCCTTCAAGGAGAGAGTACATAACAGCATATTGTGGAATTATACCTACATGTCCTACAAAAAGTCCTTTATCAATACATTTCCTTCATCTCACTCTCCCCAAGCAATCTTTTGAAGGAAAGCTGAAGAGAGAAAGTTTCCCCATCGTGCCCAAATATCGAGAAAGAAACGCTCTGCTCTCCATTGCAAAGAATGCTCACAACACAACCATGACAATGGTTTTCTAACACACATCCCATAACTGGAACCACTGTTTTCAGGCTAGCGCAGAACATTAAGCCCAATGTATATCCTGCTTTCTTCATCATGCCAGATATTAATTGGCATAAGCCCAAGTTGTCATGGAGGCAATGAAGTTCCACACTGGCTCTGAAAAAGTGGCCTCAACATGTATATTGAAGTCACCCAAGACAACAAGGCTGGATGACCACAATACCACCTCGGAGACCAATTGGAGCCTGCTGAGCAGCAGGGTGGTTGGTACACATGCAGAATCCCTAATCTATCCCAAGCCTCAAGCACAATGTGGACACACTTTGTATTGGACAAGCTATGTACCATCAAACCAGCTTAGTTAGCCCCCTGTTTCTCGGTCTCTAGAGTCAGAGCAGAGTGTGAGGAAGAGCTCTGTTAGAATGCATAACCCTGTCATTTCTGACTCTAGGAGTCCTGTGTGGACTGGAGACAGGGAAACATGGTACTCAATCCCCCTACAGCCTTATTGAAACTCCAAGAATCAGAACTGACAGGATCATACATGCACGGCTCTGCCTGACAGGCACTGAGAATCTGCATGTCTGGAAAGCTGAACACCGAAGTTAGGTTTCTTTCTTATAAGAATTTTTCTTTGAGTTGCATTCTTTCACCAACTTCCACTATAGGTATTTGGCACTATTTACCGAGTATAGCAAGCTCTCCCCCCACAGACGTTTCTTCCTATGGCGTATAAATAGTCCTGTCCCACCAAGTCCAGCAGTTCATAAATACCGACTGCAAGTGGGGAGGAAGAAGGGTGGTGAGACTTGCGGAGAATATACAACTCAAAGAATCATTACAGGTAAGAAACTTACTGTTCTGTGTTATCCTCTTCCCAATTCCCACTATAGGTAGACTAGAAAGCAAAACTCAGGAGGCAGGTTGGCCATCATGGCCATTTATGGAAAGAGAGAAAACAGACCAGACCAGTCAAATCTGGCGTTGGACTAGGCAGCCACATCCACAGCATACTACTTAACAAAAGTAGATTGAGAACTCCACGTGGATGCTTTACAAAATGTCAACCAGAGGTATGTGGCCTAATGCTGACAATGATGCTGCCACTGGCATGATAGCATGGGCCCATACACCCTCAGGAACAAGGAGCCCAGCTGCTTCACAGCTATGCATGATGCAGATCCTAATCATATCAAATTTATTTATTCGGCGGCTGACCAAAGGCCATAGTCGCAAATCAAGCTACAAAATGAGCTAAATACATACATAAGAGTACAACAACAACAAAATAAAGCCGATATAAGTAAAATGCAGCCCAATCACATATGCCAAAGTCAAGATGGATAAAACAAGAGAGACAACCAAAACCACTGCAAACATTACATACCAGCAGAGTGGCTACGATTGTTATTTACTAATTCCCCCAGGATAAAATACCAATAGTAGATACCAGGCGCCTTGCTCTTTCGTGGGGTTTGCTGTGGCAGAGCTTGGCCCCTGGATGCCCCTCCTACTCTAAGAAGACTGGAAGCCTAGTAAAACCATATTTCTTTTCTGAATGATCACCCTGGCTCCGAAAGCCGCCACTGCTCTGGAGCAGGGGGAGTGGTCACCCCTCAGGAACATGCACACCTTCTGGTTCTCAAAAAAGTGTCTTGGTATTAACATAATGAAGTCCCCCAAGAATTTCTCCCTCAGATGTCTATAACTGGGGCAGAAAAATAGCATGTGTGCAATTGACTCTGGAACCGCCAGATTACATGACTGGCACAATCTTCGGTTACACGGGGTCCCAGCATATCTCCCCTCAACTATAGCCAAGGGGAATGAGTTACAGCGGAGAAGCACCATGGCCCTCCTCTGGTGTTCATTCACCCAGTTGGTATAAGCAGGTGGGGTCATAATTGGCAAAAAGGAACTGTAAAACGGGGCTACTCTTTGAGCCAAAATTGCTGCCTGCTCGAATTGGGTCTCCTGGTCCAATAGGCGCTGCTTGATCAACCGACAGGCTTGTTTGAACTCCATGGCTCTCAGAGCATCCTTCACCAGACCCAAACTAAGGTAAAGCTTCTCAATAGACTCTGCCCAAGTCTCGGTGCGCTTATCCCCTACAATATGGGGCAAGAGGAAATAGTCCAAGGGGGGGTAAATAGCTACTTTCAGCCAGAACTTAAAGAGGGCCAGCGTAGCCTGGACCCTGATGGAGCGCATTGCCATTTCCGCTTGCATGATCACCTGCGGGGTCCCTTTTGGGAATCCCAGAACGCAGAAACAAGTTCTGCGGGGTCTCCAGGGAGGCCAGTACCATCTGGCCCCAAACAGCTAGCGCGTATAGTAACTGTGCTATAATTTTGGCCTTAAAAAGGCGCAGCGCTGGATGGATCAGTCTTCCCCCCCGTGCAAAGAAGAATCTAGTCAGAGCTTTTGCGGACTTCTGCACCTGAGCCAGAGCTGCCCTCAAATGGGAGGTCCTGCTGCCAGAGGCAGAAAAAAATGACACCCAAATATTTGAACCGACAAGCTTGCTCAATCTCTTACTCGCCAATGAACCACCGGTGGGGCATACTAGAACGGCCAACTACCAAAACCTTTGTTTTTTAAAAGTTTATTTTCAGGTTCTCCTGTAAGCAATACTGGGCGAGCCGCTGCATGCTTCGCCTCATGCCCACCTGGGACCTGGATAGCAAAATGGTATTGTCCGCGTAAAGCAAGAGGAACAGTCGTCTATTACCCAGTATCGGGGCATGGTGGTTCTCACAAGCCATAAACGGCACCAAATTATTAATATAGAAGTTAAAAAGTGCCGGTGCTAGCAAACATCCCTGACGCACTCCCCTCTCCACCGGAATGGGCTTTGGGAGGGGGTGCCCTGGCGTAGGGCGGACCTGCATCAAATTGTTCTCATGCAGTTTTACCATCAGAAAGAGAATGTGGTCATCAATAGACATACCCCTCAGCTTAATCCACAGTCCTTCTCTATCGATGCAGATTCTAATCCAATGGGAGAGGGACTGCTAAAATGCCCCGGGCCAAATATGAAAAAAGCACATCCCTTGCCATAAATTCCCAAGTCCTATGGATTTGGAGTAGTGCCCTCTGTACATCCAGCTTATGGAGCGCTGCCTCCCTTTTGGGGGAGTGTGATGAAAAGAAGAATGAGGACAAGGAGATGGACCAATCCACACGGAATTCGGAAACCACCTTCTAGAGAAACGTCAGGTGCGGCCAGAGATGGGAAGTTTCTTACCTGTGAATATTCCTTCTTGTCTTTCGCAGAACAGATCGTCTTACTAAGGGATATGTCCCTCCTCACACCGGATATGCAGGATCAATTATGGCTTGACAGCCTCAGTTCATGGGAGGGGCATAGTTCACTTCAAATTCCCAGGACGAGACTGTCAAAGCTACTTACAACCCTAGTATCTATAACAAACGTAAGTATCAAACCTGTAACACTATTGCCATGGAAGGGTTACAATTCATCTTTTTGCCAACATGACCGAGAGGTGTGCTGTCTGCCTGAAGCCAGAATTAGAGATATTAGGGAGAAGTTGCCAAGGCTCCTTGGATCTTCTGACCACTCCCCGATGCTGCTTATTCACATGGGAACAAATGATAATGCAAGGAGTAAGACTGAGAAGATTAAAAATGACTAAGGCTCTGGGAAGGAGGCTGAAGGAGATGAAGAGCAAGGCAGTGGTGGTCTCAATACTCCCAGTGGAAGGCAAAGGTCAAGGAAGGATCAGTCGTATCATGGAGGTTAACTGATGGTTTCATGGATAGTGTCATAAGAAAGGTTTTGGTGTCATCAATCACAGAATGGAATTTTGAGAAGGCAGACTTCTGTGAGAAGATAGATTTTAATCTAACCAAGGATGGAAAAAGTGATTCTGGGTGATCAGCTGGCTAACTATGTGAAGAAGTCTTTCAACTAGGCTTGGAGAGGGCTGGGGACAATAGTATACAGAGTCACGGATCCACTGGTATTATGAATGGTGATTTAAATTATCATTTAGACAGCAAGACAGCTCTCAGTCAAGATAATAGTAACTAGATGGGTCATTGCAGGAGAGTGGTAGGAAACATCTTAGATGTCTGTATACTAATGCAAGGAGTCTAGATAACAAAATTGATGAATATGAACTATTGGTAGAGGAAATGAAACCTGACATAGGTATAACAAACTTGGTGGAATAATAGTCATGACTGGAATATAGGAATTGAAGGATATGTATTATTTAGGAAAGATAGAAATAACAGTAAGGGAGGAGGGAGTAGTATCGTATAGCAGTAATATGATAGTGAAGAAATAAGGAATGATATGGAGAAAACAGAATCGGCTTGGACAAAGATGACCTTAGGTAAGGCTGGTAAAAGGGATATTTTTGAGCATCAGTAGGAGTTTGCTATAGACCTCCAGGTTCAGATTTGAACATGGACAGACTTATTTAATACCATTAAAGAAAGAAATACTACAGGGACTGTGTGATAATGGAAGACTAATTTTCCAGATATCGATTGGAGAATTAATGCTACTAATAGTAGGGCCACTTTATTCTTGGATATGATAAATGACAAATTTCTTCATCAAATTGTTTCTTGGCCAATCAGAGGAGGTGCAATTCTCGATTTGGTTCTAGTAAATAGTGAAGATATCATAGATAGCTTAGTTATTGGGAATATTATTATTATTATTATTATTATTAACAAACGTTTATATAGCCCCAGCAGTGTACCTGGCACTTTACAAAGTAATAAAATAGACACGGTCCCTGCCTCTAGGGCTTACAATCTGAGAGACAGGAGCTGGGGGAGAGACATAGGAAAGGAAACAGAGGGAGAGACAAGGGGTCTAACATTCATGAAGATGCGAGGTCTCAAGTGCACGTACTTGGCTTGGTTACGATGAGAATGACAGCAGGCAGGTCCATGTTGCAAGGATAAGGGTAAACCGATCGTAGGTATAGGAATAGTGGCTCAGCAGGATAAAGAGTCAGACAGAGCAGAGCGAAAGAGGTGAGTTTTAAGGAGAGATTTGAAGGTATGAAGGGAGGGGGCAAGGCGGATGTGGACAGGGAGGGAGTTCCAGGCATGGGGGGCAGCAAGTGAGAAGGGACGAAGGCGCTTAGGGGAGCAGGGAAGGCGTGGAAGGGTGAGAGAAGGGACAGAGGAGGAGCGAAGTGCACGGGCTGGAGTATGGAGGGCGATAAGTGCAGAGAGGTAGGGGGGAGCAAGGTTGTGAAGAGCTTTATAGGTGAAGACTAGGAGCTTGTGCAGGATTCGTTCAGGAAGGGGAAGCCAGTGAAGCGAAGAGAGGAGGGGCTGCACATGGTCGAAGCGACTGGCGAGGTAGATGACCCTGGCAGCAGAGTTTTGGACAGAGATGAGGGGAGAAAGGTGAGACCGGGGAAGGCCAGTGAGAAGGAGGTTACAGTAATCGAGGCGAGAGATGACCAGAGCATGAACAAGAGTTTTGGCAGACGAGACAGAGAGAAAAGGGCGAATCTTAGCAATGTTATGGAGGGAGAAGCGACAGGATTTAGCAACAGAGTCAATGTAGGGTTTAAAAGAAAGGGCTGAGTCAAAGATGAAGCCTAGGCTACGGG
Organism: Sphenodon punctatus; assembly: GCA_003113815.1. Taxonomy (NCBI): domain Eukaryota; kingdom Metazoa; phylum Chordata; class Lepidosauria; order Sphenodontia; family Sphenodontidae; genus Sphenodon; species Sphenodon punctatus. The sequence goes on along the minus strand of QEPC01008345.1, from coordinate 365,949 downwards.
CTTGGGGGACAGGCAGGATGGTGACTCCATCAATAGTTATTGACAGTGAGGAAGGAGAGGAAGGATGAGGGGGGAAGATAAGGAGTTCAGTTTTAGCCATGTTGAGTTTGAGTTGACGTTGAGACATCCAGGTAGAGATGTCAGAGAGACAGTTGATGAGACGAGCTTGAACAGAGGGAGAGAGAGAGGGAGTAGAGAGATAGAGTTGAGTGTCATCAGCATAGAGGTGGTATTGGAAGCCATGGGAGGCAATGAGTTTGCCTAAGGATGAGGTATAGATCGAGAAGAGGAGAGGGCCAAGAACAGAGCCTTGAGGAACACCAACTGAGAGGGGGAAGGAGGAGGAGGCGGAGTTGGAGAGAGACACATTAAAGGAGCGGTCAGAGAGGTAGGAGGAGAACCAGTTATGGACAGAGCCACAAAAGCCAAGGGAGTGAAGGGAATCCAGCAAGAGTGAGTGGTCAACAGTATCGAAGGCAGCAGAGAGATCAAGGAGGACAAGAATGGAATAGAGACGTTTAGATTTAGCCACCAGAAGATCGTTGGTGATCTTAGCGAGAGCAGTTTCAGTAGAATGAAAGGGGCGGAAGCCAGATTGGAGGGGGTCAAGGGAGAAGTCAAGGCAGCGGGAGTAGACAACATGTTCAAGCAGCTTGGAAGCAAAATTTTGGTTCTAGGGCTCATGCATTCATTCAGTTTAATTTAACTGGAAGAATACTCAAAACAACTAAGGTTTTTTATTTTTAAAAGGCAGATTTTGGGAAATTAAATAAACTAATTATGGAAGTAAATTGGACTGAGGAAAAGTTTGAACCGAAATGTAGAGGATGGCTGAAATTTCTTCAAGTCCAAGGTTCAGAGGATTTCTGAAATTTGCATACCTAGAAAGGGGAAATACCTTGTAGGAAGGCTTTCTAGACCCAATTGGTTGAACAATCATATCAGACAGGATATCAAGAATAAGCAAAGAACAGGGTGGAAAAATGGAATGATTGGTAAAGAAATGTAGCTCAATGAGGTTAGAATATGTAGAAATAAAGAAAGACTTGCTAAAATCAAACTGAGCTAAACCTGGCCAAGAATATTCAACTAAATAGTAAACGTTTGTATAGTTACACAAATAATGCGGGATAGGAGAGAGTCAATAAATAAATAAAATAAATAATAAGAAAAGAAGAAAAGGAACAAGCTGTATATTAAGGATGGAGAGTCAAGAGCAATGATAATTTAGACAAAGACATGGCCCAAATTCTAAATTAATACTTTGTATCTGTTTTTAATAAGGATGGTAGGGACCATTGTTCTGAAGACAGGATAGCTGATGATGAACATGGGGGTAATGGAGATTACCTCAGCACAAACGGAGGCAAATCTATATATATCTCCCTGAGACAGAGCATTCAGGCCCGCAGCTCCCAGGTCATAAATCCTGGAAAGGAACTTGGGAGACCTTGTGATTATGATTCTATGCAAAGAGGTCTATCCTTGGTGGACCAAAAGGACTCAAAATGTTTTGGAATGCTGTCTCCAACATGGACCATTTTCTTATTTCGTACAGCTGAGTCAGTCTCATTGGATATTCAGGGAACTCGCAATGTGCACGGTCTTGATTGAAATTAGCTGTACCCCCTTGGATATGGAACCCCCTTGTCAGTTTATATATGCTACTGCAATTGTGCTGCCATCCCCCCTTCCAATTCAGCAGAGCTAGGCGAATGGCTTTCAGTTTCAGGGGCTTGATGTGGCAGGACGCCGTCCATGTACCCTGAACTTTGATGTCCATCGACTTGAAAGAGGGAGATATATATATATATAAAATAAATAAATAAAATTTAATACCCCACCCCTCCTGCTCCAAGCAGAACAGTAAAAGAATGGCACCAAACCACTCCCCTTCCCCTATTCCACCCTACACCCCATATCCTCACCAAAAGCCAGACGGAACAGCCACATTTTACAGACAGGATGGAAGGAGGGGAGATCCAGGGCCACCCAGGGTGGCCTCCTTCCCACAGACCGGCTCTTCATCCACACCTATAGACTTTTCAGTTTCCTGTTTGGCTGTTGAAAGGGCTCTATTGACTGGAGCTGGTAATCTCTTGGATACGTTATCAACTTGCAGACCGTTAACAAAATATGTGGTGTAATTTGGGCTAAGCTTATATACTAGCAAAAGAGACAGGATACAGGATGGGTCAGTGCAGGGGTATTGGAAGTCCTGTAGTTTCTCCAGGAAGTAGGGTCTCAAAATGGGTCTCTAGGCTAATATTGCGTTGTCCTGTCTCATCCCAAGACACCAAACATGGTTCCTGCCCCAAGAATTATTATAGTCTATATTGGACTATGGCTCAAACATAGAAAGCATGTCATATAGTTTGAAAACTGTGCATGCAGGTTTGGGATTTTTCTTCTTTTGGATGAATTATGATGGTTTGCAAAAGTGTATGTTAAGCCGTTTTAATAGTGTGATGGCTAGGGGAATATTGAGTTTTGAGGAAGATGGAAAAATACTGTACTTTACCTAACAACACTATTTCTTCTTTTTAAAAATGTGTTTTCCCCCTAACTCTGTGCTTCATGACTACTTCTATACTACTATTGTTTCTTATATAGTACTACTGTTTCTGTTAGAAAATGAAGCTTTTATTGAATTCCACAGGCCAGGTGCTCTTAACACTGGGGAAGTGATTTCTGACATGGCCAGTAGAAGGCAGCATCAAATTTCAGCTGGCCATGCTCGAGGGTGATCGCACTCTTCATCTCCAGTTGGATGACTGCCTCAGACTGGTCAGAAGGTCAATATTGTGCGTTCTGTGCAGACAGACAGATCTTCCAGCCCTGGCTGTGACTACTTAATTTTTTTACCAACCAGGACACCAGTACTAAACTTAGCAGCAGGACAGCTATTGAAATGCACTGGTGTGCCAAGAGCAAAGAACTCTGGCAGCAACGTCTTCCCGCCCCCACTGATCCCCCTGTCCCCCATTGGTGCGGTCGGAGAGAAGGATCGGTGCTGGGAAGTCCCATCTCGGCACTCCTTCCCACTGCTCGCAGGCCCGTCGTGACCCAGCACTCAAGGAGACAGAGCTGGCAATAAATACAGCCACCCTAGTTGTGGTTACTGCAAAGCGGGAACATGCTGCCCTGCCCACTAGACACGCAAACCCAGAGGCACAGGCCCAAGTGGAGGAGAAGAGCACCCCACAGGACAACAGTAACGGGGCCCTTCCCTCTCCCCAAATCGAAAAACTTCAGATGGAAGCATTTAACAAGGTACTGTATCCCTAGAGCACATTGAAGGCAAACAGAGCCCCAAACGTGCCAAAAAATCGCCCAGAGCTCTCCCTGTGCCCCCCTCCCTCCAGGAGGGAAGCATAACTTTAAGGACAAGCCTACGTCTTCTGGGAAGGCCAAGCACGTCCTGCCCAAGAAACCCAGAAGAGAGAAAAAGAGAGGACCACCTTAGGGTCTTAATTGAATCCTCCTCAGAAAGGGAGGAACAATTTAGTGATAACGAGGAAGGGGCCTCAGAGAGGGGAAGTCCTCTTATCCAGGGACAATGGCAGCCTCCCTCCCCATCTCAGACAGTCCCAAAACGGGCAGCAAGCCCACACCCTATGCGGAGATAACAGAATTGGAAAACTCCCAGCATAGGGAATCAGATCTCGAAACACAATCTGAATCCCCAGAGGGATCTGAAGGGGAACCCCAGGATCAGGAGGACCCCCTAGTAAAAAGGGATAGAGAACAGGGAGGAGAGTTCCCAATAATTCACAAAGACAAAACCTTCTGAAGGGCCTAGAGAGCTCTGAGACTCTTTCAAACGAACACATATTGTTCACGCAGACAACACAATAGCCTTCATCAGTCACCGGGGAGGCTCACGTTCAAAGTCCCTTCAGGAAGAAGTGTGTCTACTATTCCAGTGGGTGGACCACCACCTATTATTGATCAAGGCGGTACATATTGCAGGCTCTCGCAACACACAAGCAAACTGGTTGAGCCACCAGGAGCTGCATCCGGGGGATAGTCCCTCTCCCAGGGAGTCTTTCGACTCATCCAGTACCAATTCGGCACTCAAGCAATAGATTTGTTTGCCACCAATGCCAACAAGAAGGTCCCAGTATTCCACCTAACTACCTTTTTGTTAATTCCCATATTTTCATACTTAAGCAGTAATTTTCCATGTGGCACAATATCAAATGCCTTACCAAAATCCAAATCCAAAAATCCACTGCATACCCTCTATCCAAAAAGTGAGTTATTTTTTCAAAAAAGGATATCAGACTGGTCTGGCCTTATCTACCCTTTGTGAACCCAAGCTGCATTTCATCGTGTTTTCTTTCTACTAGCATATCACTAATTGTCTCTCTTGGTATCTGTTCCAACATCTTACATACCACTGAGGTTAGAGTTAACAGGTCTATAGTTACCTGGGTCATTTCTACTCCCTTTCTTAAAGATAGGAACAACAGTTGCTAGTCTCCAATTATTAGGTACCACTTCTAAATTAATGGATTTATTAAATATCATGGCTAATGGGCCTGAAATTTTATGTGCTAGTTCCTTCAATATACTTGGGTTCAGATTATCTGGTCCTCCTATTTTGAATATGTTAAGTACTTGGAGTTTTGCCTCCATTCATGCAGAGGTAATCTCCATTATCCCCATGCTCATCGTCAACTATTCTGTCTTCAGAACAATGGTCCCTATCATCCTCATTAAAAACAGATACAAAGTATTAATGGAGGTAATCTCCATTACCTCTATTTTTTTTCTTCTTCACAACACTCAGTAAGAATGGGGACATGGGGCGATCCCCAACCTCAAATCCCTGAATGAAAGTGGGAAGAGCTGGAAGTTCCACATAGGGATGCTCAGTCCTTCTTCAGTGTGCTCCAGCCAGGGGATTTTGTGATTTGTGAGCAAAGTGGGTTCTCCAGCTCCAACTGCTGGCATCTCTGGTCAGAAATCAGCCTCCATGGATCTCAAAGAGGTATTCCCTGTGAAAGCCTGGTCAGAGCGGATGACCATTTGGAGACCCTCCTTTACCTTTCAAGCAACTGTGATTAGCAAACGCATGGAGGCTGCAACTCTTGCTGGAAAGGTTGGAGGACCTACCGTAGTAGACGCAGATGAAACCTGGCTCAGCCCTCTGGGTCTAAGCAACAGAATAGACTGCTAAGCACCCTGGCCAGGAAAAGTGGCTCCAACTGTGTCTCGCTTTAGAGTTTATTGATCCAGCTCAGCAGCTTCATTAGTCTTTCCTCTGACAGGAAAACCCAATTGAAACTGATATCCAACATCAGCCCCAGGTGCATGAGAGATTGGGGTTTATACAGCTTTCCTCTCTGTTGATTAGCAAGTCAGGGGTCTCTAACCACCCCATGGTCAGCCAAAAGTCCTCTTCCCCGTGACAACCTAATGGGGATCATGTAAGGTGGTTGTCGGTACATGAGTAACTCCTGTTTCCAAAGGCGTTTCACCACGACAATCAGGATCTTTGTGAACATCCTGGGTGACAAGAGGCAGCTGAATGAGAGAGCTCAGAGCTGATAGCAGCTGCTGCCCAAGGCAAAACAGAGAAACATGCAGTGGCCCTGATGAATGGGGACATAGAGGTAAACCTCTTTCAAGTCGATGGACGACGAAGTCCCCTGGCTGGAGCACACTGATGAATGACTGAGCATCCCTATGTGGAACTTCCAGCTCTTCCCACTTTCATTCAGGGATTTGAGGTTGGGGATCGCCCGATGTCCCCATTCTTTTTGAGTATTGTGAAGAAGAAAAAAAAAATAGACAATGCAGTACCTCTGGGACACAGGCACCACCTCTATTGCTGCTATGTCCACAAGATGTTGAGTGGCTCCCAATGCAAATTGATGTTTGGCCAGATCCCTTGATGTGGGAGAGGACAGGAGATGATCCTGTGGAGGAAAGCGGACTCTACTGGAGTACCCCCTCAAAAATGGGTCTCAGCCCCAGTCATCCAATGAGGATGTCACCCACTGCTCTGCAAAGTGTTGTAGACTCCCCCACCACCCTGATCAGAGGTTCCAAGCAGAGGGGGCTGTTTCCAGTTAGGCAGACCATTGGGTTGGTCTGTTGGAAGCAGGCTGTGGTTTGGTGTGGGGTTTTTTAAGCTGGAATCTGTTCCGTGGACCCTTTTACTTTCATCACCTGCACCTGCCTGGGTGATGCTCCCTACATGGTTGACAACTAATTTGGCCCCAAAAGCAAGGACAAAAAACTTCTTGGCGCTGCTTTTGTGGAACTGAGACACAGTGTTTTCTGCTTCTCTAGCTCCGTGGTAATAAGAGCACTGTCCACTGATTACCAGAAAAACTCGCTACATCGACAATGGAGCTCCAGACAGGACAGACATAGGCCCTTTTCACACAGACACTAACACTGATAAAATGGGTGTTACATTTTATTATACATGTCGCAGGGCACCCATAGAGCACACCTGCAGTCCTGCAACATGTATAATAAAATGTGACACCCATTTTATCAGCGTTAGAGTGTTTGTATGAAAAAGGTCTTAGAAAGTAGGTCCACCTTCCATGGTTGAAGCCAGATGGAACGTTTAGCTACTATGTTGAACTTGAGTGTACAGCATCTAAAATGGCATCAGAGGCATAGGCCACTGTGAGGGAAAGCTTCTTAAAGTTGTCTTTCTTCCGCCTTCTCTAAGGGAGAGTCCCATAGAAAAGTGCTCTCCTAAAGCTCAAGGATGAGGCCTTAAGAGAGCATGGTCTGAGTAGGGTGGAATGCCCAGGTTGGGCACACTTGCCCTCTGCAGTTGCACCGGGGTGTCATGGGTCTGCTTCACCGTGTCCTCCATCTGGCTCTTCACCTCCGCTCTTGAACTGAGCAGCACCCTCTTGGCTGCAGAGTGCTGTTGCTTTCAAGTGACAAGCTTCCCCACCTCCGGACACCAAGTCTGGAGTGCAGAAGGGGCAGCTAGTATGAGGCAGGCCTGCCTCAGAGAAAAAAGGTAGGAAACAGCCTGACCATGGCTGTGCGCTGTTAATACTGTCACCCCTGCTCAAGCTCCCTTTCACACCACTGGCAGAAGGAGAAGACGACCCCACCCCCCACAGCCAATACTCCCTCCCCCCCAAGACTAAGGAGGGGAGGCAGAGGGACAAAACTGGGAAAAGGAACACCCCTGGCCCTCCCCTGCCACAAAGCTCAGAGACTTACCTTCCCGAGGAGAGGAAGGCTAGCCACAAAAACAAACAGGAAAACGAAAGTAGAAACAGAAATCTATAGCCTAAAACAGCTCCCTGAGGGAACAAAGGACCCTGCTGCCTACTCTCTCTCAAAGCAGGAATGGACTGGAGAGCTGGTACAGGAGTATGTCCCTCCCACTAGCAATGACTGGATCCTGCCTACTGGTGAATGAGGGACATAACCCATCAGTTCCGACTGTACATCCTACAAAGAGAGAACATGACAATGTGGAAGAGTCAACATGGTTTTAGCAAAGGGAAGTCATGCTTCACTAATCTATTGGAATTTTTTAAGGGTGTCAACAAGCATGTGGATAAAGGTGAGCTGGTTGAGCTCAGTAGAGTTCGCCTTCCTACACAGTGTACCTGGATTTTCAGAAAGTGTGTGAATGTCCCTCAAGAGACTCTTGAAGAAACTAAGAAGTCATGGAATAGGAGGCAGTATCCTGCTGTGGATCAGTAACTGGTTAAAGGAAAGGAAACAAAGGGTCGGACAAAAGTGTCAGTTGTCACAATGAAGAAAAGTAAATAGTGAGGTGTCCCAGAGTATGTACTGGGACTGATGTTGTTTAACGTATTCATTAATGATATGGAAGAGGGAGTAAAGAGTTAGGTGATCAAAACTGAAGAGGACATAAAGTTATTCAAGATACTTAAGACCCAATCAGATTGTGAGGAATTACAGGATGATCTTGCAAGAGTGGGAGACTGGGAAACTAAATGGCAGATGAAATTTAATGTTGACAAGTGCAAAGTGATGCACATAGGGGAAAAATAATCTGAACTACATGTACACAGTGCTGGTTTCTAAATTAGGAATTACCACTCAGTAGAAAGAACTTGGGAGTCATTGTGGACAATTAATTGAGAATCTCAACTCAGCATGCAGCAGCAGTCAAAAAGGCAAATGGACTGTTAGGAATTATTTAGAAAGGAAAATTTGGAGTCTTATCTGGGTGAATTTTCCTTCTTGTCTACAAGGCAGTCAGTCCATCTGCCAGATATCACTCCCTCTACCGTGGATTAGGCAGGATCCAAACTTGATTAGCAGCCAGTGCTGGGGGAGAAATCACCCTGGCTAAAGCCGACCCAGATCTGTGACTGACTGTTTCTAGTTAGCAATCAAGATGAACAAAACTGGAGAACAACAATGTTCATAGTAGCTAAGGACACTCAGGAGTGCCATTGCAGAACGCCCCCTTAGGGAGGGGGAAGTACAAAAAGGAAAGCATAACAGATAAGAACAGCAGAGACTACCCTACCTAGAAAGGGAAGACTAAGAAAACTGCTAACTGTGCAGATAACAAAAAACGCGGCTAGGACACAGGACTGTGTGGGCAGGACTGCCTGCCTGATAGACAAGAAGGAAAATTCAGCCAGGTAAGACTCCAAGTTTTCCTTTCTCGGTCTGTTTCAGGCAGGAAGGCAGGCAGTCTGCTGGGGGGTACCGAAGCAGTAACCCCCCTATAGGTACCAAACACAACCACCACAAGGGTGGGACCAATAAAACTGTCCAAAAACCTAGCCAGACTGGAACCAGAATTTATGTGATGACTCTATGCAATACTCGGCTACCAAAAGCCACTTGAGCAGAGGTCCCTTTATGGATACTGTAATATCTCATGAAGGTATGACTAGAAGACCAACATGCTGCACTACAGATATCGGTAACAGAAGCTATCTGAAGCAGTGCTGCGTTTGTAGCCGCACTCCTCAGGGAATGAGCAGTTATGCCCGAAGGTAGAGGAATAAGCTAGCTTAATACAAGCCCTAAGTCACCTTGCACTGGAGGAGTTGGAAGCCTTACAACCCTTTTGCCCTCTCCTGAAACCCATGAACAAAGCCGAGCCTACCAGGAACTCAATAGTCCTAGCCAGGTAAGCTTTTTACACCCTATGGATATCTAATTTGTGCCAGTGCACCTCTCTAGGGTGAGTGGGGTTAGGGCAAAAAAGAGGGCAATTCAATCTCATGTTCCCTGTGAAAAGCAGAGTTGACTTGGGCAGGAAGGCAGGATGCAGGCAAAGCAAGACCTTGTCCTGGTGTAAATGGCATAACTGGGTCCACTGACAAGTCCTTAACTCGGACACACTCTTCACAGAAGTACTTCCGACTAGGAAAGTCACCTTCCATGACAAAATCTTAAAGGAAGCTTGAAGGGGTTCAAAAGGTGGGCCCTGCAGGGCTTGTAAAACTATGTTAAGCCTCAAAGAAGGGAATCTATGCTTCACCGGCGGGGCCAAGACGGACACTCCTCTCAGAAACCTCTGTAGGTGAGGATGTTTCGCCAGGGGAGTATGTTTCACCAGGGGAGTGTTGGCTTCAGCAACCAGGATAGAGGCCAGAGCCGATACATGTCACCATAGGGTGCTGTCACTCAATCCCTTGTTCAACCCACTCTGTAAGAAATCCAGAACGTTACTGGTCTTGGTGAGGAGAGGATCCTTGTTCCAAGGTCTACACCAGCGACAAATGCTTTCCAGGTGGAATTGTAGATACTTTCGGTCGAATCCTGTCTGACGGATAGTAGTTTTCAGGACTGCCTCTAAATAGGCAAAGGATCTTAGCTGCAGTCATTCAACCTCCAGGCTGTCAGTCGGAGCTTGTGGATTCCGAGGTGCTTGTTGGGCCCCTGCGTGAGCAGATCCTCTCTCAACGGGAGCAGCCCGTTGGCTCAAGGAGCATCTGACAAATCTTCGTGTACCAAGATCTTCTTGGCCAGTGGGGCGCCACTAATATCACTTCCACTTGTTGAGTCTGGATTCTGTTGAGCACTAGGGGAAGTAGCAGGACTGGTGGAAAGGCATACAGAAGTTGATGACAAGGTCAGGGTAGCACCAGGGCATCTGTCCCCACTGCTGCAGGGTCCTTGAATGTGGAGAGATGCCTGGGAAGCTTGTGGTTGTACACCCTGGTGAATAGATCCAGCTTCGGCCATCCCCATCTGCAGAAGATGTCCCTGAACACTTCCGGGTGCAAGGACCACTCACTGGGGTCTAGCATCTGCCTGCTGAGTCAATCCGCTAGGTCGGTGTTGTCTCCCTTCACATGTCTTGCTGATAAGGACCAGAGGTTGAGTTCTGCCCAGCAAAGGAAGTCCTGGGATTCCTGATGTAGAGGTTTCAACCTGGTTCCTCCTTGCTTGTTGACGTACGCCATAGCTGTCGTGCTGTCGGTGTGTACGAGGACATGGCGGTCCTTGATTCTATCTAGAAAATGGCAAAGGGCGAGGTGAATGGCATGCAGTTCTAGCCAATTGATATGGTGGCTCATTTTTTGCCTGCTTCATTTGCCCTGGGTGGTTGCCCCTTCGCAATGGGCTCCCCACCCCTGAAAGCTGGCATCTGTGGTAACCAGCTTCCTGAGGGGATCCTGGATCAGTTGTCCTGATGCGAAGCAATCTGGTAGCAGTCACCAATTCAGTGACCTCCGGACTGCCAGTGGCACTTGGACTAGCATGTTGTGTCTAGCTGCTATTGGTTTCTGCCATCGAAGGAGGAATAGCTGCAGCGGTCACCGGTTATGGCGAGCCCACTGAACCGTGTCCAGACACGATACCATTAGCCCCAGACCCTTTGCCAGGAGCATGATGGGAACTTGCTTGTGGTGAAGTAGAAATGAAATCACTTTCCTTGTTTTCTGTTGCCTGCCTGGTGAGAGAAAAACTCTCAGGCCTTGTCCAATAGGACTCCTAGATGGAGCAGGTGTTGCTGTGGAACCAGTGAGCTTTTCCCCCAATTTATCATTAATTAGTGGGTTTGAAGCACGTCCAATGTTCTCTGGACGTCCCCGTTGGCCTACTTGTTCCAACTCGGCCCTCACAAGGATGTCATCCAGGCAAGGGACTATGCCAACTCCTTCCTCCCTGAGGTTTGCAACTAAGACCATGAGTACCTTTGTAAAGACCCGTGGCAAGGAGGCAAGTCGAAAGGGCAGCGCACTGTACGGATAGTGGAGGTTGCTGTAAGCGAAGCGCAGATACTTGCGGTGCTTGTGACGTACAGGGATGTGAAGATATGCCTCCCAGAGGTCGATGAAAGACAGGAAGTCTCTTGGGCACTGAGCCAGAAGGATGGAGCGGAGCGTTTCCATTCAAAACTTTTGGTGCCTCAGAAAGAGGTTGACCCCTTTCAGGTTCAGGATGCCCCTTATGTCCCCATTCTTCTTTGGGACGGTAAAGAAAATAGAGTAAGTCCTGCAAAACCTCTGATCTGCTGGAACCGGCCCTATTGCCCGTACCTTCAGATGGTCGATGGCGGTTAGCATTGTGGCATGCTTGATCGGGGAACGCAACTCTGGGACCATTTTGAACAGTGGAGTTGGATAGGTGAGGAACTCCAGTGAGTAGCCTTTTGACACTGTTTCTATTACCCAACGATCTGTCAAGGAGATGTGCCAGACCTGTTGGAATACCCTGAGACGTCCCCCTATGGCTGCTGTGATAGACGGGTGCAATGTGTAGTCAAGAGGCTCCTGCTGCTGGCGGCTTATCCTGTCGTGCCATGCGTCTGGAGCAGGCTCCTGAGGACTTCTTGTTCCTAGGTCCCCTTGACCTGTTGCAGCCATTTCCCCCTCAACAGGGGCGAGAACGAAAGGGAAGCACGTTTTGGCAATAGAACCTTCTCTTGAAGTCCTTCTTCAGTGAATTAACCGGGAGTCCTTTCTTCTTTTCGGGCTTCTCCGTCATTGCTTTATCCATTGGTTCCCCGAAGAGCTTGTCCCCTACATATGGTGCTGTAGTGAGAACCATCTTTGCCTGGTAATCTGCTCTCCAGGGCCTCAACCACATGATTCTCCTAGTGGCCACACTGCTTGCCATGGCTCTGGCCGAAAACTGTGCTGCGTCCAGGGTCACATCTGCAATGAACAAAGCGATTACTGCTAGCTTCTTAACGCTGTCCTTAATCTCTTGGGATGAGGTAATGGAATTGAGGCCTTTCACCCATAACGCCACGGCTCTAGAGAAAGTCGACGCACTTGCAAAAGCTCTTCAGGAGAGGGATGCTGCTTTGAAATTATGCCCAAGGAAGGACTCCACTCTTTGATCTAAAGGGTGTTTAGGGGAACCCTGCCCATCTGTTCGTAGGACTGACGCTTTGGTCAGGTCGGAGGCTCCGGCATCCACTTTGCGAAGGCAGAAGGAGCCCACTTGCGATTTGGGAAGTGAATAAAAAGTCTGTCAGGTGGGGGGAGGGGGGCACTTCTCTGTTTGGCCAGTTGTAGCCACTCAGTTGATTAATTCAAGACAGAGAGAGGGCAGTGGAAGACAGGACTCTGAGGGAAGGTCCTGAGGCAACACCAAGGAAGTGTCTTCTGCCAACTTCTCTTCCTCCACAGGTGGAGTCGGGGGAGCCAGGGTGGACAAACCAATGTGAGCCTCTCAAAAAGCTCTGGCTGGTAAATTCTTATCCCAGCTTTGGATACAGGGTCCATTGTCTCTATTTTAGATAGTTCCCCATCCTCCTTGTACTCATCCTCACCTAAGGGAGCAGGAGAGGAAAATGTGTCCTGGCCATCCTTGTGGGGTCCCTGGGAGGGTGAGCGGGATCCGGGGAACCAGGGGGAGACTGGTCTGGTCTGGTCTTGGGGCCCTCTGCATCTAAGACATACAGGCTCAGGCCCAGCCTGAAGGGGGAGGTCAAGGAGCCCCTAACCCCACCCAGCAAGAGGGATACCCCTTTCGGGCTCCATTCCACAAGCTGTTTCCCAGCCACCTAGGCACTGCAGCGGGGGGAGCACCCCCTCCCCCATGCTGGGGAACAGGAATGGGTCCTACCCCTGTGGTTGGAGGAACTGTGCGAACCCGGGGAGCAAGAGGGCTCCCTATAGCAGCATCCCCTAGCTGGAGAGCGCCGCAGAGCCCGCCTGGACTGCAGGAGCAGGAACCACCTGCGAGAGCATGACCAAGAGCGCCTAAGATGGCGGCGTCTGGAAACCCTGTGGCCTGGGGGCCTGCGCAAGAGACTGTGCGAGAGATGGCGGCTCCTGTAAGAACTACGTCCCTCTCGCAACAAGGAGGAAGACCTGCTCCGGTGGCGGAAGGGGCTCCCATGCCTGTTCCTGGGGCTCTGGCAGCTGCAACTCTGTGAGCAGGAGCGCTGACTCTTGCTCCGCTCCCGGCTGGCCAACCTGCTGTGGTGGGGGAAACCGCTCGCTTTAGGGCCCTGTGGGCTGCGGCTTTGCAAGCAGGAGCGGGAGCCATGTCTCCTGCTCCACCTGCTGTTTGTTGCCCTATCATGCCGACAGGAGTCGGCTGAGAAGAAGAAGTTGTGGGAGGCATCCAGAGAGCGGACACGTGAAGTTGCCGCAGAGAAATCACTCACTGCTGAAACCTCTCATCCTCCACACTCCTCCTCTATCACCTGCACTGCCTCCCTGGGGGGAGAGGCCTGGAGGAGTGCCGGGAGTCCAGGGGTCTCCCCGGAGGGAGTCCCGACTGGTGCTGGCTGGGCCGGAATGGGCGCTCCACGTCCCCTCTTGGGGGCAGAGCCAGTCTGCGTTGCAGGTCTCTTCTGAGCCTGAAGGGAGGCCAAGACACCAGCACATGATGGGCTCTCAGTCCCGGAGGACTGGCACTCAATCCCCCTCAAGGGCAGCACAAGGGGGAAACCCCTTCCCCATGCTCTCTACCAGCAGGACAGAGTTCTGGGGAGGGGGAGCCTGCTCCTCTTCGGTTTCCCTAACAACTACCCAACTGGGGAAACTAAAAGAAAAGAAAGAGAAAGTAAAGCCCGACAGGCAGGGTCGAAAGCTCTCTCCACAGAGAGAGCCTGAGGATACTAACCTAACTCCTAGGAGGCAGGAATACATTGGGGTGGCCTCAGCCTGGGTGGCTCCTCCACCAGCACTGGCTGCCAATCAAGTTTGGATTCGGCCTAATTCTCAGGGGAGGGAGTGACACCCAGCAGACAGACTGCCTGAATCATAGACAGAGAAAGGGATGGAGAACAGAAGACATCATAATGTCACTTTATAAATCTATGGTGAACCTGCACCTTGAGTATTATGTGCAGTTCTGATTGGCCCACCTCAAAAAAGTGATTGCAGAACTGGAAAATGTACAGTGAAGGGCAACAAAAATGATCAAGAGTATGGAATGGGTTCCGTAGGAGAGGCTCAATAGGTTAGAGCTCTTCAGCTTGGAGAAGAGATGATAGAGAGGATATGATAGAAGTTTAATTTCCATGCCACTCATGGTTTTTATAAACAGGATGCAGTTATCTACCCTCTCAAATAGTACTAGAATTAGGAAACACCCCATGAAACTAACTGGCAGCAGATTTAAAACAAATGAGTATTTTTTAACACAATGCACAATTAACTTGTGGAACTTGTTGACAGAGGATGTGATCACGGTCAGTAGCATAGCTGGTTTTTAAAAGGAATGGATAAGTTCTTGGAAGATTAAGTCCATTAATAACTACTGGCAGAATAGGTATGGGAACGTAACCTCCAACTGTTGGGAGCTTGGAGCGCATGGCAGGGACTGGATCACTCCATTCTGTCCTGTTGGGTACTCCTCCGAAGTGACCAAGAATGGCCACCGTCACGCTGGGCTCTAGGACCACTGGTCTCATCCTGTATGTTATTTTTTATGTTCTTATCCTTTCTAATGGCAGCTTACCCACGTATTAGTTTTTATGCAGAAGAGCCGCTGGGAAGAGAACATTGGTATGCATCTGTATCTTGACTTGTCATTTCAAATAAAAAGAATGCAATTACCATGCAACTGTCCAACTTAAAACCAAGCGAGACAAAGACCCACAATGAAACCTACCTTTAACTGTTTTGACAAAAACTTGTTTCTCTTTACTGGGGTCTTTTTCCTCTATTAGAATTCCATGAAAAATACGTCCAAAGGTTCCTAAGAGAGCAGAGGAGGAAGATAAAATTAACGAAAACATTTGAGAACACACTTTCAAAACTGCAAAACTCTGAACAAAGCCTAGAGGCAAATCTCTCTCCTCTCATTAAACTTGTTTATTCAGCATTAAAATCAATCGCATTGTGGTAAGCATTTGAGTTTTCTTTAAGCAGTCTTCTTTCTTATATTGAGTATTCTCTCTTATATTGTAAGCCATCCCAGGCTGCCTTTGGTAGAAGGGACAGGGTAACAAGTTTTATAACTAAATAACCAGCCTCTAATTCCAGGGAGTGGAACTGGTGAGGTTGTAGTTCATCTGCATACTCTCCCAGCTGCCTCGGCTGTCAACACCTGAGGATGCCGTGACCCTCCTGGAGCTTGGCTTTTCTGCCTCCCGAGTTCCAGCAACCAGTGAGTCAAACTATCACTCACCAGCAGAATACAACAGCAGCAACTAAGGGTAAGCTTAAGGGTACTTCTATCAGGTCTCAGTGGCCAGTAGATCAGCCACTCTCCACTTCGTTCTTCTCTGTCTCTTCTCTATTACCTATCCTCCCCACCATCATGCCTGCCCTAATCTCTTGCCTTCCCTCTCCCCCCACCTCTTCCTTCCTCTACTTCTTTTCCCCCTGCTCCTTCCTCCCTCCCAGCCCATCACTTCTCTCCAACCTCCTCACACTTCCTCCTCCCCCTTGGTTACCTTCCCCTCCTGCTCCTCCCCCACCCTCCCTATCTCTCACCTCACCCGCTGCCCCCTTTCTCCCAACCTTATCCCCATTCCCTGCCTTCCCCCTGATCAGCTCCCATTCTCTTGCTCCCTTTGGAACTGTCGCTCCTCTGCCAATAAAGACTCCTACATCCATGATCTCTTCCTCTCCCACTCCCTCCAGTTCCTTGTCCTTACTGAAACTTGGATCTTCCCCTCCGACTCTGTCACCCCAGCTACCCTCTCCTTTGGGGGTGTCTCCTTTTCTCATCAGCCATGCCCCGAAGGCGGAGGTGTTGGCGTGGGCCTCCTCCTCACAAACACCTGTCAATTCCAACCACTTTCTCCTCCCCTCTCTCTCCTTCCCTTCCTTTGAGGATCACTCTGTGTGCCTCTACTCCCCCCCCCC
>QEPC01008345.1:301389-348817 GCA_003113815.1 Sphenodon punctatus | reverse complement strand
TCCGCCTCGACATCGCTTCCGACTCCTCTCCTCTCCCTACTCCTTCCCCATCTCCCCTCCTGTCCTCCTTCCCTCCCACCTCCCTTGAGGAAATCTCCTCCCTGCTCTCCTCCTCCAACCCTTCCACTTGCCTCCTTGACCCCATCCCCTCCCACCTCCTGACCTCCATTGTTCCCACTGTTGCCCCTTCCTTCCTGCACATCAACCTCTCCCTCTGACTCCTTCCCATCCACCTTCAAGTACGCCACTGTCTCTCCTATCCTAAAAAAGTCCACTCTTGACCCCTCTGACCCTTCTAGCTACTGTCCTGTTTCACTCCTTCCTTTTGCTTCCAAGCTTCTTGAACGTGTTGTCTACTCCCGCTACCTTGATTTCCTCTCCATCAACTCCTCCCTTGACCCCTACAATCTGGCTTTCGCCCCCCTTCACTCTACTGAAACTGCTCTCGCTAAGATCACCAACGATCTTCTTGTGGCTAAATCTAACCGCCTCTATTCCATTCTTGTCCTCCTTGACCTCTCTGCAGCCTTCAATACTGTTGACAGCTCACTCTTGCTGGATTCACTTCACTCCCTCGGCTTCCGTGGCTCCGTCCTCAACTGGTTCTCCTCCTACCTCTCTGACCACTCCCTCAATGTGTCTCTTGCCAACTCCACCTCCTCCTCCCTCCACTCTCGGTTGGTGTTCCCCAAGGCTCTGTCCTTGGCCCTCTCCTCTTCTCTATCTATACCCTGTCCCTAGGCAAACTCCTTGCCTCCCATGGCTTCCAATATCACCTCTATGCTGATGACACTCAACTCTCTCTCTACTCCCTCTCTTTCTCCATCTATTCAAGCTTGCCTCACCAGCTGTCTCAACGTCAGCTCAAACTCAACATGGCTTAAACTGAACTTTTTATCTTCCCCCTCCCACCCATCCTCTCCCTCTTCCCTGTTGATCCTCATTGATGGGGTCACCATCCTTCCTGTCCCCCAAGCCTGTAGCTTAGGCTTCATCTTTGACTCACCCCTTTCTTTTAAACCCTACATCAACTCTCGTGCCAAATCTGGTCGCTTCTCTCTCCATAACATTGCTAAGATCCGTCCTTTTCTCTCTGTCTCCTCTGCCAAAACCCTGGTCATGCCCTGGTCATCTCACCTCAATTACTGTAACCTCCTTCTCACTGGCCTCCCCCACTCTCATCTTTCTCCCCTTATCTCCATCCAAAACTCTGCTGTCAGGGTCATCCACCTCGCCTGTCGCTTCAACCACGTGCAACCTCTCCTCTCTTCACTGGCTCCCCCTTCCTGAACAAATCCTGCACAAGCTCCTAGTCTTCACTTATAAAGCTCTTCACAACCTTGCTCCCCGCTACCTCTCTGCACTAATTTCCCCCCGTACTCCAGTCCATGAACTCAGCTCCTCCTCTGTCCCCTCTCTCGCCCTCCCATGCTTCCCCTGCCCCCCTAACCACCTTTGTCCCTTCTCCCTAGCTGCCCCCCACGCCTGGAACTCCCTCCCTGCCCACATCCGCCTCACCCCCTCCCTTCGTACCTTTAAATCCCTCAAGACCCACCTCTTCCGCTCTGCCCTCACCGACTCCTCACTCCCCACACCTAACTCCTGCTGATAAGCTCCATCCAGTACAATCTATTACCTAAGGGCTGTGTACTCATATCCTCACCACGTGGACCAAACAGTCATCACTCTCGTGAATGTTACACTCCTTGTCTCTCCCTCTATTCCCCTTCCTTTGTCTCCCCCACCCCCGTCTCTCAGATTGTAAGCCCTAGGGCAGGGACCGTGTCTATTCAACTACTTTGTAAAGCGTCAGGTACATTGCTGGCGCTATATAAATGTTTGCTAATAATAAGTAATAATAATAATTTGAATGGGCTGACAAGGAGAACATCAAGACAAGTTTTAAAAGCTGACTAAAGTTTGGTAAAGTCCTTTTTCCCCCCCAGAATTAGAAAATTAGTTATCTTACCATAAGTTTCTATTAGTTAGCTCATACCTCAGTAGAGCTTGCTCAAACACTTGAAACGTGCGGACATAAAATACACGGTCATCAAGGAAAACTCAAATTAAGGTACTACTTTTCAGTTTGGTTCCTCTGAACTGATCAGTTATGGGGTTCATAAGATTAAAAGGGAATATTTTAAAAAAAACAAAAAACAGTCAACTATGAAACTCCTGGATAAGTTACATGCACATTTCAAATTTTTAATCTTTTCCCAACAACTTCAATGGAAGTCATGAGGGTCTCGTGCAGTTTCTATCAAACCATGTGAAATATTCTTAGAGAAATCAATATAATGGGACAGAAAAGTATACAGAACATGTGTAACAGGCATTTGATGAGCAGTGGTGTTAATACCTTCTTGAAGAACATCTTTTAGTGTTATTCTCTCTCTAAAGAGTGCTATGTCTTTCACTTTAGCTTTTGCCTCCATCAAGGTGACGCTTTTAAGGTCATTCTTCTCTATCCGTAAAGTAGGATAACCTGAGGAGCCAGCAGACCCAAATAAAACCAGTATAAATACCCTTATATTGAAAATCCAAGTTAATCATTGAGATAGCAACCCAGTGAAATTCAGTAAACAGTATTAAGTATTGATGCAAAACAAAAAGGAAAATAGAGAAAAGCTGCACAATTGCAAATAGCTTTAAGATAGTCACCCTCGTAGCAGCAATTCTACGTAACTCAAGACATCAATTTTTCTGTATATACCATATGCAATAAAAAAATATAACTTGTACTCTTCCATTTAGGACAACTATCTCCCCAAAGCAAGGCTAGAGAGTTGCTTGCTGCACTGCACATGAATAATTAGTTCTAGGGTGTGTTGTCTGACAAGTGGTACCAATTACCCATTTAACTATTTTTATTTATAAAGGTTTTTATCCTGCCCCTCCTTCCCACAGGGCAGCAAACAGCAATATAAAAAAATACAATAAATGTTTTAACAGTTACAAAATCCCATATGCAGGGAGAAAGCAACCCCCGCAACCCACCCACCCTACCTACCTCCCTCCCTCGCCGAAGGCCTGGCGGGACAGCCGGGTCTTACATAAACGTCGAAATGACAGGAG
The DNA here is from genome assembly GCA_003113815.1 of Sphenodon punctatus. NCBI lineage: Eukaryota > Metazoa > Chordata > Lepidosauria > Sphenodontia > Sphenodontidae > Sphenodon > Sphenodon punctatus. The sequence goes on along the minus strand of QEPC01008345.1, from coordinate 345,742 downwards.
AGCGGGGGCCAACCGAGCTTCCTCCGGGAGCGAGTTCCACAGCACAGGGGCAGCCACCGAAAAACATCTAACATCGGTGGCCACTCATCTCACCCAGGGAACCTCCAAAAAGGCTCCCACGGACAATCTCAGGGGTTGTACGGGCACATGGGGAGTGAGGCGGTCCCGCAGATAAGCAGGGCCCAGGCCGTGAAGGGCTTTAAACGTCAAAACCAGGACCTTGAACCTGGTCCAGTGCTTTATAGGCAGCCAGCACAGAGGCTGGAGCACAGGTGTCATGTGCTCCCTGCGGCCCAACCCCATGAGGGGACAGGCCGCAGCATTCCACACCAGCTGCAGCCTCCAAACCAACTTCTCAGGCAGCCCCACGTAGAGCGCATTGCAGTAATCCGGCCTAGAGGTGATGAAGGCATGGATGACAGTGGCAAGGTCAAAGTCTGAGAGATGCGTCCGAAGCCGCCAGACAAGATGTTAACTGCCGAAATGCACTCCCCGCCACGGCCACAACCTGAGATTCCAGACTGAGCCGTGTATCAAGCACACCCAGACTCCGCACCTGAGACCCCATGGGAGGACGAACTCCCCCAACAAGAGGAGATTCAACCACTCCCAGCCACCCCCAAGCCCTCGCCCACCAACATCACTATGCTTTATCCACTCTGATTAATGTAGGTTAACGGGTGTTCATCTTAATAGTAGACTGTGAGCGTGAACCCTAAAAGGTGGTCTTTTAGGACCACCTAAAATCTGGTCTTGAGTCAAGCCACTGTTTAAGGTCCAATCTGAGGTCCATGGTCAGTGTCAAGTGAGGTATATCAACAACAGAGACAGAGGGGATGTGACAGAAGTTTCCAAAATCATGAGTGGCAAGGAACAAATAAATCAGGAGCTGTTATTTACCTTCTCAAATAATACTAGAACTAAGGGGGCACTCCATGAAACTAACTGGCAGTGGGTTTAAAACCAACAAGAGGAAGTACTTTTCCACTCAATTCACTTGTGGAACATTTTGCCAAACAATATTGTAAAAACTTCTGTAATTAGATTAACACTTACTGGTGACTGGTGTTGCATTGTTAGGCGTGTCAGCTCTCAGATATTGTGTAGTCTGCGTGGAAGGCTGGGACAGACCTTGTGAGCTACTGCTGTCACTAATGCTGTTTTGAAACAAATTGACAAAATAGAAATGTTTCCTTCCGTAACAATATTTCCATTTCCCCAACATAGAAATTCTAATATAGAAATTCTAAAATCAAAATTGAATCTAGAATAATCCTCATAGTACCTTTATGGATATGGACATGACTGTACATTTTGTATTTAATTATTGTATCTTTCTTTTTTTACACAATCTATTTCTTTACAAGTTTTCTGAATTCCAGTTGAAAGACTGAAGTATTTGTATTTTAAAATGCTATGATAGACAAAACCATGTGGCAATGCATTTTTTTAGACACACATACCACATTATGCATATGCATATGCACACGCGCGCGCACGCACACGCACGCACGCACACGCACGCACGCACACACAGAGCGCGCATGTGCATTTAGGCACACTATGAAAAATTCTTAGTTAGAATTCCAACAACAATCAGTGCAGAAAACTATCCCCTAAACAGACACGCACATTTAGCAACAGAAGCTCAAACTACAGGCCACGTAGTAGAGACACAAGATTTAATTTTCCAACTTGCACAATTTCCCAGAAGCTTACTATGAAATATAGTGGAATCCGCTTAATAAGGTTTCTGAATAAATCAAATACATTTGCTTTCCCCACACCCAGGTCCGTGGAGATGTATTGCTTTTTGATCTGGGAAGGTAGAAATCTGAACCGTGATAACTCAAAATTGTAAGGTGTATAGAGTATACACACACAGTTAGACCTCTTAGTGCATTAATGATGTCTGGGTAGCATGTGGTTAAAATACTGTAGCATATACCATGCCAGGGTATTATTGGGCAGGCTGGAGACGGGCGTTAGGGATCAATTCTCTCTGGCTCTCTGCTAGGCAGAGCTGTATATAAAATTCTGTCTGTGGTGTCTCAAGCAACTAAGGGGAGTAAGCACAAGGTTCCCCTGCCTCTAGCCAACCAAGACTCTCAAAGTCAGCACTGACAGAGGGGAGAGAGAGAGAGAGAGCGCACGCACATGTGCGAGCATACACATTGCTGTACTGTGTGCTTTGACTCTCTGCTTTTAGGGGAGGGAAGGGATTGGAGATGGAGAAACTTAGTGCTAACAATCCAAGCATCACTTTTCCCCATCTCCAGGTTCATTTCCGTAAGGCCTGCTTAAGAAGAATTTTTGATAAGTCAGTGTTTTACATGGCCAGAGAAATTCAACTTAAAGAGACTTCACTGAATTCATTCCACATAAAGCACACATTTAATTAGATCACCATAAACAAAAACCCTTGGGAGTACAATTTCATGAAGATCTAAAATTTCCTAGGTATGATAAATCCCCACAGTAAAAAAGAAGAAATTCTCATTTCCAAAAACTGAGGTTACTCACCTGTAACCTTGGTTCTTCGAGATGGGCTCCGTCACTCACACCTATGGGGTTCTGTGCCTTTGCAGATCAGCCCAGAAGCTTCTCCAAGCACTGATTTTTCCTCCGACGGTCCATAGTTTTGGAAGGCTTCTGGCAGCACTATAAAATGAGGGAGCAGATGCAAGTTACCTGAGTTCTTTCCAACTTCCACAGCATTTGGTGGTTGAAGGAAGTTTCTCCATTGCGTTATGCTGCTACAAAATGGCCTTCAGCTTGTATTATCTGGACCAGAGGAGTCTGTGCCTCAATGACTGCAGCTGAGTGTCCCCTGGAAATTACAGGTGCAGGCAATAAAGATAGGTGGGTGGTCTGTCTAATGAGGCAGAGGGCAGACCTGGTAGGTCTCGGACCTGGCCTGGAATAAGAGTGGTATTCATAAGGCGGTTAGAATGAAGGGTCCCAAGGTTATGGCTGGTAACGAGGTTAAGGCCTGTATGGAATTGTGGCCATTGGTTGCAACCTGACATACAGGGTGGTGAACTATAGCCTGATCAGTGTTATTCTATAAAGATGTTACTGTGGTAGAATATAGGAGACGGGATTTTTGTTTGCTAATTTGTTTTTTACTGATAGTTGCAAAGCAATGGAGAAACTTTCTTCAACCGCCAAATGCTGTGGAAGTTGGAAAGAACTCAGGTAACCCGCACCTGCCCTTTAAAGTGCTACTGGAAGCCCACCGAAACTACAGACTATCAGAGGAGGAGTCACAGCGCGTGAAGAAAGAAATCACTGCTTCCGGGCCTATCTGCGCAGGCACAGAACCACACAGGTGTGAGAGTTGACGGAGCCCCACACAAAAGAAGAACAGGGATACAACACTTTACGACTTTAAAACAAACAACAAAAAACCACAAGATGCCCACTTTAAAATTAAGGACACACAATTCATTTACATGGGAAATTTATATTCTTGTTTAAACAAAAAAGAATTTGTTGCTCAAAAACATGCACTCCAATGTACTGAAAGCAAGTCTCTGACAGCCTTAGGACTGGTTCACACACAGCGTACCAGACGGCAGTTACTCAACAGTGACACAATTCCTGGAGTCCTTTTGCAGTAGTGTGTATAAGATGCATCGTAAATGCCTTTTACCTCACCATACTACCTTTGTTAACTAGTAGTTCGAATCAGAAGTAAGAGACCCCTGTATTCGGGAATAGTTACGCTGAAATGCAAGCGCCTAAACGAATGCTCCCAAATCAAGTTACGTCCCTATGGTTATAACCCCAGGGAGAAATCTTCATGAGAACAAAACCTAAGCTTCAAATCTTTGGTTCTATAAGTCTCCTATACATCTTGGCCAAACATACTGCAAAAAGCAATTTACAGTTTTCAATCCTTTCATCAACTGCTGCTGCTTCTTTGGGGGGGGTAGGGGGGGTAGGCTGGATTATCAAGGCAAACGCTGGGTATACCAGCTGAACTGCTATGAAATTTCACCCTGAATATGAGATGGCAGGTGAAAAGCCACCTCAAGGGGTTCACTCTTGAACTTAAATTTCCTCTTCTACCAAGGTAAGTAGCCATAAACGTGCTGTAGGGAACAAGAAACTTTCTAGCCATGATGGTTTCTTTACGCATTAAAGTTCTAAATTAGCAACAGCAAGGGATTTTACTATTGTCTCGGGTATGAGAAGATCCTACCTCAAATATTAATTGTTTCAAGCCAGTACTGGTATCAGTGTATAAAATGGGAGCCCAGCTCTTCCCTCTATGAATTGCTTGTCCAAAGGACTCTCAGCCTCTGAACAACTGTTAGAACAGAATATGTTCAAATAGGTAGAGGAGTCATAGTACATCTTTATTAAATGTTGTGGGATATCCTACAAATAGCAGGCACTGCCATCAGTGCTGCATTAGGTCCTATCATTTCATAGCCTCTGACATAACTTAAAAAGGAAAATTTGATTCACTTACCTTGGTGAATTTTCCGTCGCTCTCCTGGGGAGGCAGGCGGTCCTGAGAGTTAGGTTTAGCTCCTCCTCTCCACATTCAAAGGCAGGATCCACTAAACGACTCTGAGGACAGGGAAGGAGCTAACCATGCCTCAAATGCCCAGTACCAAGACTCACCAATCAATTTAAAAGCCAATGAACCTAACTCAAACTTCACAATCAACTGGTCTCTCGAGGCTCCATCCCCCCAAAGCCTACAGCTCATACTATCCTAACAGCAGAAAAACAGGGACAGAAAAAAAAAAAGGGGGGGAGACCCTTCAGTCCGAACTCTAAGGACCCTCCTAGTCATAAGGTATTGGCTTAGCCCGGAGTGTAAAGCATCCTGAGGGAGGGACAGACTGCCTGCCTCCCCAAGAGAAGGAAATGTCATCAAGGTAAGTGAACCAAATCTTCCTTTCTCCCTCTCCTGTGGAGGCAGGAGGTCCTGAGAGTTGGGATTTGACAAAGCAGTATTCCCATAAGAGGGAAAGAAAGAATTCCAAGCATACTCCCATCATCGAACTCCTCTCAGGGACTCAATTCTCTCAGAACTAATCCAATACTCTCTGCAGAACTCTCCTGATGACTGCTGCCCTTGCTGATGCCCAGGTGTTAATCTTGTAGTGGTGGGTGAAGGTATGAATAGAAGACCAGCATGTCTCTCTAAAGATTTCCTCTACTGAGGCTCCCTGAAGGAGGATCACATTAGTTAGGACACTCCTCAGAAAGTGGGCTGTCCCCCCTGCAGGACTTGTAAGCCTCTAGCTGTGTAAGCTAGAGAGATACAGCCCCTCAGTCATCTAGCTATGATAGCCAAAGAGATCTTCTTGCCTCTCCGGCCCAGTCTAAAGGCTACAAAAGGGGAAGTATCTACTCTGAATTCCTTTGTCTTTTCCAAGTAGATCTTCAGCATTCTCCCCACGTCAAGCTTGTGCCACCTGACCTCCTGTTGATGTTGAGGCTTCGGGCAGAACGAAGGGAGATCTTGTAGTGAATTAATAGACTGATTGAAGCATTGTGCATTATTAGAACCAAGAGAATATTGTACACATCTGTACCTATTGAAAGGATACTATGAGTTTCCTATATGCTTTATTTGCTTGCTATATGCTCCATAGTAACTTTTAGTTTAGGAATATTGAAAATGCATATTAGGAGAAAAACAGGCTGGCAAGAGGAGAGAGAAATAGGCTGACAGGGATATATTCTTTTTTCTTTTTTTAAAAAGGTTGTTAATCTAATTCTTTTTTTAAATAAATTTTACTAGTTTTCAATACCAAAAGGTACAATTTGTATCTACAAAACCATTGTCTTCAGACCAACTTAAACTATACAAACAATAAAATAAAATAAACTATTTACAATTATATAGTACCTCGGAGTGGACCAGTTCGGGAGTACCCGTCACAGCGTCGGTCCATTTACTACAGATTCTGTGAAGTTCCGACCCATATCAAATTAAATCATAGTTAAACATTGTTACTTTGCTATCTGACATATCCTAATTTTACTGCAGTAGATTCCAAACATTGTTCCATATAGCGTAGAATTCCTCTAGCTTATGATTCAGCTCTGCTTGTATTCGTTCCATGGTAACAGTCCACCAAATTCTTTGCCACCATTTCGATATAGCAGGTTTCTTTTTTGACTTCCAATTACACAAAATCGTATGTTTAGCTGCAAGCTGAAGTTGCTGGCAAGCGAGTTATCTTTCCTTAATGATCTGCAGGTCAGGAAAAACGTCAAGAATCGCAAACTCTGGTTGCATTGTAATTTGCTGCTGCACGATGATACTGATGTACTGACCAATTTTATTCCAGAATTCCTGTATGGTGGGGCAATTCCACCAACAGTGCCGTAAAGTACCTGTTTCATCACAACCCTGCCAGCAGTTCTTCGGATAGTCCTTATTCATACTGTGAAGTTGTTCTGGGGTAAAGTACATTCGGTATGTTGCCTTAATTTGTGGTTCTCTTACGGCTAGTGACCTGGACACCATCTACATTACCGACCAGATAGCCTGTTTTTTTATCTATTACAATATTAAGGTCTCACTCACATTTCTTTATGTATCCCTCATCAGATTCGTTAACACTTTTTGTAGCACCCTATATATTCGGGATAATATGTGCCTCAAACCTGGGTCTCCATACAAAACCATCTCAAGATCAGTTCTCTTTCTTATGAATAGGGGTTTATCTTGTTTAGAATTAAATTTGCTTTTTATTTTTGCATAGAGTAGGAACCCAGGATCTACTGTTGTCTTTTGCCTAATGGAATCTAACATTAAAATTTCACCACCAACGAACAGGTGAGAAGCTACTTTCAATCCTGTCTTTTCCCAGTGTATTCTGATTTTATCAGGCATTCCCCCGTTTTGCCCAGGGACCAAAAATTGGGGTAAAGGGATTTTTTTCCTTATTTCTATCCGCCTTGCTCAGACAAAGTTCCCAGACCTGCAGAGCGGTAAGGACAAACGGATGGTTTTCATTTTTTTGTAATTTTAGTCCAGCTCTCTCTGTCAGGAAATATTTAAATTCCTGAATTTCACAACACTCTTATTCCATAACCAGTCAGTCTGGGGTATCATTATTGTGATACCATACCTTTATCCCTCGTAAAACGGATGCCCAATAATATAATTAAAAATCTGGCATATTCATACCTCCAAACTCTTTCCGGGTCAATAATACTGGTCCTTTTTAATCTCGATTTTTTTCCTATTCCAGATTATTCGTGTTAACTTATTCAACCTACCCAAAAATTCTCTGGGCAGTTGAATTGGCAAAGCGAAAAATGTGTATATTAATTTGGGCAACACCAACATCTTGATTAAATTTGTCCTCCCCACCCAAAAGATCTGAATATTTTTCCAATCTTCTTCCTTCCGCTGTAGATTTTCTAACAATGGTAAAAAATTTGCTTTATACAAGTCCTTAAGTTTTTTTGTCACCCTTATTCCCAAAAATGTTATTTCCGTTTTTTCTAACATAAATGAAGTAGTCCTCAGCAGTTCTTCTTTATTGAGCCTATCTTCATTAAACAGTAGGGGTGGGAAACCGGTAGAATCCGGTATCCGATAATGCCGGTAACAGGCGTACCGGCATTATCGGATTCGACCCAGTAATCCGGACCCGGTACCGGATTTCGGTGTACCGGATTTTTTTTACATTGCAGCCATTTAAAAATGGCTGCAATGTAAAAAAACTTAAAGCCCCAGCCCAAAAGTTTTTTTAAAAAAAAAACTCCCCGAGTCCAGGCTGCACGGGTGGAAGGGGGGACACCCCCCACCCACCCTGCCCAGCCTGGATTTTTGTTTAAAAAAAGAGTCAGAGTGACCGAGAGGCGAGGCGAGCCCACCCCCCAGCACCAGCGGCCGCGGCGTCCCCGCAGCCGCCGGTAAGTATGACCCGATCCCTGGGGGGGGTGTTTAACACCCCCCCCCCCCCAGGGATCACCCCTACAGTGCGCTTGCCGCTTACCTTTGGGAGCTCCGGCGGCGGCGGGCGGTCCGGCGGCCTCAGCGCCGGCTGTGGCTGCCGGCGTCAGGACGCTCTAGGCCTTCCGGTGAAACCCGGAAGTTCCCCGGAAGGCCTAGAGCGTCCTGACGCCGGCAGCCACAGCCGGCGCTGAGGCCGCCGGACCGCCCGCCGCCGCCGCCGGAGCTCCGCAAGGTAAGCGCAATGAACTTTAGTAGGGGTGATCCCTGGGGGGTGGGGGGGGTGTTAAACACCCCCCCCAGGGATCGGGTCATACTTACCGGCGGCTGCGGGGACGCCGCGGCCGCTGGTGCTGGGGGGTGGGCTCGCCTCGCCTCGCCTCTGGGTCTTACTCTGTTCTTTTTGAAAACAAAAATCCAGGCTGGGCAGGGTGGGTGGGGGGTGTCCCCCCTTCCACCCGCGCAGCCGGGGAGGGGGAGGGATATTTCATTGGTTTCAATGGGGACACAGCGCCCCATTGAAACCAATGAAATAAATCCAGTACCGGCATACCGGATTTAATCCGGGAATCCGGTTTTCGTGGAACCGGTAACCGGTAAATCCGGTAGCCGGTAATGGGGCCGGGGTCCCACCACTATTAAACAGTAACATCTTAGATTTTTCTATATTTACTTTATACCCAGAAACATTGCTAAATTTTTCAATGACTTCCTTTAAGGTCGGCACTGACTGTGGCAGGTCTGTCAAACTGACCAGCATGTCATCTGCATACAACGACAATGTGTATTCTCTCCTTTTTACCTGTATCCCCTTTATTTGCTTTGAGTTCCTAATCATTATAGCCAATGGTTCTATAGCTAAGTTGAACAGTAGCAGAGACATAGGACACCCTTGTCTAGTACCCTGTTTCAAGTTGATTTTCCTGGATATCTCCCCATCTATCAGAGTTCTGGCCACCAGGGATTTATATATTAGTTTGATCCAGTCCACAAAAGCACCTCTCATACCCATTCCCTCCATTGTTGCAAACAAGTATCTGCACCATGTCAAAAGCTTTTTCCATATCAAGTGAAATTATAAAAGCAGTGATATTTTTCCTCTTGACATGGTGTATTACATCAATACTTTTTTTGACATTATCCACACCCACTCTCCCAGGAATAAACCCAGCTTGATCACTTGAAATTAAACCTAGTATAAAACTTCCATCAATCTATTAGCCAGAATTTTTGTAAAAATTTTTGCATCCACATTTATCAGAGAGATAGGCCTATATCCGCTACATATCTCTAGATTCTTCCCTGGTTTGGGACATAAGACAATATTTGCCTCATAGAATGAACTCGGCATAGATTGTAGTTCTAGGAAAGAGTTAACACTCTAAGCATCTGGGATACTTGCGTAGTAAAGGTTTTATAAAACTTTGCTGGATAGCCATCCGGTCCCACAGCTTTGTTTCCAAGTAACTGTTTAATAACCTCCTTAACTTCTTCTACAGTGATGGGTTGATTAAGATACCCTTTCTAGTCTCTTGTCACTTGTGGCAACTTTACCTAACTTAATACCCTCTGAACCGCCACCTCAGGAGGATCCTCAGCCCCATATAATGATTCATACAAATCCTCAAAACACTGAACTTTTTCCTTATCCTTTAATCCTGGTGTTTTTTGTATATATGGTGGTTTTGTCTTTTGCCTTCTCTTTTTTGTTAACCATGCCAATACTTTATCCGCCTTACTGGCCTTCTCATAATAAAAAGCCTTTGTGTATCTAATTTTTGTCACAATTTTTTCCGTTTCCAATTAATTTATTTGGCTTTTAAGAATGGCTATTTTATCCGCATTTATTTTGGGTTGTTTAGCTAACTTTCGAAGTTGGAGGTATAATTCACAAATATTCTTCCATTTCTCTTTTTTTAGGTAAGCCCCCATGGAAATAAATTGTCCCCGAAAGACAGCTTTAGCTGCCTCCCACAATGTCTGAGGGGATGTTTCAGGCAGGTCATTGAATTGAAGCTATTCCGGTAATGCCTTTTGAATTTCCTCCTGCATGCACTTGTTATTAAAGAAAAAGTTTTTCAAGCTCCTACCTTGTTTACTGTTGCTTTTATTCGCTTCACTGTTAAACTCAGCCCCGTTTACAGACCATAATGCAGTGGTGGCGATCTGTATATATGAGTTGTCACACTCAGGGACCAGGCCCTTGCTAATTAAAATATGGTCAATTTTTGAGGCTGTTCCATAAGGATTTGAGTAAAATGTGAACTCTTGTTTATTGGGATGCACACTTCCCCAAATTTCCCTTCACTCACACAGTTGAATTTTTTTTTAAACAATTCCTTCCTACTTCCTACTAAGTTTTTTCTTATTAAATTGGTCCAATGGAGAGAGTGGGCAATTAAAATCCCCACAGACCATCACCTTTCCCTGGGCTTTCTGTGAAATCAAAATGAGTGTGTCCATCAAAAATTCTTCCGTATTGTAGTTAGGGGCATATAGATTGGCAATAGTATACTGTTCCCTTTGTCTTTGTCCTATTATAATTATAAGTCTACCCTTTTCATCTTTATGTATAGTGTGGATTTGTGGTTTTAGTTCCTTATGGATGCCAACTAAGACCCCAGCCTTTTTTTCTCTCCATTTGAAAAAAACACTTTATAATCCTTGTTTGTCATTCAAAAATTATCCCTTCTTAATAATTAAGTTTCTTGCAATGCAAAAATGTGTGGGTGTGACTCTTTTACCAGCTGCCATATTTTCTTCCTCTTAACCGGATTGTTCATACCACACACATTCAAAGATAATGCTTTTAGATTAGCCATAACGCCCTAAATATTCCAATAATGCCTTGATCCTCCCTATATGTACCAACTTTTCTATTTCTGTTTAAGAAAACCTTTACAATGTCTATGTCTTTAATCCCACAACCAGAGACCAAATAACTTTCTTTCTTAATTCCTGCTCTGTTGAACATTACAGTAACATTCACCTCCAACACTTTAATTTTTGAAACCTTAACCAATTTCTATACTTTAACATTTAGAACCCTCACCCTCTAAAACTAGGGAGAGAACCAATACTAGCTAGCTTGTGTCACTGTATATAGCCAACAAATAATATTTAAAATAGAGAAATTATAATTTGCTGTAATATTTTAGCCCAGGGGGCCCCCTAAAAAGGAGAAACGTTAGTATCAGTTTTTGCTACCTGTGTGTCCCGTGATTTTACTGAACACAAAGTTTAGGCTTTTTTCTTTTGCCCCAGAGTCTAATTATTGCTGCTTTGGCAGAAGAGAAGTTATGTCTTTAGTTCTGGGATCTAACTGATTCTCCATCCCTTTGTCTTTGAGGACTGGACCTTAGATTGTTTTCAATATAATACTCTAGTTCAGACGCCTCATTAAAGTATCTTCATTTCCCTCTGTCAATAAAATAAAGTTTTGCAGGGTATAAGATTTGGGCGTTCAGCTCCGTGTTTTTAAGCTTCTCAACTTGTTTACCTTCCTTTTTTGCACATGGTCATAGGCTAAATCAGCAAAAATTGAGACCTTGCAGCCTTCAAATTGCATCTATTTCTTGCAGCTCTTAAAATAGCCTCTTTGTCTTGAAATCTTAGGAATGTTGCTATTATAGCTCTTGGGGGAGACGGTTCCTTTGGCCTGGGCCTCAGGGAGTGGTGAGCTCTTTCAATATCCACTGCATGGAGTTCTTGCTTTTCAGCAAAGACTGTTTTCACTACTGTCTGAACCAACTCTCTCACTCCCTTATCTTCCAGTCCCTCCAGTATTCCCAAGAACCTGAAATTATTTCGTCGAGATCTATTCTCCAGGTCTTCTAGTTTTTCTTTTACACTGTGCACAACATCTTCTGAGTAATTCAATTTTCCTGGAGGTTTTCCCTGTCTTCTTGTTCACTGATTCTTAACTCTGCCTCTGCCATTCTTTTATTTATCCCCTCCATTTGGTTCTTTACCTGAGGCAGATGTGTCTTAAATGTGGAAATCCCTTCTTTATTCAGAGCAAGGTCTTCTTTAATAGATCTGAACATATTAATTACCTGTTCAGATGCCTCTGGTTCCCTCAGTTCTTCCTGTTCCTCTCCGCCGGCCATTTTGTATAGGCCCCTTTCAACTGTGTGCACACTGCGCCGTGGGGGATAAAACTTATCAATTGTGTTTCCAGAGTCCTTTTTCCCCCCTGCTCATTACTTAATAAGGGAGCTTCTTTTCCAGGGTTTCTCTCATCATTTGGGCTTACTTTTCTGGACTTCAAATCACGGGATCGCAGGAGCTTTTGCCGCACACGTCCTTTCAGCTGTGCATGCCCAGACGGCCCCCAGGGATATATTCTTGTAAGAACAGAACCAGAAAGAACTGTCCGTGCCCAAAACATGGCTGTACATAAACAAGAGAAGGTTACAAGAATAGATAAGAACCAAGCAATGCAAATGGGGGGAAATGGCCTAGTCAGACAGAGACGCCTTAGAGAAAGGGGCATGGGCAACTCATGGCCAAAGATCAGGCCTCCCATCTGGAGGTAGGGGTAGGCAGGATCTAACTGGTCAGGACATGCCCTAATAACAATGACTAAGCAGAAAGTACCCAAATCTGAACAGCCAATGGAAGAACTTCCCAGGCTTAGCACTGACAGCCCCGCGCTCTGGATAATCATAAGGCAGTCATTGGATAAAAAGGCCAGTCCTAGACAGGGAAGGTGCCTTGCATGGTACCCTCTGACCGGTTACCTAGGTAACCACCGGTTGATAGATGCTTGGCCCTTTCCGACGCTCTCAAAGGCTGTGAAAAGCCAGACTCCAGCAGCTAGGTTCCTAGATAGACATCAATTGGGACCCCACCCTGCCTCTCCTCTCGAGACCAGACCTGAGACCTCTGACACGTAAGAACTCATATGTATGTACTTACGTGTGTGTACTTGCTGTTAGAGTAGGTGAAGGCTATTGCTATATGCAAGTGTATTGGTGCTATATTATTGTTATATTCTCAGTTCTTTCTATAATAAACATCTGTCTATTTAAAGGACTTGTCATCTGTTTCATAGTGCCTTCGCTCAGATCCCGGAACTGGGAGTTGACTGCCAGGGGTTTAAATCTTGTCCCTGGTAGGACTGATAGAGAACAGTTCCAATTCATAACAGTCTATGTCCTGGTTCCTGCAAAAATCTGGATTTACCTTGTTAAAGAAAGGTGGTGGCAACCTGAGTGTCACAACTCTGGATCTGCTGACAGTGCGGCCAATTCCAAGACCCTCTCAACAGAAGTAACTTCAACCAAGAATGCCACTTTAAATGAAAAGATCTTGAGGGACACTAGACCAAGAGGCTCGAAGGGGGAACCTTAAAGGGCATCCAGTACCACATTCAATCTCCATGTGGGGAAACAATGCTTTACAATTGGACATGTTGCCTCCTTGAGAAAACGTGCTACATGACGACTCACCAGGCCCTCCCATCTGAGCCAACAGGATAGATGAAAGAGCCGACACCTGCCACTGCAGCGTGTTCACACTCAACTTCTTCTCCAGCCCATCTTGAAGGAAAGCCACTACCTCAGGAATCCTGGCTTGCAAGGGTCTTATACGATGTGCCTCTGTCCACACTTGAAAGGCCTGCCAGGTGGTATTATATATCCTATTAGTTGATGGTCTAACAAGGCGACAACAAGGTATCTAGAACCTTCTCAAAATAGCCAGCAGCTCCTAGTTGCTGGCATTCAACATCCAGGCAGTGAGGCTTAGACTTCCCAACCTTACAAGTATGTATTGAACGGGTCCCCACGTAAGCTGGTCTGTTCTCAATGGAAGGGGCCATCATAGTGCGGTCTGTAAGCTCCCATATGATGCAAAGCCACGGTCTTGGTGGCCACTTTAGGACGATCAGGATTACCTTCTCTTCCTGAGAGCTTATCTTCCACAGCACCTGAGGCAGTAGAGCAACTTGAGGGAAGGCGTACAGTGGGCCCTTGGGTCATGGAAGCTATAGAGCATCTACACCCAAGGACTGTGAATCTTTGTGCCTAGAGAAGTACCTCTCGATCTTACAGCTCTCTGCCAATGCAAACAGATCCACACCTGGTTTTCCCCATAGCAGTCATGCTGTCTGTCTGAACCAGCACACTCTACCTCTCTTTTTCATCAGACTCAGGCCCGGCAGCCTGTGCTTACCAGATGTAAGCAGCCATCTGAAGTTGAATCCTGACAAGATGGAGGTGATGCTAGTGGGTAGGGTGGTGAGGGTGTCCATTATTGATAGGGTTCGTGCCCCACTAGCCCCCCAGGTTCGTAGCCTAGGAGTGCTCCTTGATTGACAGCTCTGCTTGGATGTCCAGGTGGAGATTGTGGCAAGGAGTGCTTTCCGTCAATTACATCTGGTGCGGCAGCTTTAGTCGTATGTATCAGACTCCAACCTGGCCATCATCATCCATGTTTCATTACCTCAAGATTGGAATATTGCACCGTGCTCTACGTGGGGCTACCCTTGGTGATGGTTTAGAGGCTGCAGCTGGTGCAGAATGTGGTGGCCCATCTCCTTACAGAGATGGGTTGCTGGGGGCACATTACGCCTGTGCTCCATTCTTTGCACTGGCTGCCTATAATCTTCCGGGCCCAATTCAACGTGTTGGTGTGGACCTATAAAGCCTTATACGGCCTAGGCCCTACCTATCTGCGGGACCGTCTCACTCTCTGGGCCCTGGATCAGCCGGGGGAGCTCTTCTCGAAGTCCCCTAAGTTTCTCAGGGGGCCACTAGAGAAAGAGCGTTCTCGGAGGCTGCACCAAGACTGTGCAACTGCCTCCCAGTGGAGGTCTGTGTAACCCTGGACCTTCCCTCCTTTAGACGTCCGTGAAAAACCTGGGATGGGGTGGAGGATGAGTGTTAGGGTGGGGGGAGTTTCCTTGCTATTTTTACCTGCCTTCATTTTGAGTCTGCTATTTTAATACTTTTGTTACTTGTTTTATTGTGTATATATGCTTGTTTTTTAATATTTATATTGCACGCTGTTAGCTGCCCTGAGCTGCTTTTTGCTAGCAGGGATGGGATAAAAATCTGTGTCAATTAATAAATCATCTGTCCTTGATCGTGGATTGGAAGTGCAGCAACGCCAGTCTGATGACCCGCAGCTAGAGGAAGTATATATGTTGTGTTGTCTCATTTGGGGACCAGCTTCCCTGAACTGGCTGACCCTGGCAGTGGGCTACCCAGTCTATCAGACTGGTGTCAGTAGTCACCACCACCTTTTCTTCCTCTTGAATCGGAAAATCCTAGGTATATAATGTCTCTTCAGCCACCACTCCATGGAAGCTCAGTGATCACGAGTGAGATGGACTGCTTCCTGACAATCTGGTCCTGCTAGGGCAGAAAAAAAAAGCCCACAAGGGTCATAGGAAGAAACGGGCCCATTGGACTGCCTCCACACACAATACCATCAGTCCCAGGGCACTGGCTAGATCGAGAAGAGTTGTCTCTGCTCTCTTGATCACACTCAGCCTGTCCCTGGTCTGCCGCTCAGGAGAGAGGAAGACTCTGTTGAGGTCTGCGTCTATGATCACTCCCAAGTGAAGAAGTCTCTGCAAAGGGCTGGTGGAACTTTTCTCCCACTTGATCACAAAACCATGAGCCTGAAGATACATTGTCGTCTTCTGGACTGCCTGTTGCCACTGCTCCCTGGATGGAGTCCTCAACAGGAGATCATCCAATTAAGGAAATACGTGCATCCCCTTCAGACATAGATCTGCCACTATCATTACCAGCAACTTGGTAAACACCCTCGGAGATACCGCCAGGTCAAATGGGAGTGTCTTGAACGGATAATGTTGGGCACCATACAAAAACCTGAGGAAACATCGGTGAGATTCCCTCATTGGACATGAAAATACGCATCCTTCAGATCGATCGAAGCCAAGTAATCTCAGGGTTGGATTGCCCACATAATTGATTTGAGGGTCTCCATCTTGAACGTTCAGGACCAAAGATGCCAGTTTAGAACCTTGAGATCGAAGACACCGCTTGCCGCCCCGTTCTTCTTCGGGACGATGAAGGAGTAGACCTTCCCCATCTGTAGGTAGCATGGAGGCATTAGCCAGATTGGAGGTGCCTGCATCTACCTTGGGAAGGACAAAGGCTAAAGACGGAGTCTCAGGGAGGATATAAAACCTACTGGCCAGTGCTGGGCAGTCTTGGGCTTTGTGGGCAGATCCCACTCCGCCTTTAGTAACTTCCAGTACAAAGAAGGAAGGGGCAACCCCACTCCCTCTGGTGCCCCAGAGGTAGAACCAGGGCCACATCCACTGCCACATTTTCCTCAGGAGGCGACTTGATGGGAGAGGGGATAGCTAGGCCAATTCTGGCCGCAACTCCTGCCTGCAGGGACTCAAGCATCTCCAGGTGAAAAAGTCTAGCTCCTACTTTTTACTACTGGGTTCTGCCCCTCTTTTTCAGAACATTCTCCATCTTCCTTCTCCAAACGAATAGAGCCCCCTGCTCCTCTAGGCTAACAGAGGTGCAGGCACCACCCCTGGTGACCACAACCAGATCTGAAGAGCCTGGTCTAAGGGGCCCCCAGCAGACGTCCAGTCCTCTTCCTCTCCCCCTTCCAGTACTGAAGGTGCCAGGCTGTGAGACCCCTGACTAAATGCCCCCACACATGGCACAGGAGCTGAGCAACACCCTGGGTAGCCTGGGCCACGAGCTGCTGCCCTAACCACTGGGTCACAGCAAGGGAGACTCCTGTTTCAAAAGGGTGGGAGAAAGAGAGGGGGGAAGCCCCTCGATCCCTCAGCTGTAGGCTCACGCCTCTGTGGCACCAGCAGCCTGCTGTAGAGCAGCTGCCACCCAACCTGTGCCGGGAAGAGGCCTCCCCACTAGAAAAGAAATGAGAGTTGCAGTGTCACCTGCTGCTCTCCCCCAGAGCGGAAATTGCAGTCGCGCCTCAACCCTCGTGTACAAGGGTGGGTAATTCTATGGGGAAGGAGCCTCTCCTCAGGCCTGTTACTCCCCTAATGGGGAAAAAAGGGGGCAAGAGATCCCCTTCCCTAACTAAACTAGAACTGGGGACAGAAGAAAAAATTGTAGCCAAGGAGAAGGAAGGAAAAGAGGTCTAAGTATCCCCCTGGCCAAAGAGAAAGAACCCTGACCGTCTTTCTCCTGTGGAGGCAGGAACAGAACTAGGCAGTTGAGGCAGGATTAGGTCCTCCCCTGTCCTCAGCAGTCAATCATTTAGTGGATCCTGCCTGTGAATGTGGAGGAGGAGGAGCTAAACCCAACTCTCAGGACCGCCTGCCTTCCCAGGAGAGGGAGAACAACAACATTTAGCTGCAGTCTTGCACATCTTCAGCTGGGCCCACAATGTTTGTCCATTTGAAAAAACAAAATGGACAAACTACTTAAAGTTGGTAAATTCTAAAGGAAGTATCAGAGCACAATTCTCTCTTGCAGAAACAAACACTTGATCTTGCCCAACCAGAGGACAACAAAATTGCCAGCTCTCACGATTATCCAGTGCAATAGTCTTTTGTCACTGCTTGTTTACCTTACCTTCAAGGGAGCCATTAATCCAGACCACGGACCTGAAGACAAGATTGTCTTAAACTAGAAGGAAGGAAAATGCTAAGAAAAAAAATGAGATGAAGTAGCAGTTTAATTTATCAGTTTTTAAAAGTGAATGTCCTATAGCTGTCACTTAGGCAAACCTACATAATATACATCAAGCAACTGCATTTGAAAGAAACACTGTAATTTACCTGTCATCCAACTCTATTCTCTTCATACTGTGAAGATGCAAGACTGCTAATATTATTGCCACCAGGAATATGACAGCACAGCAAACTCCTACACTGATATAGAACACCCGAGTAGACGTGGTGGGGGCTGCATTTACAGGATCAACTGAAACGGAAGGAGACAGCATTTGACAATTTCAGATCAGTTCATATGTACAAATGTGCAAGGAATAGGTCTTATTTTAACTTAATCTAGCATTAAAGCATGTTATATTTTTAACAACAGGACTGAAGGGGAAACAATTTAGTTTCCTTTAGACAAATATCTGTCAGTAGGGGTCAGTATAAGGCAAAAAAGCAGATAAAACATAGAAATGGCATTTTGTCTCAGGGAAAGCATACCACAAATTCTGCTGTTTTATACCAGCAGGTGGATCAATCACTGCCACCATCAAGCCACTCACCAAGTGAATGTCCTACCAATGCCAGAGAGCTCCCCACCCATAACAGGCAAGAGAAAATGGAGCCTTGAATCTGCTGGTCTTTGAAGTTTTTGTCTCTGGAAAATAACTCCACTGTCCCACAAAAATCTCTTATTTACCAGTGTGCATGACTACTGCAATCAAATTACCCACTTGGTTCTGATACAGAGCTAGCAAAGCCAACAATTTTGATACAAAAGGTGCAAAGGGCATGCCTCAGTACACGAGGGAGAAATTATGGTGACAGTCCAATTAAGGCAAACAGCAGGAAAGAGCAGTTGGATGGCCATTCAGGAACAGCTTTCCCACCTCTCCCAAAACTCTCACACACAGGCATCCCAGCATACTTACCAATTCAATTCAATTCTTTACTAGGGCATTGGTTTTCACCATTTCCCTTAACATTAACAAAGTTAAAATACATAGGCAAAAACAATTTTCCATACATAAAATAATAAAATCTGTGATCCATTATAGAAAAATTGACTTAACAATTAAAATCAGGAGAACAAACCAAGTCCTCCATTGTTCACTCCCAATCCTAAGACAAGAAAAGCAACCTACTGATTACAAAACCCCCGCCTCCACTAAGGGGAAAACCTCTTCAAGGGAGCAATTAAGCTTCTATTAGATACTTTGCTTGACGCAAACCAACACCGCTAATCAAGACATGGAAAGGGCACATTTGGCCAGTTGATCTTTAATTAATAGTCTTTTCTTAGAAGCAAGGTATATAAAAGATGCTACGGCCAATAAAGTTGCCTTATGAGAAAGCCTGAGGAGGAATCCATAACAATTACTAGAACTAAAGGAGAGACCAAACGGCAGTAACGGGGATAGCCAAGCCGCCCTTAGCACCTCGAAATATGGCCATCTTAATAGAAGTTGTTCCGTGGTCTCCACTTCCTTTTTGTAGCAAGGGCATAATTGCTAGTCACAGGGGGTGCTCTTATACCTCCCCTCTACAACTGCAGTTTTGACCAGCTGCCATCTGAGCAGGGTATACGCTCTACGAAGCTTGAGGTTCTCCAGGATATCTAAATAGAGTTCAAAGGAAAACCAATCCTTGATTATCCTCAAGTAGGGTGCCACCCTCCATGCTCCTCCATGCTATATCTTCCTGACACGTGATATCTTGGATTCTGCCCAGGATCTGTGATCTGATAGACGGAAGTGAACCTCCACTAACATACTGAAAAGAGAACCCCATTCCTCCCAAGAGCCTCCCCAAATACGATATCCATGGGTATACCCGCACTCCCTGACGGATAAGCTCCTCTTTCAAACAAAGAAAGCTCCTCTTTCCTGCTGGGCTAGCAATCTTATCCAGTATCTCACATAGGCCTTCCTTGCTAAGGATGCTATCGAGATCCTGGCCAGTTCTGCCCTAAGTATGGCGCCGGGAACACTGGTAGGTACACCCAACAGTCACCTAAAAAACCAGTTCTGCACCCTATCAAGAGCGGATGCATCAGAAAATGGAATAAGTTCCAGCCCAAATAACAACGTGGGCAGAAGTTTTGCATCATATACTTTCAATAAGGCTGACACCTGCACCCCCCTAGAAATTTTATATGCCTTAATCAAGGCACGGGCTGCTTGTAGGGCAATGATGGCCCTGTTCTAAATGTGTTGGTTCCAAGTGCCTCGATTACTCAAGGTCATCCCCAAATAAGTAAATGAGTTAACTAGCCTTATCTGTCCAGCCCTTGTTTTCCAACTGGGGGGAGCTTTCTTTTACCCATCACCAAGATCTTAGGTTTTTTTTTAGTATTCAGCACCAGTCCATTCAGTTCACAATATTGATGAAATTTCTCCAGAGCCCTTTTAATGCCGACTTCTGTTTGGGCAAGAAAAACTACGTCGTCGGCAAACTGGAGACAGCCCAAACGTACGCCTCCTACTGCTGGTGCATGGATGTCCTCACTTGACGTGATCTTGGGGAGGTCTGAGGTAGAGATTAAAAAGCAGGGGTGCTAAAAGGCACCCCTCTCCTGATTGGAATGGCCTCACTCAAGGTCTGGGTCTCGTTGCCCCTTACCCTCGCTACGTTGTTTGAGTAGAGATTGCAAATTGCTGATAAAAGGGTTTCGTCGATACCCAAGGACCTTAGTTTAGTCCAAAAGCGATCTCTGGGCACTGAGTCCAAGGCCTTATTAAGATCTACAAAGGCCGGATTATTATTATTAACAAACATTTATATAGCGCCAGCAGCGTACCAGGCACTTTACAAAGTAATAAAATAGACATGGTCCCTGCCACTAGAGAGGTAGGGGGGAGCGAGGTTGTGAAGAGCTTTATAGGTGAAGACTAGGAGCTTGTGCAGGATTCTTTCAGGAAGGAGAAGCCAGTGAAGCGAAGAGAGGAGGGGGCTGCAGATGGTCGAAGTGACAGGCAAGGTGGATGACTCTGGCAGCAGAGTTTTGGACAGAGATGAGAGGAGAAAGGTGAGACTGGGGAAGGCCAGAAAGAAGGAGGTTACAGTAATCGAGACGAGAGATGACCAGAGCATGAACAAGAGTTTTGGCAGACGAGACAGAGAGAAAAGGGTGAATCTTAGCAATGCTGTGGAGGGAGAAGCCAGATATAGCTTCCCTTTCCTAATCTTATGGTATTTATAAATAACATGGTAGGGAACAAAACAGCAATCTGTTGTGGATCGGCCCGAGCGAAAACCAAACTGCTCATCCGGAATAATCATATTGTTATTGGTCCAAGTTTCCAATCGGCCAAATAGCACTTTGGCAAACAATTTACCCACTATTGATAATAAACTAATCGGCCAACAACAGGCCGGGTCCTGCAATCTTCCTTTCTTAAAGATAGGGACTATAATACTTTGCGTCCAAGACNGGGGAAGGCCAGAAAGAAGGAGGTTACAGTAATCGAGACGAGAGATGACCAGAGCATGAACAAGAGTTTTGGCAGACGAGACAGAGAGAAAAGGGTGAATCTTAGCAATGCTGTGGAGGGAGAAGCCAGATATAGCTTCCCTTTCCTAATCTTATGGTATTTATAAATAACATGGTAGGGAACAAAACAGCAATCTGTTGTGGATCGGCCCGAGCGAAAACCAAACTGCTCATCCGGAATAATCATATTGTTATTGGTCCAAGTTTCCAATCGGCCAAATAGCACTTTGGCAAACAATTTACCCACTATTGATAATAAACTAATCGGCCAACAACAGGCCGGGTCCTGCAATCTTCCTTTCTTAAAGATAGGGACTATAATACTTTGCGTCCAAGACTTGGGGATCCCCCCAGCCCGTCACCACATAAAACAATTTGGCAAGAATCAAAGCTCACCATCTTGGGGCCGCCTGGAGGACCTCAGCTGTTATAAGATCAGGTCCTGGGGCCTTACTGGATTTGAGTCCCATAATCAGCTCTATTAATTTGGACTCAGAAAAATCATCCAATCTCCAGGCACCTGTGAGTGCCCCAGACTTCCCTCTAGGTAGGTCAGCAAATCCCACCTCTTGGTCCTCATAAAGATCCCCAAACAACGCACCCCATTGACTACTTGTAGGAACCTGACCGCTGGTTCTCCCCCTTGGCTTTATTATTTTATTTAGCGAGAACAAAAAAAAAACCAAATTCCCTGCAGAAGCGTCGACAGCCATCTTGGCCCATTGCTGCAGATAGTAGGCCCTCCTCTTATCTTTTAACATCCTTGAATAAAGGGCCCTCTTTTCAATAAAATCCTTCCTTGTCCATATTGATAAATCTCTAGTCCACCTCTTTTTAAGAAGTATCAATTGTTTTTTCCCACTTCTACATTCGGAGTCAAACCACAGATTCTGGCTCCTAAAGATATTATGGCGCTTCCTGGGGTTGATTACCAGAGGGGCCTGGACTGCCAACAAAAATTCCTGATATGCTGATGACAGTACAGAGGAATCAGTGGCGTCAGACATCCTAGCTACAAGTTGGCCCACCTTATCTGTATTTTTATATAATTAATCTCTTGAATGAGTTCCCCTGGGGAAAACCTTTGTCTACAAGATCAACCTCACTCCTGCCTACTACCAATTTTATTATCTCTGTAGACAAGGCCAGATGGTCACTCTCAGGTCTAATGACGAGGTCCACCCGCTCATACATCCCCTGCTCAATTGCTTGAACCAATATCAAATCAACTTTGCTCTTCCCCTCGGCATCCAAGAAAGTAAAAAAACCCAAGGGGGGTCATAAAGGGAATCCTGATTGAGGACAACAAGATCGAATTTGTGGATTAGCCTAATCAAAGGGGCGCTGGATTGCTGACCACAGGGGGCCTCTAAACCAGCGCCAGTATTGGCGCTAGATACAGATATCAAGCTCCCATCCCCCCCTTTACACAGGTGAGCATTCCAGTCACCCACACTTACCAATATTTGAGGTATACATTAGTACCTCGAAGCTATGTTCCACATTACCCCCATGGCAATCAGCAGCAGACGATGTCATGGATAGAAGCATGTCCCTACCTAGCTTTGTTTAATGTAGCAAGATTTAATGTAGCCATCTCAGCCCTCAATGTAATGAGCCATAGAAGGGGCTTCCCTGTATCCCTTGCTAGCAGCCACTAGATCTCTTATTCCTTCCTATCAATGCCAAAGAGGAACACAGCACTCAGTAGAAGGCAGGAATTATTCCTATAAACTCAAACAAGGGGGTTTGTAAGTGGCTATGAATAGGTACCGCAGCAGAAGTTATACAGGTCTTGGAGATGGGGTGGGTGAGAGGTTCCACCTCACTTCATTTGGCATATTAACTCAACAAGCTGACAAAGTAAAGGGTAGAGTTAGTATGACAAGGAGTCATGGCTCTGGAAGTATCAAGGACAAGCTTAAATGACTCAAAAGCAGCTTCCTTTCACCCCTCCTATGAAACCTTATTAGTGATTTGCTGAAAAACAATCAATTGATAAAATGCCTGCCAGTGTAAAAACGAAATAAGGTGCATTCACAGCATTCCTTTCATAAATAAAATACAAGTACAAGCTCTATTTCTGTAACCTTGCATGAACAAGTACTTTTACTTACAAATAACTTTGCTGTTATTTCTGTCAGAAGGTGGTGTTTTTACTTCTGGTTCAAGTTCTAGGGGGAAAAAAAAGAGAAAATAAAGATTATGAAAAAGTATTTGACATCTTAGTTCCTGTACATAAAATCACTTGTTTGAATTCTATGAAAAGTTCGGTTTTCTTAAACTATGGCAGACTGAGTTGAAAGCAATGGTTAGTTATATTCAGGTTTCACACACACATTCACATTTTCAACTGAAATGTTTCATGCTGGAATTGGTTTAAGTGCGTGAAAATCCATCTAATCCAACATTTACCTACACTTGGTTGAGAAAAAGTACTATAAAACTTTATGCACAAAATTTCAAGCCAGAAGTATTTTGGAAGTTATAAGATGTAGGCAATCTGTAATACAGAATCCCACTGCATGTATGTGCCAACCTATGAACGCAATAAGGCTTCCTCAGAGAATGGGCCAGACAGTTCTCTGTACATCAGGCCTCACTCAAATGTCAGCAAAGGCCAAAGAATTCATCACCCCTCAACTTCTCCGGGCCCCATACATTGGTTGGCTAACAACACCCACAGACAAAAGACAAGGCCGCTGGGAAAATAACTTGCAGCAATAGCTTCCTATGGCGTTATGACCAATAATGCTCTTTGCAAACAAAAACTGCTACCTTCAAAACTATATGGGCAGCTCCACTCCCACATATATTCCAAGAACATTCCATGCCTCCCCCCACACCCCATGCCACTCTGCCCTCACTTGCAAGTGCATGGCCAGAGGACTCTCCACCACCAGTTTTTGGTACACCTGTCATCCCCCACCCTTCCCTTCCAACCTCCAAAACGGCTAAACGTTATGCCATACTGCCATTCCCCAAAGCTTCCCTCCTTTCCCAGAAGAAGCATGGAAACCATGGATTATGCAAACTTAAACTTTATTTAACAAACAAATAACAGAAGAAAAAATAAAGCTATTTGCAAGTAACATACTATTTCTTCTTCCACCTGCTCCTTTTGGCGGCAACTGGGCATGCTTGCTTAGGTGGCAGTGGGACATTTTCCTGATCCTCCTACCACAGATATGCCTGTGGAGCAACGTTTACAGGAAACATGCAGGAATGACTGGCAGAGAGGGGGACGGAAGGTATACCTGGCTCATGAACCGTTACCTGGTGCGAGCGCAATAACGGGGTCAGATGCTTTCCTCAGAGGTGGATTGCTGACGGAACCAAGGTAACTGGTCGGGTTCCATGTGGTGAGACATGAACTGCTGATGGGGATTGGAAATGGTGCTTGCCTCAAGCAAAAATGCTTACGGTCACAGCAATGACATGCTCAAGTAGAGAGGTCTGGAGATGGATGAATTGGGACAGGTTACTTGGAGTCTGTGCTCACCAAGCACTTATCTCCTTGCTTGCCTGCTCAATCACACTGTCAAAGACTGGCTCAGTGCCTGTCCTCTTGTCAGTGGTCCAAGCAGGTCTCAGCAGCAAAGGTCTTACGTTTTACAGCACCAGCTACCTATACTCCCTGGCCATGCCATTAATGGAAGCCCAGATCTCAACTGTCTGCTGTGTAGTCTCCCCAAGCAACCCCTTGCCAAATCCTTCCTGCGCTGCTGGTTCCAGATGCACAGATCCTGGTTCTGCTGGGGGTCTGTGGCTGGGGGTTCCACCCACGCCCATTTCACTGGCACACCTGTACCAAGGCGACAAGGAAAGCCATTAATTCAGATTGTTCCACCCACCATCCCGCCCTGGTGGTTCAGCCCCAGCCCTCTGCCTGCCTGAAGGCAATCAGGAGTGAGTACCTGGCCTATGCTGTTGCGGGATTCCAGCGCCACACAGGTCTCCTCCCGCAATCACTATAGAGGAGTGAAGAACACACAGAAATCAAGTACTGCACTGTGCCATCTCCCCCCTTCCAGGTCCTCATTTCATGCTGCTCCTCCACACTCTGCTGGCCACTTGTCAATACTGTTTAAAATTAAAAAAAAAAAAAACACACAGTCAAGACAATCAGATAACAATGGAAATCAAGAAACTGTAAACGCCACACACACACACAAACTCTGGGTGCATTAACTTACCGTTCTTCTCTACCGCCTGCTCTACAAACGTGGCATCTGGGTCCCCTGTGCCCTTGACCAGAACCTCTGGTGGCTCATCAAACAAGGCCTGGCTCTTAAGCTGGAGGGAATACACTGCGAGAGTCATCACCCATGCTGGCTCCAGGGTGGGGATGGGCATGGAGAGATCTCCACCAGCAGTCCCACGTTCCATGATGGGAGTGGGAGCACTTGCAGCGGAAGCAGTTATAGTGGGAAAGCCATATTCGCTCACTTCTGGCCCCTGGCAAAAGCGCTGCCATACAAGAGGGATGCAATGATGGCTCCATCCATGTATAAGAACCGGTCCAGGAACTTGTAGTAGAGATACCTGTCTCCTGCAGCTGGAGATTTTTATTTATTTAACTATTTTTCTACCCTGTTCCCTCCTGCTCACAGAGCAACTCGGGGTGGCTTACAAAATGCACGAACATAATAAAACACACACAAAATATAATTAAACACATTAAAATGATAAAAAGAACTAAAAGGGGAGAATTCCCCCTCCCCAGCCCACCCTACCTATCTCCCTCTCCAAAGGCCTGGCGGAACAGCCAGGTCTTACAGTGTCTTTGGAAAATGGGGAGGTCCAGGGCCAGGTGGGCTTCCGTCAGGAGGGAGATCCACAGCCTGGGAGCAACCACCAAGAACGCCCTCCCCATCATCACCACACAGGCGACCTGGGAAACTTTGAGTCGGGCATCCCCGGCTGACCGTACAGGCCGCAATGCAATCTAGGTTTACCTGAGGCGGTCCCGCAGGTGAAACTAGGCCTTTTAGGGCTTTATAGGTCATTACCAGCACCTTGAATTGGGCCCGGAAGATAATAGGCAGCCGGATGAAGTTGTTCTCTTCTTGTAGCTGCACCTTAAGTCCTTGGCCCACTGCTGGCACCGGTTCATGTGCCGGTTGCAGCCCTTTTGTACCATTTGGACCGAGATCTCCTGTAACACCGCCTCATTACTATAGCATTTCACTAGGGCATATTGGAATTTCTGCTCCCCCCACAGACCCATGAAAGCCTTGGTCTCTCTCTTGATCCAGGAAATGCAGCTCTGGCAGGTGGAGAATGAATGCAGTTACACAGTGGTAGTATCAGTGGTCGTTATTGCCTGGCTGCTGGCAGTGCTTAATTTGTAAAAAATGTACTGCCATGGCTCAAGTCTGCCCCCCAAAAGCCACGCTCCCTGGTCACAGAATGTAATGAGTCCCTAACCCCCCAACCAGCCATCAGCTGTCCCAAAACTACCTCACTGTCAGCTCAGCTGTTGCCAGACTCTAGGCTGAGCTCTCACCATGTCCCTTAGTGTCAGGCGGCCTCCGCAGCGGAAAAATGAGGCCATTCATGCACGAACACGTCATATGGCTGTGTCACATGGTTGTGCAGCAGCTGAAGCCAGTCCGGCAGTAGTGGAAGCAGCAGCAGCTGGGCAATCAACCACAGATTAAATCTGCAATTCAAGGAGGAAAACCACACAGCAGCTGAACCTAGCAATTATTCTGCAACTCAAGGAGGGAAATAATTGCCAGGGCTGGGCCCCAGTTTGAAGACAATTCTCGAGGTTGCGGCCTGGCACAAATTAAGCCCTGTCTGCTAGTATTAGCCATGACCCTGGTGATGGTAATCCTCCACAAGTCATTCCTGAGAATGAAACAGCTAGAAGAGAGCAAGCGTCAGGCACATGCTGCAAACCAGGACAAGCTCACAGCATGCATGTTTGAAAAAAGCATGGTGGGCTTTTAAGGCGGATGCTACATACACGTAAGCGAGAGCGGAGAGAGAAGCCAGAAGTGCTCGTTCCTTCAATGCTCCAGGGTATTCACCCACAAATCTATGGTGCTGGCAGACCTACAAGCGCGCAATACTGCACACAACCTAATTGACCCGGACATATATACGTGGCTGCACATTAGCTCGCAGTCTCTCGCACAGTGGGCTCTGCCATGAGTAGGGACAAACACCTCATAAAAGGGCAGGTGGACACCCACCTGGTGTAGCTACAGTCTTGTTTGTCAATGCTCTAAGAACAATATATTTTGCTCATACTCAAGGACCCATGTTAATTGTGTTTTCTCCATTGTTGCCAATGGGAAAAACACAGTCTCTGACTCATATTTATAAGCAGTCATATTGAGAGAAAACAGCAGTTTGATATAGTTATTGAATTTTAAACTTCTTATAACAGTACAAAAACAAAAATAGATGATCATGGCAATAGACAACTATATTATTGCTATATTGGCTACAAAACTAGTGTTTTGGAGCAGCTCCAATGGGAACTCTGACATTACACATTCTCAGCCAAGCTTTTCTAGACAGGTGTGCAAATATGTGACTTCCATTCATGGGCCGTCACTAAGATGGTCGTCTCTATTCCTATCTCTAGGTCTTCCAGGTTGAAGGAACTGGGCATATTTAGCCTAGTGAAAGAAGACTACGGGGAGACATGATAGCAGTCTTCAAATATCTAAAGTGTTGCCACTAGGTGTGTGCATTTCGTTTTCATTATAACAAAAACAAAATAGGGATTTTTTGGTTTTCATTATTGGGGAAAAAAAAAAAATTTTTTTTTTGTATTACCAGTTAATAGGAGCTGTAACTTCTTTGCCATCCAATTTTGATGAAACTTGGCAGGAGCGTACCCCGGTGGAGGGCATCATGTGTACCAAATTTCAGAACCACTGGATAAAGGGATCCGGTTTTATAAGTAGTTGAAATTTGTTATTTTACAAAAATTTGCATACACATTCCTGGTTGTAACTTCTTTGTCTCCCATCTGATTTGGATGTAACCTGGCAAGATTATACCTCTACCCAATATTACTATCTCTGTCAAATTTCAGAAGGATTGGATAAAGGATCCTTGTGTTATAAGTGATTTACTTGTAACTATTTCTGGCGGTAGCCTCTTTGTATTCTGTTCATTTTACATGAAATTTGGCAGTGATGATCCTGAAGGTCTGATACACAATCTTGCCAAATTGTAGAAAGATGTGATCAAGGGTCCAAGTTTATAAACAATTGAAGTTTCTCTCTTTAAGACTTTTGTTTTTCAGGTAAATAGCACATGTAGTGTCATTCAGAGAAAGGAATAGCAGGGGGAGGGGCTGTAAGAGGGAGGGGGAGCAGCCCAACAGACTGAAAGACACCTTCACTGGCCAATTACTGCATGTTTCCACCTTTACAGGAAAACCAATCAGTGGTGGCTTCAAGGCAGGCATAGAGGGTAGATATAAGTTGCTGTTCCTTGGGCCTGCTCTTTGACTGTGGTTAGTTCTGGCTTTGGTCAGAGCATTTCCTCAGACTTTGTTGGCAGGCTTTTTGTGTGTGCGTGCTATAGAGGTCACTGCAAGAGTTCAGCTAGCTACATAAATCCAATCCCCATGCACCAGAGGTGCTGCCCAACATCCTACTGCCCCCCTCATGGGCGTTCTCTTGAAGTTGACGGACACCCCCATGCACCTGGGGTGCCCACCGAGACTGAAGCCTGTGCCAAACAGCAGAGATGACATATCTCCTCTGGCCAATTATTCAAATATACAAGACTGACCAAGATTTAGAAAATACATGCAACACATTTAAATGCTATGAAACATTAAAACCAGGGCATGAGATTTCAGATCAAACTCTAAGAGCCCCAAAAAAACCTCAATCACCAGACTTTATACTGATATTAAACAGTTCTTGCCCCACTACACCCCTGAACCAGTCACCAGCCTCAGTTTTCTGGGCACCAATGGCACCTGCAAATTTTGCACCTTGATTAAAACACCCAATTACTTTGCCCCCCAAATTCTTTGTTTCTCAGGTAGACAGCCCTTTAATTTCCTTCATAGAATTGAAGGGACCACAAGGATCCTCTATCCCAACCCCCTGCTCCATGGCAGGATGTCCTGGTCTACAGCATTGTGGACCAATGGTTGTCCAGCGAACCTCCAAAGAAGGAGATTCCAAAGCTTCCCTCAGCAGCTTATTCCATTGGCCAACAGTTCTCACAGTTGGCAAGTTTTCCCCAATATTTAACCAAAATCTCCATTGTTATAAGGGAAAAAAACAGAAGCTTTCAGAAAAAAACATTTCCCACCATGTATTCCCAGGGTCTCATATGGAAAAATTGGAAATTTGGGAGGAAATTTGAAATATTTCACAAAATATTTTCCTTTCACAAGGAAGAGTAAAATACCTGATAAAAATATTTAAGATGATAATTACTGCTGCCCTTCAGTTTTTCACAATCCTTTCTAATAAATACAGTATTCTGAAACTGAAATTTACTTTATTGCATAGCCGAATAGGTCATTGCAAACCATAAAAAACACACAAACTTGTATCCAAACAGGAAACCAAATACCAAATATTTAAAATTATAAATAAAATAATACAGTACTTAAAAACAGCTTGCACAGGGTTATCAAACCATCACCACATACAATTAGCCAACATCCCTAACCAGTATCTGTCTAAGGTTATCGGAAGTAACAGACCCACTTCCTCAGTAATTTCGGGGGAGCGATCGCCTAGGAGGAGGCTAACATAGAACTTGGGGGAGCAGCCTGGATATGGAGCAATCAGGGGTGCTATATATTTCCCCCTTATCACAGTAAACAGGGGGCACATCAATAAAATAAGATCCAAAGAATCGATCTGTCTCAAGGTACACTGGCAAAAACGCCCCGCGAGTGGGATACCTCTGTATCTACCTTTTGTCAAAGCAGAGGGAAATGAATTTAATCTAGCCAGGAAAAATAGTCTTTTGGCCCGTTAGGTAGGCAACCCTCCAAGTAGGACATGGGGGAACGACAATCATTGGCGATCATGGGATAAAACCCAAAGCCCTGCTGACTCCAATTTTGGATCTTATCTCCTGCCACATAATATCTGACAGTCATTCAAACAGCAATCTTCTGGCACCTTTGAACTCGAGAGGGGCCAATACCATCGGACTAAAACCCAGACCTTTTATTTTATCAACAACTAAGGTCACCCAAATATTCAGGGTCCTATCCTCCAAGACCAATTAAGACCAAGATGCAGCCTTCTGGAAAAGGTGAAGCCAATATGATATGGCCCCCCGCCAAATCCTTTCAGCAAGAGGGAGCAGGCCACATTCTAGACATAAAACCAGGTTATTTATCCCAGCCAGAGCAGACAACAGTGCCCTTATAAAACCAGATTGCAGTCTCACCAGGCCTTTGGTTCTGCCTAATGCCCAAAGGTGAGCCTCATATAACATTTGAGGGATGGATTTATGGGAATCCATAAATACAGTATTTTAATGCAGGTCACTAAGACTGACAGGAATAGGAATTCAGGCAAGTAAGCTTACAACACAGGTATATCTAGCACTGCTGTCTAAGAATAAGTTTTGCTAAACTTTCAAAGTGACAGTAATAGTTATATTGATCACTGTCACGGAGGAAGATAGGGTCACACGTGTAACACAGGCCTACATGTAGACTACAAGTCTGGTAAATATGTAAAGCAAAAGGTTCCACATGTATGTAATGTTACAATTTAGGAACTCAACCAGTATAGATCAGGAATGCGTTATATTCACCTTTGATTTCTAGTAACCACTCTGTTATCAACTATCTTGCTTATGTAATCAATAAACTTACATCTATCTTTATGAAGAAGTGTCTGTGTCTAACATTGGAACACAAGTGAGCAACGAGAGTTCTCAAGCTCTTGCGAACCCAGAGAGAAAGAGTCTGTAAACGGGACGGATCGGGCCCTTGAGTGACAAAGGGGTTGTCCCTGTGGCAGGCTTGAATCAGTCAGAGAGAGAAAACTGATCCAAGTGGGCTGTGCACGAGGGAAACTGAGTCACTCAAACTTGGTAAAGTGGGGGTGCGGACCTCCAACCCATGACACACTGTACGGTTAATTTATGCACACACAACCTAATAAAACTAAAGTCTGCTGGCTTTGTAAATATTTTGGATACGCACCAACTATTTCCCAAATGCATCTCTTCACGATACTTAGATAATAAATAAAGCACTGGTTTATTTTATATTTTATTTCTGAATCTATTCTATTTCCTAGTCTAAAGGATATAACAAAATGTGGGTTTGAATTGATAGTCTATTAAAACTACAGATATTTCAATTTCTCAAAATTTTTCTTTTCTCGAACAAAAAACTGGAAAAACATGGTTTCCTCCCACGCTGTCAAAATTTCTGAAAATTTTACGTCTATAAATCTAACCCCTTTATCATCTGAATAACTCTCTTCTGAATCTTCTCCAATAGGTCTACAATCTCCTTGAAGTCTGGTGCCCGGAAC
Source organism: Sphenodon punctatus (assembly GCA_003113815.1). Taxonomy (NCBI): domain Eukaryota; kingdom Metazoa; phylum Chordata; class Lepidosauria; order Sphenodontia; family Sphenodontidae; genus Sphenodon; species Sphenodon punctatus. Next base: position 314,177 of record QEPC01008345.1, on the reverse strand, counting down.
TGGACATAGCACTCCAAGTGCTATGTCCACCAAATAAGCAGCCCCACCACCTCATGCGTATTGGATACTATAGCTATTGAAGCAGCCCAAAACGGCATGTCTTTTTTGCAATGGCACTACTTTGCTAACTCGTGTTCAGTTTATTACCCACTGTAACTCCCAGATCCTGGGAGCCGCCCCAAGCTACTGTTATGAGCAGGAGAGAGAGGGCTAAAAATGGCTCGAAATAACTAAATAAAATAAAATCCTTCTCTTCAATGTTACTGCCTAGTCAATTATTCCCCATTTTTCTGGTTTTTCATTCCTATGTGCAATACTTTCCATGTGTCTTTGTTAAAACTTTCAGATGAGCTCTTATCCCAAAGCCTTCAGTGTAATCTCTCTGCCTACCTCTGGTTTTATTTAAGTTATTGAACAGTGATGAGTTAATTTTGAAGGAGACACACAGAAAGTAGTTACGCTGTCACCTTTTATTGGACCAACTTCCACTGGTGTGTGCAAGCTTTCAGGCTCACAAAGCTCCTCGCCTAGACTACTCTACTTTGACTCTCTCCAAAACAGTCATGGCAACAAAACAGCAATTGCACTCTGAACAACTTACTTTTGTAGCACATTTTCCTTCGTTTGAAATTTAAGACTGTGATATTTTTGGAAGAATTTACTGTCAAGTTGAGCTGCATTAGTATCGTAACCTCAGAGTCTAGTCTGCCAGTGCAGGAGAGTTCAACCCGAAACACTGTAAATAGACAAAGTCAAATTTATTTAAGATATTTTAATCAATGTATTCAAAAATAGCAAAAACTTAAATAGTACATTATTGTCTAACTCCATTCAAGACTTGCTCAGAAAGGAAAATTGGGCACTTACCTTGTGAATTTTCTTTCTATGAGGGGTCGTCCTGGATGACCAGCTCTGTATACTGGGGTTAGATCACCCCCTTTACCAACAGGAGGCAGACTTCAACTTTTTTGGCGTATGCACAGAAGGGATCTTGCCCCAAGCTCTCCCTGTTGGTATCAAAGGATACTAACTGCCTGAAATTCAATTAAAACTATACGCAACAACCTACAACCGTTGTAACCAAGCACGAGTACACACACACACATACAAAGCACCTAAAGAGCTCCTGTCCTTAACCGGACTACAACCCAACTAACACCTACAGGGAGGGCAGCTGGCCACCCAGGAGGACCCCCCCGCAGAAGGAAGATTCATGAGGGAAGTGCTCAATTTTCCTTTCTCCTAGGGGGTCTACCTGGATGGCCAGCTCTGTACACTGGGGACGTTCCAAAGCAGTGTCACTCAAAAGGGAGGTGGAAGGGGTGCAGGAGAAGGAACTACAAAACCCCCCAGGACACTGCAGTTCTATTAAAATTGCAAACACTCTACAGCTTATGAGAGAGTATTTGAGATAGGGACGTTAAAGGGTTTTACAGATCACTGCTGCGGTGAGGGCTACATTGTGTCCAAACTTCGTGGAAATCGGTTGAGAAACAAAAAACTTAAAGTTGCTTGAAAAATTGATAATACGGTGCATTTTTACGATGGTTTCCAATCCTTTCTTTGCTCCAGCATAAATGGTTTCAGATTGTTGCCTATGTGTTATATTTGTGGTGGAAAAGTCAGGGTCAGTGCCGTGTATTATATGCTTTTTTAATTTGTTGTGGGGTGGCAGGGACATTACGGTTTTAAAATCGTGTTAGAATTAATGTTTAGATAAGTTATGTATTGGGGTACATGAACAGAAGCAGCAGAGGGCGTGTCTTTCACACTCACTCTAGTCTGTCTGGCTGGAGTCTGGTTGTCAGAACATCTGAGACAGGGAAAGTTTAACTCAAGGGGGGGGGGGAAGAGAAGAGAGGGGCTGCCTGGGACCTGCCCGCCATGGGGATGAGGAGGGGAAGGGTTTCCCAGACACACACCCCTCCACCCCTGGGCTGGGTCCCCACTGCTGCTCTGCCAAATCTAAGTCCTAGATGGGGCTACCTACCACCTCGCCTGGGAGGTGGGGGGAGAGAGAGGGGTTCCCAGCACTCTCCCACCCCTGGGTCAGGTCCCTGGTGCTGCTCTGCCAAATTTAAATCCGGGGGGAGGGGGGGCCAGCCTGCGTCCTGCCTGTCGTCAGGCCTGGGGAGGAGGAATTTCCAAGTCCCGCCCACCCCACCCCTGGGTCCCCACTGCTGCTCTACCAAATCAAAAACCTGGAGGAGACTGCCTAACACCTGGCCACGAGGGTTCCCCAGCGCCCTCAAACCCCACCCCAGTCAGGTCCTCGCTGCTGCTCTCTCCATCTCTATAAAAGTCAGTCTAAACAGTTTAGGAACTGGACTGGAAACTGGGGCAGGTAAAGGAGAAGAGGAGGAAAGGAAGCATGGGAGCAAGGAGTTCAGCACTTTGTACAGATCCAGGACTGAAATGGTTATGCAGACAGAGACAACTGTGAGAGCACCAACTTCACATTACAGTTTGCCAGCCGTGTGTTACAAGTGAATATCCTCAGTCAGCTGTGAACCTGCTATGGAGGAAAAGGCTGTACCTGTCCGGCCTCCTGAGCAGAGTATAGCTCAGGAGCTCACAAGCTGGAAAGAATGTGGTAAACTAGTTGCACTTTCACAGAAGTGAAAGGATACTTTTCCAGAAGAAATGCCTTACAAAAAGCAAGGAGTTAAAAAAAAAAAAAAAAACCTAACAATGGAATTACGGCTCATATACATACAACCATGACCCAAAAAGGAAATTCCACATTAAGGCTGATACCTTAACTTGCACACCATTGTGGCACCACAGACCTTGAACAGCAAGACATACTGCCCATGTTTACAACTCAGGAACCAGTCACCCACAGTTTGCCCTTCAGCTAACAGTCTCATCATCTGCACGTTAAAACCCCACTCTCCACTGAGCCTAAGCAAATACTCCCTGGCACAGCTGCCCCCTCTCCACAAACTCCCAGTCTTCTGGAAGACATTTTGTTTAGTCTTACAGCAAAGCTCCTAAAACTCCCACGCTGTTCTCAGACTAAATCTCCTGTTGCACATCTATCTACCTCCAAACACAGAGTTTGTCCTGATTGTGCATTTAAATTAGCCTTAGAGACACCTAGGGAATCTTTACTTCAACCTAGAGGAAAAGAACAGTCAAGATAGACTTATATGTAGCTTGACTTATAGTCCGTACAATCAAGAGGTTAAAAATATCATTCTGAAACGTTGGCATATTCTCAATGAGATCCTTTTTGTGATGTTCCCTCTATTATTGCTTTCAAAACGAGTGAGGAATCTTAAGGATATTTTAGGTCATAACACTCAGTTGAATAGAGAATCAAATACTGTATTTAATTCCTCTGCTCCTAACGGTCATTGGTCTTGTGGCCATTGTTCATCATACAGACAAACAAGGAAGATGTTTATCTTCATCAATTCTTCTGCTCCCAATATTTTCTAAAAGGTTTTACTAGTTGTGCCAGTAAAGCGGAGATTTCGGCCATTCAATGTAAACGTAACAAGTTGTACATAGGTAGAACTGTAAGAACTAGGATTACAGAACATAGGAGCAACATTAAGAATGGTAGAAAATCAGCTTCCCTGGCCAAACATTTTGTGAAAGCTGGTCACAGTTACAATTATTTTACTTTTGGGGGGTTTGGAGCAATGTACTTCTCAGGTTGTTGATCAGGATAATTGGTTATTGAGGAGGGAGTGTTTCTGGATTCTTCAGTTACAACACAGAGACCGTATGGTCTCAATGAGGAGCTAGATTTATCTGTGCTTTTTTTATTCATTATGTTTTCTCTTTTTATGGCTGAAAGTGTTTTGAATGGAGTTTCTTTACATTTAATCCTTTGAGAAATATATTCTTATTTTACAAGAGTAATTTTTTATATAAATGATTAGGTAATCATTTTCATGTGGGTTATTTTTAAACAATTCACCATGGAGAAATTAATTTGTTCTCTTCTCAAGTGGAGACTCTAAAATCAGTGTTATGACTGATTAGTGTTTTTATTATCAGTCTAATATCTGCATGAATACAATATTTATTCAAGCATTTATTTTTTGTAGAGACCATCAAGATAGGACGATTTAGTCTTGTATCTTCTGGAGATTCAGATACCATAGAAGCATAAATTCATTGATTTTTAAAATATTTTCTATATTCTTTTATTCATGTTCTGCAGACTTACATGCTTCTCTCTTTTTTTTATAGTTTCCTTTACTTATATGTTTCATATCTTGGTCTATTCTGTATTTTCAAGTTGTGAAGCAGCCCTGATGAAGGCCAGCCGAAATGCGTAGGGGCTACCTATAAAAAAAAAGCTGTGGATGTATTTTCAACATTGTCAATTATGGGTCTATCTGGAAGCACATTATATGAGGTTTTCTAATGACCTTTTGTTTGTAAGAGACATTCTGGTATCTCCTTTCATGATTATCGAGTGGTTATTCATGGAATAGTCTTTGAGATTCTTGTAGTAAAGGTGTCATTTATATAAGCATATGTTAATTTTATAATCATTCAGCAGCTCCTATTTTCTTGTATCTGCATCAGGCGGGATCTGTTTTTATAGGTCCTCTTTTTGAGTTTAGTCCAGGGATGAAAGCCAACGTCCTTGAGTGATGGCCATTCACGTCAACTTTAGGATCTTCATCCTGAACCGTTCGTGCTGGACCCATTTGCTGAGGTACTTTAGGTTCTACCACCACCCTCCACTCCAATGGAGGTGTATTATTTCTGTTATTATGGCTCTGTGTTTTGCCTGGGTTTGTTTTTTTTATGCCAGGGAGGAAATGAAGATATTTGGGGGGTACCGTGTGAGCTCTATGAATAGCCCTGGGACATGGTTTCTATGACACAATTGCCAGTGACAGAGTGCACTCACCTATTGGAATAGAAGGATAGATTTCTGCCAAGGAGTGGTCTTGTCCTGTGCAGCTGATCCCTGTAGTCATGCCTTGTTCTTGCGGGACTGTGTGTTGGGCCTTTGGGTGCCCGATAAGATCTTGTCAAGACAGACCCCAAGGAGATTTCCGCCTTGGAAAGGGCCGGAGACCAAGAGGTTCTTGGCATGTGGAGCCCCATGCCAGTATCTGAGTCATAGTTTGCACCTGGCTGCCACACTGACTGCTATGGCTCTAGATGCCCAGGAGGTGGTATCGGCAAAGGCATCTACCATTAAGTGAAGTAGCCAGGTGGATCTTTAAGGCAATCTTTTTACTCTGTCTGGCCGAGGTTTCTGGGTTGCGTGCCTGCTTGAACCATCTGAGCCCTGCCCTAGATAGATACGAGGAAACAATGGAGATTCTGAGTAGTGTTGCCGAGGCTTCAAAGTCTCTCCGTAAACTGGAGTCAATGTCCTTATTGGTGGGGTCACCTGGGTAAAGACCTGCCTCTGAGGGTACCACTGACTGCCTAGCTAAGGAGGCCACAGCTGCATCCATCTTTGGGGGGAGGGAGGGGGACACAAAAACGTGGCTGCTCTTTGTATTTGGAAAAGGCGTATAGGGATTCTTGTCGTTTGGTAAACTTATATGCCTTACCAGGAATTTTCCATTCATTTATTATCCTTTTGAAAGTCCTGTCCAGAGGGAGCCCCTTATTCATCTGGTTTTGGCATATGATCCCTTGAAGACTCCTCCGAAGATAATTTCTCGTTTTTTCTCCTGAACCTTGAGGGATTTTTTAATCTTCCCGTAAACAGCCGCTTTTTCAGAAAACAAGAATATTTGTCATCTTCACAGTCGTCCCAAGGCTGGGGTGCCTCTGGAATCTGCCGCTCCTCCAAGGAGGAGTGGGATTCTTGCAAGTCCCAGTCTAGGGAGGCCGAGGAATCCCCTTGGAGGAATCTTCTTCCTCATCAGGAAGAATTTCACTTTTGCGGTTACTGCTGCACTCAGTCTTCGCTACTCCAAGCGGATCCGTCTCTCCCTCTCCGAAGTGGGGGATGAGGAGCCCAGTGGTCCTGCAACGGGACTCGTTGGGCAGTTGGGTCACCAGCAGGATCGCTCCTCAAGCCCCCAGCCTACTGAAACCAGGGGGTGAGGGGGGGAAAGAGTAAAACCATGTGGGCTGCTTTCAGCTTCTCAGAGCTGCTTGAAGCAACTAAGGGGATGAGAAGGCTGCGTGAAGAGAGTGTGCTGTGCTGGAAGTGGAGCTGCTTCCTATCAGGTTGGAGGCAGAGACTAAACTGGCAAGATTGTGAGATTCTTTCCAGAGCATGTGCAATTGAAATCTCTGCCTCCTATCAGTAGTGGCAGGAACAATCCCAAGAGCAAAAAAATGGAACTCCAGTGGAACCATAGAGAAAGCTGTATTTACTTTTGGCCAAAACATGGGATCCAACCCGAGCACGACTGAATTCCCTCTGAAAATACAAAAAGTCAGTTCTATGGAAAAGAGCACTCGACTCCGACACTCTCCTAGCTGACGTAATGCCTATGAGAAAGGCCACTTAAAAATATATATATATATATATATATATATATATATATATATATATATATATATATAAAAAACGAGAGGTCTTTCAGAAGCTCATAGGGAGCCTTCAAAAAGGCCTAACACCACCAAATTAAGGTCCCAAGAGGGAAAACGGCAAATGACTAAAGGGGAGATCAGCCTGGCCACTCTCAGGAAGTGCTTAACAGAGTATAGTAATCTTAGTGCCCCGTACACAACTAAGGATAACTGTCTAGGGCCATCACCTGTCTCGTCATGGTGTTAGGCTTCAGCCCCTTACTCAGACCCTCCTGAAGGAACTCCAGCACCATCTTAATCTTTGCCTTGAGGGACCAAACCAATATTGTCTTGCACCACTGAGAAAATACCCTCCAGGTACCTTGATGTAAGTGCCTTGTGAACTGCCTCCTAGACTGCATGAGGATGTCTAGCACTGTGTTTGTGTAGCCTACTTTTCTCAATGCTCTCCACTCAATGTCCACACTGACAGAGAAGTCCTGGGTTCTCATACAGGATCAGTCCCTGGGCAAGGAGATTGTGCAACAGGGGCAAGTGAAGGGATGGCTGTGTTTTCAACTCCTGCAGGTCTTCATATCACGGTCTCCTTGGGCAGAACAGGATCACCAGCATCATGTACCCTCTCGATGCAGGTTGCTGATCAATGGGAAGTCGTATACCAGTCCCCTTGGCCACTCCTGGTTGAGGACAACATGGGCCACTGCTTGGTCCTCATGTAAATGGGACATCAAGCCCCCACCTTAGCATTGTATCTGGTGACGAACAGACAATTGGGTGCCCAAAAGCAGTGGTTATGAGAGTGATGGTTCTTCGCTGAGACACCACTCTCCTTGGTCCACTGACCTCCTGCTCAGCCCATCTGCCTGGATATTTGTCTTGCCTTGTATGTGTAGCATCCATAGAGAAGCAAGATTGGTTTCCAAACATTTTATGAGCAGGGAGGCCTGCCAGTGAAGAGCACCTCCCTGATGGTTCACACAGACCTTGGCAGTTATGTTGTCTGCATAGACAAGGATGTGTTGATTCTGCACTTCATTTGAAAAGGACAATAGTGCTAGATAAATTGTCCTCAGCGCTAGCCAGTTGATGCTATGCTGTGCTGTTCTGTAGCAGACCAGAACCCAGGGCTGTCTTTTAATTGAGATGAGCCCCACAGCCTGACAGCCTGGCATCTGTCATCAAAGTCCATCTGGTGGGTTCTGCCAAGGGTGACCCCCATTCACACCTCCTCTCAGCGATCCACCATTGCCAAAATTTCTTTACTTTCAGAGGAACCTGTACCTACAGGTTGAGGCCTTTCAGCAGTTGGGCTTGGTGCAGGTGAAGGAGGGCTTGGAGGGGCCTTGCATGGAACCTGGCCAATTTATTTATTAATTCATTCCATTTTTACACTGCCCCTCTCACAAAAGTGACTTGGGGGGGTTTACAATTAAATAAAACAATCAAATCAATAAAAAATATAATAAAGGTGCTGCGTGCAAGAGATCATTAGTCCCTGGAGACTCTCTACAGTCTCTAACTGGAACTGGGCCTTGCCCCAGATCCAGGAAGTCAGGAGGCATAATCTGTCCTGCCTCTGGCCCGTTATGAGCATTTTGTAGAGTTAGGTGTTCAGAATCACACCCAGGTGCTCTAGCCTCTGTGTGGGGATTAAATTGCTCTTTTTGAAGTTTATTGCAAACCCATGTACCTGTAGGTACTTTCCCGTGCTGGCCAGATCCCTCGGGGCTCTCTCTCTAGAGGAGGACCTGATGAGGATGTCATCTAGACAGAGGTGGAGGTGAATGCCCTCCGAGATTCGCAATGAGTGGGATCAGTACCCTTGGGAAGGTTTCTCGGTGACATGGCCAATCCGAAGGGGAGGGTTCTGTACTGCCAGTGTTGGTTTGCATAACTGAAGTGCAGCCATCTCCAATGACAGAATGACCAGCACATGACAAAGGCTTCTTTCACGTCCAATGACATCAGTCATTCCCCCTGCGCCAAAGCGCAAATGGGAATGGCAAAAGTCTATTGAATATCCTGATCTTATAGTTTCCAGAACCCACTCATCTGAAGTTGTGTCCTCCCATCTGCTTGCAAAGAGGCACAACCTGCCCTCTAGGTCTGTAGGTTCCCCTGGGGGAGATATCAAATATTAAGCTACCTGATTTGGACTGTCCCGGGTCTGTCCCTGGCTTGGGGCAGGGGTACCTCCAGTACCTCTCTGTCAAACCCAGCATGATTTGCCCCCTAGGTTGGATTCCCCTGGTGGTGGAATAGGATTTTCTAGAACCTCTGGCTGAATAGCTCCCTGAACCATAGGGGCAAAGAGACCTTCTTGGGTTATTAAAACTCTGCAAAGTCGGTTTCTTGGATTTGTCAGAAGCATCTGCAAGGACCTTGTCCAAGCATACTCTCAATAGTTTGGAATCCTGGAATGGACCTACCACATGTTCTTACCCATGGCATCCCCCTTCTAGGATCTTAACCACAGCAGTGTGTGAGCTGCAACATTTGATGCCACTGCTCTGGATGATCAGCAGAGTATATGCTACGAGTTAACATGTCAGGTATAGTTAATACAGCTAGCATGTTAACTTATAGCTGAATCTTCTATTTGGATAAACTCTGCTGGTGGTCGAGGTCGGTGGCATCAAATGTTGCAGCTCACAGACAGCTGTGGTAGCGAGAACCCTAGTCATCTTAATGGAGATGTCCGGGCCTCTGGCCTTCTTCACCCGATTACTAAAAGTGGATAACGACAGACATGAGGGTAGCAATGATAATTACTGTAGAGATCTCCTCAAAGCTCCTCCTAAAGATCACCTCTATACCCTTATCTGTCTGGTCCCTAGGGAAACAGCCCTCTTCTGTGGGGGAAAAACTAATTTCCTGTCAAGGTATGCTGCCACTGTGTCTGGAGTGACTAGCAGTAACTCCTTGTTCTTAGTGAACGAGTAGAATTGTATGATGACTCCTGAACCTTGTTCATCTTAAAAGTCCAGGTTGTGGGTTGCCACTTCTCTAATTATTCTCTCAAATTCTTTATCCAACTCTGGGTTCTCATGATATACTCGGTCAGATTCCTCCCCTGAAGATTCAGTGGATTTCCTCTTTGCCTTCTTTTCCTTAAGACCCAGTAATCTCTGTACCTGACTGTACATCTGTTCCCTATATTCAGGGCCCCAAGCCAAATGCGGGTCCACAATTTCCTGATTTCCTGCAGAATACCCATCCCCAGGTAATATCTCCTGCCCCACTCCTCCCAGCGCAGAATTTCCAGCCTGCGCAGGGGAGGAGTGAGGCAGGAGATTCTGCGCAGTGAAGAAAAGCTAAGGGCTCCTTCCCGTAGGCCAGGCTACACTGGGTGGTGTCAGGGGCTGTCAGGGCTTGCCTCCCCTCCCAGGCTGGCAAATCAACTCACCTGGCAACAGCTTCTTCCAGCTCTCTCCAGCCAGCTCCTTCTGGCCAGTTCCTGGCACCTCCCAACAGGACATCCCAGAGCGGCGTGGCCAGATGATGTCATCCAGCTGCATTGCACTGAGAGGCCACATGAGACAGGCCAGGAAGCGGCCAGCAGGAGCTGGCTGGAGAGCACTGAGAGAAGCTGCCAACACCACTGCTGGGTGAGTTGATTTGCCAGGCTGGGGAGAGGAGTCAAGTCCTGGCAGCCCCCCAACCCACCCAATGCACCCTGGCCTATGGGAAGGAGACCCTGCACTGGGAGTTGATTGCTAGGCTTGGGAAGGAGGCAAGCCCTGGCAGCCGCCTCCCTCGCGCACATCCAACACAACCTGGCCCAGTGCGGGGAGGATGGAGGATAGGCACCCACAGAATCAGGCCCTTCGCCTTCCACAAAACCTTTTTAGAAATTCCACAGGAGAATCAAGGCCCTGCCTATATTTGATAGAAAACTATCGGGGTGTTTGGATGGCTCTAGAAGTGTGTCAGGTATTCAGCCCTCTTCCAGGGGAGAGGGAGGATCCCACTTGTCACCAGAGGCCCCAACTCCTCCAAGATCAGCCCTTCTGCTAATTCCTCCTCGTCCCCAGCCAGGAGCTCAGGAAGGGGCTCCTTTTGGAGGGAATGTCTGAGTTTGAGGGGAGGTGTATGGCCCAGAGGATAGATCCACTTCCTTGATGGATGAATCTCTCTCACGTGCCTCCTCAGAGTCTGACCCAGGGATTTCCAGAAACTAGGGGGTACCGATGCCTTTTGGACTTTAGGGGGGCAAGCAGTTTTTTTCCCCCACCACCTTAGAGTAGTCCTTAAAAGGGGGGGGGGGCTTTTCCTCCTTTCCATCTTTCCCAGTGTGGAGGGGGCGCTTGTATTTATGGAGCTTAAGGTCCCGTAGTAATGAAAGCATCTCTCAAGCCCTCTATATGAGGGTCCCCTATGAGGATCTCATCATGGGGGGGGGGGGGGAAGGGGGACCTTAAAGCTCCCAAGTCTCAGTCTTGTTCCTCTCAATGGCATCTTCTGGTGGTCGCCTTCTTGTTTTGATGTGAAACAACTTCTGGCAGCTCATAGCCTGTCCCACACAGCAGGAGCCTGGCCCCTAGCTCTGGCTGCAGCAGCAAACCACCTAGGTAGTTTGAGGCTTCCCCTTGCTGCAGCCTGGATGCGTGCAGCTTGTGCCACGCTGGATGAGGAGGCTCTTAAACAGGCTTCCGGAGCAAGGATTAACCCTGCCAGGGAGACTCTTCTATGCCCACTCTTCCCAGTTCCTGAGAACTGCAGCCTGCGGTAAAAGGTCCTTTCTTTCTCGGAGGTGGGGGGGGGGGGGGGGGGGGAAGGGGAATATAAGGTGAATGGGGATGGCATCTGCTCTCACCCAGCACCATGAAGTCTAACCCTATGGGGCAGAGGACTGGAAGTCCACATACTGCTTGTCCGGAGGCAGATGATCAACTGGGAGAGCTAGATGTCAGATCCCCTCTGTGCATGCTCCAAAAAGTTGATGTCTGCCTCCTGCTGGTCGAGGTGTGGGATCTAATCCCAGTGTACAGAGCTGGCCATCCAGGATGACTCCCTGGGAGAAATAACTATTTTAAGCATTTATACATACTATGCAGCAACACCCATCCTTGGAACGTTCAGATGCAACACTAATTCTGTGTCCTCCTACGTACGATCCCTCGATTCATCACTAAGGGGTGGAAAGTATTAAGCAGCAAGTGTCTGGGGGCGGGTGTTAGCATAAGCACCACAATTCATGGCTTTGACATGAAATATATAACCACACACTATCCTATGTGTACCACCACGTAGGAGCTATCCCACACATGTAATATTGGAACGCTCGCAAGCTACTTTATAGTAACTCTAGAGATGCTGCATGGTATCTCTATCTTTCATGACACCTCATCTCAGTAACATTTTCTTTCATGGAAGAGGTTCTGACAAGAAATAGTCTAAAACTAGTCTTCAAATACACTTTTATAACTCAAATAATTTCAAAGTTTCTCTCAAATACACTATCTATAGGAAAGAACCGCTGTGCACTGTAGTTATCAACTGCTATTGATTTACTCCCAGGCAGAGGTTCCCCGTGACTGCAGTTATCCTTGGAATTGCACCAAGTGCTCCTTTTCTCTTGTTTTCAAAATTATCAAGGCGGCCTCTCTGTAAGTATGCAAATTTGAAGGTTTGGGGTTCGATAAATATGACTAGTAATGCATTAAATAAATATGACTGGATAGGATTCCTGAGCTATCTACCTGGACTGTCTACCAGGATTGTCACTGAAGAATTAGTACACCTGCTGCCTGAAACCTACCTTTGTTAAGCAGGTAGGGAACCTTTTTCCCTCTCACAGGCCACTGTGTATTAATTTTCAAACCCTGTGGGCTGATAGGAGTCAGGAGCAAGAGGGAGGATAGGAGAGGGGTCCAGATCATGGATTGATGCCATAGGTTTCTCTCTCATCATTTGTTGCATGCCCTCATCTCTGCTCCCTTCCCCTGAGATCACTTGTTCAGTACTTGAAGGTAGGGGCTGAATTTACAGGCCAAATAAACAGCCATTGGCTAGATTTGGCCGGTTCTCTACTCCTGGTGTAGAGTTTTGTTTTTTAATGTTTTTGGTTTTTTTAAAGCAACCAAACAATCTGAAAGACCTACCATTTTGATTTTGTATCTGCTATGCTAATAAAACGAAGTGCATACATGTAGTCTTTGGGTGATCTCAGATGTGCCGGGGCCCATTCGCCCCTCAGCACGATGTGCGGCAGCGTAGCCCCTCCCCCCCCCACACACTGCCCCGGCCACCCGCCCGCCCTCCAGGAGACAGGTGGGCGCCACAGCCAATAACGCTCCCCCCCCCCCCCCCCC